>JAOQGH010000010.1:7492691-7503105 GCA_025769975.1 Gallinago jamesoni | reverse complement strand
ATAAAAACGACGGCCTCTGCATCTCGAGACCCTGGCAGCCCCCAGCTCCCACGAGCTGGGAGATGCTGGGAGATGCTGGGGCCCAGTTCCTACCGCAGCACCCTTTCCCACAGCCCTCACCCCGCACACAACCTTCCCTGCTGTCCAGAAATGCAAAGCTCAAAATCCCCCCCCAAAACCCCCAATGAAGCGAAATGCGGGGGGAAGGCACGGCAAAGCCTGAGCGGGGTCTCCTTCATCCCGAGAGCAAGAGGAGACGAGGACCCAGGAAGCAAAAATAACAACTCCTCTCCAGATTTTTCCATGGAAAAGGTTTTCATCCAAGTTAAAATTTCCCCAAAAAACATATTCCTGCTGGAGGGCAGCAGGGTTTCTGCAAGTTTGGAGCCGGCCTCCGAGCACCCTGGGGAGATGGAGCAGCGGCGGGAGCCCCCCCAGTGCCCCCCAAGAGGCAAGGGCAGCGCAGGCAGGGGTGCCCAAAGGGGCTTTGCACCCTACAAATGGCTCCAGCCACCGCTCTCGTTCGCAGAAGCTCCCTTCCGCCCGCTCCGGGCGCTCGGGGTATTTTCTGCGAAGAGGGGGAAGGAAGACAGAGGGGAGGAAATCACCGCGTGACGGGTGAAAATAGCAGAACGCCCCGCGGGGAGGGCACAGAGGGTTTCGGTTCCGAACGCGGCGCTGATTCGCAGAAAGGGGCCCCGCCGTGCGCCGACCACCCCGGGCCACCCTGCCCCGGCTCGGCGCAGGGGGCTGCCCCGGTGCCGGCAGCGTGCGCGGTGCCGCAGCCTCCGGGTGCCGGCTCGGCGCGGGCGTTGCTCAACGCCTTATCTGTCCCACGCAAAGGCAGTTGGTGTGTGCTGCACAGCAGGCAGCGACCGCAGCCCGTGCCCGGACAGAGATAAGATATCCATCACCGGTGCCGGCAGCGAGCTCCCACCAACAGCCCCAGCTCCCCCAGTTTGAGCCGTTTGCTGGGTCTCTCTGCCCTGAGCATCCCCTCTGGTTTGCCCTGGACCGACTCAAGCATGTCTTTCCTGACAGCCCAGCCAAGAGGATGCCCGAGCTGGCAGATGCCCCCCAGCATCCCCCCAAAATCCACCGGAACAGCCAAAGACACGATGTAAAATCTGTGAGGCCACGAGCCGCCCCAAAAGCCCCGCGTGGCCCTGCGTGTGCTTCCAAGAAGAGCGGCTGGGTTTGGGCTGGAATTCTTTTTAACGTGCGGTCCGTGCTGTGGTTAAATCGAATTTCTTAGAGTCGCAGCCTTCACGGGTTTAGTCTGTGAACACCAAAATTAGTACAACCTGTCCCTAAACACCATAATAAAAAACACATAGTAAGCGCTTTGCCTTTATTTATGTCAGCGCCGGTTTCAAGGAGGATGAATCACACTTCCTCCTTAGCACTCCTTTCTAATATGATTTACTATAAATAATGCGCAGAGAAAAGAACGAGGGAAGGTGACAAAGGGCAAAGCGCGGGGAGACGTCCCCAAACTCGGCGGCCGGAGCGGAAAAGCCCTTGGAGCAGTTGTGCCGGAGTCACAGGCAGCGCCTGGGTGGGATGGGCACAGGGATGGACACCTCGGTGCCGGGCAGGGACAGCACCAACGGACAGGCAGCAGCTATACAGTGAGAGATATATATATATATATACACACACACACACACATATGAATTGCATCAGGCCTTTAAACACATCCCTGAGGATGTAAAAGCAATGCAGGCCCCCATCAAGGGGAGCCCCGTGGTTATGCTTTGCCCAAGCATTGGGCGTGGGGCCGGCTCTGCCAGCTGAGTGCCACCGTGCCGGGAGCTGTTCCGGGGAGCGGGCCCCTTTCTGCCACTTTTCTGCAGGAAAACAGCCCCAGAGCTCCCGGTGTTTCACGCGGAAGCTCACCCCGGCGCCCTCCTGGGGTACCCGCCTCCCCCGGGGGGGTATTTGTGCTCTTTTTTCCAAGCCCCCCGGCGATGGAAACGCTCTGCTGTTTGGGGCCGTGGGGCGGTTTTTTTCAGTTTCTCTTTGTTTTTCCGCTTGGTCGGTGTCTGCCTTCTTTTTAGGTCACCAAGGTGAAAACAGGCATCCCCCCCACCCCCCGCCACGGGGAGACAGATGGAGGTGTATTTTTTTTTTCTGAGAGGGGGGCGCAGGGGTCCCCTCTGCCGGAGGAGCAGCGCGGCACCCCCCGTGCGGCATCCCCAAGCGGAGCAGGGGGTTATCAGCCCGGCTGATGGGGGCAGATAAAGAGCCCGTCTCCCCCCCGCGCTGACACGGCACACAAAGCAGGGTGTTTGAGGCCGATTTATGGCAGGCGGCGCTGGCCGGGCTCCACACGCCTGACAGCGGCCGCGCCGGCCCGGAGGAGCCCCTGCCCCATCGCCGCTCCACAGCGTGCCCAGAACGCGGCAACGCGGCGGCGAAGGACGGTGGGAAAACGGAACCCGCACAGCGGGGCACGATTCCAGCCCTAATCTGCTTAAAATCAGTTAAGAACACTACAGAGAAAATGATACGGGCGGCCCTGGCCCCCCGCCAGAGAGAGCGCGTGGGACACACAGCCTCCCTCCCACAACCCAAATTTTAGGGTGACGCTCCCCTTCTTCAGCCGCCAAACCCCTGCGCTGGAGGATGCTCTTGTGGGAAAGAGAAATGCGGCCCCCTCTGCGGCGGCGCATGGCCCAGCACTGCTCCCCGGGGGGGCTGCTGCCCCCCAGGCCCCAAACACCACGAGCACAAACCCGTCCTCAAAACCCATACCAAGCATTTTGGGTGGGCTTTGGCCCAGGTGAGGGTTGTCCAGCACACACAGACACACACACACACACGGTGTCCCCCAGCGCCCGCAGCGGGTCTTCGCAACTGGCCCTGGGAACAAGGGGTGTCCCCACCACGCCGGAAGCCGGCACAGCCATATACTAAAGGGTGTCCAACGATGCAGATTCACCTGCCGTGTCTGCCTTTATTCCTAAGGACGCACAGACCTGCCCCTGTGGCTCACGTTATCCGAATTTCCCCACGTGGTCCCCATCACATGGAGGCTCTGCAGCCCCCGAGTCACGGCCGCTGCGGTCCCACGGGCAGTGGAGCGGGATGCAGGGACCACGGTCGGAGCGATGCCCGGCGAAGGACCAAAGCCCCCATAAAGCACTGAGCCGCCTAACAGCGGGCTGGGGGTCAGGAGAGCCCCCCTCGCAGGCAGTGACACAAGCCAGGACTGCCGGGCGAGGGGGAATGAATGGAATAGGCTAATTTACACAGGAAGTGAGCACTTACCAGACCCTTCATCCCAACACACAAAACCCTCTGCCATATCTGGAAGCAATTACACCCAGTTAACATGATCTGCCTGCCACTAAAATTAACTGCAAACAGAAATATTTTTCACTTTTGCAACAGGAGATGCCATGGCCCCGTGTTTGGCTGCCGGGAAATATTTAGTAATTACTCATTTAAAGCCTCTCTTGAAGCTGTCAAGGAAGGGGGGTGGGAAGAGAAAAAGAAAAATCTTGCTAATTGCGAGCAAAAAGGAAAATGCAGATTGTTTTACTCTATCCAAGGAAAACAGATTTCTGCACCGGTGCAACTGAAGAGCCAGTGCCGTGCGGGAGCGGGGAAGGCTGCAGGGATGCTCCCTCACAAACCGCCCAGGCTGCTCTGCACCATTTCCACACGGAAAAGGGGAAAAAAAAGAGTCGGCAGCGTCACCCCTGAAACAGTAGAGGCTCCAGGAGGGTCCCTCTGAGCAGCAATAAATACCTTTTTAACCGACACCGCTGTAGGAGCTGTAACGAGCACTGAAAGGGCCCCGCAATGCTCATCACACGGCTGGGAGCGACCATCGGGCGAGTGAGCTTTGGGGGAAAAGCCACCCCAAGTGCCCTCAATCAGGAGGTTTTAAGCATCTGGGTCCCAGCCCTGCAGCCAGTGGGGATCAGCTGGGGCAGATCCACTGGTCCCAGTCCCGGGGAAATGGGCCAGGCCGGGGACAGTGCAGGGACCCCGGCAGAAGGCACACAGCATTCCCCATCACCCCCCATACCATTGGTGGGGAAGACACAAAAGGTGTTGCTGGGCAAGGGGGAAAAGAAATAAAATTTTAAAAAAAATAAATTTAAAATGGGTGTTTTCTGATGGGAATCTCAGAGTTTTGCTCTAAAACACGTCGCCTGCCCAACTGAAACGATGCAGAAAAATTGACGGAACAGGAGGGGAGCCGAAGGGGGCTGTCCCCCCTCCGCGCCAGCAGCCGAGTATGGAAACGGTTAAGTTCCCCCACCGAATAAATCAAAAGTTCAAGGCTGCAGCAGAGCCAGCCGTAGCCCCCCTCTGCCCGTGACAAGAACCAGAGAGCCCCCGAAATCCCAAGCATCCTGCGCGGGGTCTCGGCCGGCGCTCACGGGTTACACGCTCGGGGTCAGCGCCGCGGACCTCAGCGGCAACATTCATTTCCTGAGCGGGGCACGTCCCCCTGCCCATAAAGCTAATCAGGGCTTCCTCGCCCCGCGCCGCGGCCAGCAACCCTGCTTTCCATTAGCCCCTTATGATGCCAGGTGCCGCTAATAAGGCCCATCAGCAAGAAACAAGAGCTGCCAAGTCCTCTTCGGACTCTGGAAGTAATCACGGGCAGAGTTTGGGGGGCTGCTGGGCTTTCTTTTTTTTTATTTTCCCTTCCCTCCCCCCTTGTTTTCTATTTTTCCTCCTTTTTTCCCCAAGTTTCGGCTGCGGCGGAACATAAATTGCCAAATGCTTAAAATAAAATAAAAAACAAGCACTGTATCAGGCTACTGAAATTAACACTAATAACATCTCACAAAGCACTTGGGATCCGATTTATCACGTTTATTGCTTTAATGGTATAGTGCATCTGTTTCTCACTGTGACATGTCGAGCGGTGCCAACGTGCCTAATGGCATTAGTCGTACGCGGCTGGGCTAATCCCGGCGGGGAGGGACGGAGCTGCGGCGGGCGAGGACAGAGCCCGGCGATGGAACGCTTCCCTGCGCCGCGACGGCACCAACGGCACCGCGCCGGACCCGGCACCTGCCACGGGCTGCAGCCAGGACCCGGATCCCGATGGGAAGCTGCTGTTTCCCTGAGCGGGAGCATCCCGTGCCAGGAGCATCGGTGCTGGTCCAGCGCGGCTGGGAGCGGGCAGGCAGCTCTGCCGCCCCTCTGCCCTTCAGAGAGGGGAAAAGAGGGCAAAACTGAGCTGTTCGGGGCACGGCGGCTGGCCAGCAGCCGGGGTGGGAGGGCGAGACTCCTTATTCCTACCCCTAGGGACACCCCACCGGAGCCACCTCCCCGAGGTGACAGCTCAGCCACACAACCTCAAAGGGCAAAAACTCAGAGGTGAAAACCGGAGGGGAGGCTTTTCCCGAGGTGCATCCCCTGTGTAAGAGTGGGGACAGGCCCCTTCCAGCCAACACTGCTCCGGGGGGAGCCTTCACCCATCCCCAGCATCCCCAGAGCACGTCCCCTTTCCAGCCCCGCAGCCCCCCCTCGCACAGACCCACGGGGTGGGCGAATTCCCGGGGTGGGGATGCTCGGCCATGCCCCTAATGAACTCAATCAAATCTCATCCCCTCCCACAGCCCTGCTATCAGCCTTAAAAAACCCCAAACCACGCCTTTTATAAAGTTTTACAGTATTTAACTTCCCGATGAAACATCCCTCCGGGCTCAGCTCGGCGCTGGCGTCGCAGCTTGCGAGGTACAAACCGACCCAAAAAGGGCCGCTGAACTATGGCTTTTTTTGGCTGCAATTAGAAGCGCCGATCGATACTAACATTAGATTAAGTTTGAACTTTGCTGAACCGAGAAGGAAATCTTTTATAAAAAAAATTAAAGAGCTGCCGACTCAATACACACTCAATTAGTCAAAATCATAAGCTCGGTAAAGAAGGGAAAAAAAAAACCCTGTATTGTGCAGCAGCCAGAGGGTCCAGGGACCCGAAAACCCTGATGAGAGTCAGCGCGGAGGCTGGCAGCCACTTGGCCACCAGAAGGTCACAGCTCAGTGCTCCTGGCTTGCCCGCCTTGCGACGGGGCACAGACGATGCTGCCACGAGGGTGGCCGGGGCGGCCGACCCTCCCTTGGGCACCCTCCATCACCTGGGCAAGCAGCCCCCCCACACACTCGCCAAAGGCTGCGAACAGCCAGCCCGGCCCTCTCTCTCCCCTTTCCTGCGTACATTTCCCTTTCTAATGAAGGCAGGAACAACACTCGGGAGGCTCCAGACTATAAACATATATATTTATCCTTCTATAGGCATGTGTGTGTGTAAACAAACATCCCTGCCATATGCATAGCTCTGGTGCCGTGTAAACAGGCGGGGGGCACGCCGGCTCCCTGCAGGAAGAGGGGGGCTCTAGAGGGGTTTAGGCTCTCTCTGTCACCTGCTGGGGCTCGGCACACAAAAGCCATCGTGCGGGGTGGCCGAGCATCCCGGGGTGCTCCCTGCGCCGGAGGTGCCCCTCGGTGGCCCCCGCGGCTGAGCCCCCTCGCGCTCGCTTCAGGGTGGGAAAGCAAAACCACAGCGGCGAGAGCAGAGCAGAAAGAGGTCAGCGAAAGCCACCAGCCGAGGAGCAGCGCGGCGGTGCCCCCGGCACATCCTGCCCCCGGCCGCGTGGGGAGGGGGTGCCGGGACCCCAGAGCCCCCTCTCCATCAGGCACCAGAGCCGGTGCACCGCAGCTGCCACCGCCAGCAGAACTGCTCCAGCAGGGAGTTACAGATCCCAGCCTCGCGGAGATGCTGTTTAACAGCTCCATAAATACAATAGGATCCCACAAATCCTCCCCAAATGGTAATTTTCACCACGTATTAGAAAGCAAACACCATAAAAAAGCCACATGAGCCCTTGTCTACACACAAACCGCCTCAGATGTAGACTTGGGGGCGAGGAGGGGGGTGAGTTGGTTTGAGTGTTGCCCAACGCCTTTCAACATGGACGGCCCTACAGCCCGGCGCGGGAAGGGCTCGGCTCGCCCGGCAAACTCAGCCAGGGCCGGGTAACCTCCCCGACAGCCACGATGGGCCGAGGCAGCCCCGCACTGGCTTCTGCCATCGCCTTCCAGGCTCGGCTTGCGGGGCACAGCTCGGTCTCCCGCCTCGCTCAGAGCCCACCAGGGCAGAGCACGCACCCAGCCCCTGAAAACCACCCTGAATAATTAAGAAATAAGCTCTGACCCCGCAGCCGCGGCTGTCAAAATAAGGCACAGGCCAGGAAGGCGATGTGAAACAGGGGCTGCGGCGTCAGACCACGCTCCCCGACCACGCGGGGAGGGATCCAACCTTCCAGCCCCGGCATCGGTCACGGCTCTCGGGCTCGGAGGGGGAAAGGGAGACGGCCACGTCCGCGGCTGAACGGCACGTTAAAATTCTCTCTGAGCCTCCACTGCAGCTCTGCTCCGGTGACGTTCGGTCTGCATCACGGCGTGGCTGGGGACGAGCCACACTGAGGCAGCACGAGCCCCTGCTCCGCCGCCGGCCACGCTGGCCACGGGGGGAACAAAGCAGCCACAAAGAGCCGGGGGACCCCCGCGCGAGGCGAGGGCTGCTCTGGGTGGCCACACCGAGGGGCGACGCTGGCAGACCCCCGCGGGGCTGAGAGCCCCGGAGCTGCCGCCCCGCGCTGGAAACGCTCCCGGGATGAATGTGCGGGAGCTGCTGCTCTGGCACCGCATCCCGTGCCGCTGGTGTGCCGGCACCACCGGCTCCCCCACCACAGGCGTGCGCCGGCACGGCCACCCTCCCTGGAGCGCCTTACGTGCATCGGGACTAATTAACCTGTTGATTCATTAAAAAAAAAAACAACCAAAAACCTGGGAGGGTGCGCAGCCTGGGGAGGCTGTGAGCACCGAGCACCGCACACCGCACCGGGGGTGCCTCAGCCCAAGCAGGACGCTGCTGCCAGCGCGGTGCTCACCAAAGCCCAGCACCCAGGGGTTTGAGCGGCGATGCCGATTTAGGGACGGTAATTAACTCGGCTCTGATCCCCAGCCAAATGGGGGAACAGGCTCCACTCCCCGTGATCAGGAGATGGTAAGCGGGGGAGCACCGAACTCCCGTGCCGATACCCAGCACCGTGCTCACCCCCCGCAGCAGCTCCCCGAGCACACAGATCCCCCACCCCGAGCCGGGGAGCCCCGAAATCGCATCGGCAGCCGCTGCAGGTTCAGCCCCAAAGCCATCACCCCCGCAGGGAGCTACCCATGGCTCTGCGGCACACGAGCCCTCCGTGCTGGCCCCGGCGTCACCTGGCCTGACCTACGTGTCACTTTGTGCAAAGTGCAAATATTTCACAAACCGGGGAGCCGAGCGGCACGCAGCCAGCGGGCTGGTGAGGCACTGCCTGCCGCCATCCCCGCTGCCATCCCCACGGCCGGGTGCAGGGGTCCCACAGGTCTCTCCCCTCCTTGCCCCACAGTGGGGCTGGGCAGGAGGGACCAGCTGAGGGTGGGCGAGGGCTGACTGACCCCCGGCACCCCTTTACACACTGCTCCCTAAACTCTGGCGGTAGCCATTCGGCGGATGCTGGCCAGGGAAAGCGGCCGGGTCTGCGCTAGCGGGAGAGACCCTCGCCCCGAACCCCCTCCGACTGCCCTCCCCAGCCTCGCTCAAGGGAAGGAACCTTCTGGCACGGCAGCCAGACCTGGAAAAGTTGCCACAGCTGTACCCCCCCTGGCACACACCGCTCTGTGTCCCCGTTTTGGGGTGCAGGGTGGGAACTCTGCCCCGGCACATGCAACTCCCGACTCAAACCCAAATCCTCCAGCGAGATCCCACCCACCCGGCGCAGAACGCGGCGTGGGCACTCACCGGTGCTGCTCGAGGGTCTCGTTGTCCGGCAGCTCTGCCCCGCACACGCTGCACTGCTCGCCCAGGGCTCTGCTCTCCGTCTTCATGCCGGCCGCCAGCTCCCCCAGCTTGCTGAAGAGCTCCCGCTGGATGAAGCCCTGGGGCAGCAGCCCCCCGTAAGCGCTGAAGTCCATGGAGACGGCCAGGGCCGGCTGCACGTGCAGGGCGGACGCCACAGCGGGTGGCACGCCGAGCACCGGCTCAGTCTTGTGGTTGGGCAGCAGGGAGTAGATGCCCAGGGGCTTCCCGTCCTGGCCAGCAGCGGCGGACGGCTCCGGCCCCAGCGACAGCCCCTGGCCAGGCTCGGGCGGTGGCTCGGTGCCCTCCTCCCGGCCGTAGTGCAGTTCGCGGGCGCTGGTGATGACGCTGCCGCGGGTTGGGGTGCCGGGCCCTTCCTTACCCTTCTCCTCGGGCTTCTCCCCGCTGGAGGCGCCGGGCTCGGCCGCCCGAGGGCTGTCGCGGCTGGAGGCGTCGTCCACCTGCATCGCTTCGGTTTTCACCTCGGTGGGGCCGGGGGGGCGGCGGGCGGCGGGGCGGGAGTCCTCGGGGGCGGCGGGCGGGAGGGCGCCCTGCAGCAGCGACTGCCCGATGGTCATCAGGCTGTCCACCGCCGCCTTGGTGGGGCTCATGGCGGAGAGGGGGCCGAAGGAAGAGGAGGCGGAGGGGCTCTGCTCTGCCGTGGCCACTGGCAGGCTCTGGCCAGCCACACTGGCGTAGCCGCTCTCCTCACCAGCGGGCTTAGAGATGAAGAGGCCCTTGATGTACCTTGACTTCCTCTCCTCCTCTTCCTCGGCAGTGCCTCCGTCGGCCATGGCAACCTCCGTGTCGTTGTCCTCAGAGGCCTGGATGGTCTCCAGGATCTTCAGGCACTGCTCCTCCAGGTACTCAATTTCCAGGATCTCAGCGGCGTAGAGCAGGTCGTCCAAGTCTTCGACCTTGGCCTGCAGGGTGGCGGTGTAGGCGTACTCCAGGATCTGCTGGAAGGTCTTTGGCGAGAGGAAGTCCAGGGTGTAATGCTGGCTGTTGCGGTGGAAGAGGATCTCGAACATCTTGCTGGTGCAAGCCAGCACCGTCCGGTGCGCGTGGAACTCCTGGCTGTCCACCATGATGACCACGTCGCAGAGTGTCCCCGCCAGGCGCATCTGGTTGGCTTTGTGCAGCAGCCCGGTGGGGTGGCAGGGGTTCTGCAGCTGGATCATGCCCATCTTAGTCAAATCCATGGCGCTCCCGAGGCTCACTCATCAGGGTGCCTCGCCGTCGCTCAAATCTGGGACTAGCTTTGTGTGCCGACTATCTGCGAAAACAAAAGGCGGAGGGGGGAGAGGAGCGGAGCGAGAGGGGAGGGAAGGGGGGGAAAAGAGAGAGAAAGGGGGGGAAAAAAAAAAAAAAGAAAGAAAAAAGCAAAGAGGAGGGCCGGGGGAGGAGGGAGGAGAGAGGAGAAGAGGGAGGTTAGCCCGCAGCCCGGCGGCGACTCGCCGAAAAGTTTCTGCGCGGGGCTCGGCGGAGGAGCCCGGGAAAGGGGCGCATCCCCCGCCGCCGCCCGCCCGCCGCCGCCGC
>JAOQGH010000010.1:7480068-7492623 GCA_025769975.1 Gallinago jamesoni | reverse complement strand
CGCCCCGGCCCGGGGGGGGGGGGGCCCGGGGGGGCCCGAGGCAGCGCGTCCCGCCCGCCCCCTGCCCGCACTCACGGCGGCCGGCGGCTGCTCCGGCAGTTCGCACTGCCCGCTCTCATCGCCGCCGCCGCCGCTCGCCGCGCCGCGCAGCAAATCACGGCGGCGCCGGCCCACGGGCCGCCCCGCGCCCACGTCAGGCCGCCCACACCCCCCCGCCCCCCGCACCCCCCCGCCGCCGCCCGCTCCATCTTGAGTGCGGGCGCCCTCCCCCGGCCCCCCCGGCCCCGCCGCCGCACCTTGCGGGGACCGGCGGGGCGAGCGGAGCGGGGCGGCGGCCGGACGGCGCTGGCGACAACAAACATGGAGGAGCCGGGGCACCGGGGACCGGCGGCGGCGGCGGCGCGGGGGGCTGCCCGCCCCACCCCAGGCAAAAGCCACCCCCGGGGAGGGGCACACGCACCGGCCCCCGTGCCCCGAACCTCCCCGCGCAGCCCCCGCCGAGGGCGCCCCGAGGGAAGCGGGGGGAGAAGGGGAGAACCAGCCCCAAAGCCAAGTTTGGGGTGCGGCGATGGGTTGTTTGGGGCAGGCGCCGCGTGACACCCCCGAAAAGCTCGTGTGCCCAGGTGAAACGCCCGAGCCCACGTCAGCCCCCCTCATGGGACCCTCGCAGCGGGTCCCCGGGGATGGGGGTCTGCAGGCAAAGACCCGGGGAGAGGGAGCGAAGCAGACCCGCCGGCAGCGCTGCCAGAGCGAAGAAGAAGGCAGGGGTAGAGCGCGGGCTGCAAGATGCGGTTGGTGGGACTCGATGATCCCAAGGGTCTTTTCCAACCTACACCATTAACTCTGTGCCCCGCACAGAGCATCCTCCCTCGGGCTCACTGGTGCTCGGTGCGTGTAAAGACCCCTGTCATCTTCAGGGGACGGCGCGGTGGCGGCGCCCCAGCCCTCTCCCTCCCCGGCACTGCCTGTGGCACACCGCAGCGGCGCGGGGCCCGGCCTCGTCAGCTAAAACAACAAATCCGGACGGTATTAGTACAAGGATACCCTTGGGGTAAAGCAGCGCAAATGTAATCTAAGGAGAACGTTATGGGGAAGTGTGTTTATAATTATAATGGGATTTAATGTACTTTGGGACCAGATGATAGCAGTCATTTAACGAGAACAGCCTAATAACGGAGGCCTCACAATGAAAGGCGGCTCTGCTTGGGTTATTAGACGCGTGTGATAACGCAGCGCTGCCGGTCGTATACTTAAGGGTAAGGCATCAGCTACCCCTATTTTTTCGGGGGTTATAACTCTGCCGTTGTAATCGGCGGAGAGCGAAAACGCGGCGCGCAGGCAGCCAGCGTGCCTGCAGGATGGCTTTTTTTAATTGCCTAAAACTGTTCCAGTTCCTCCCCCTCTCTGACTTTTAAATCCCAATGACTGAAAGGGAGGGGGGAAATAGCGAGGCAGCGCGGTTTCAGGTGTTTGTTTACCCTCCTCTAACTTTTAAAAGGCTTGATTTCAGGACTGAAATTTTGCAGACGGTTAGGGGTATGTTTTTAGTGTAGCTCGCATGAAATTAAGCTGCGTGAGTCCCATTAGCAATAATGGAAATCCCACGGCTAAATTCCCAGGCAGCATCCTGAAAATTAACCCCCCAGTCCTTCCCGTCAACTGGTGCGTTGCGCTTTTTGTTGCTCCTCTAACACAGAGAGTAAAAGCCACCCAGTTGTTTAAGAGCCCGGCTTCCCGCAGCCGCCCTTCCCGAAAGGCACCGACTGGCCTGTCCACCCCCAGCAGGGAATCCGACGTACCCCAATCCCTCTGGGAAGAGCTCTGGTGGCTCTGCAGCCCCCCCAGGCAGCGGAGGGTCTGAAAGTGAAGGTTGATTTGCTTTTGGGGGTGACACAAGACGGAAGAGCCGGTGAGAGGACTCTGGCCACGCCATCTTCCCAGGAGTTGTGTTTTGTCAGCCACGACCGAAGGGACCACCCTTTGCCCAGGGCTTTCTCCCCTTGCCCACCCCTGGGCAGCACCAAAGCAAACTCTGGAAACCCCAGAGCTCCCCAGGGCACCTTGGGGGTCTTTCTGCCCAAACCCGAGCCCTGGTTCCTCCCAAGCTCTTACTCCCAGGGAGCCGGGAGATCCCCTGCTGGCAAGAAGGCAAGTGATCGTAACATGCATAAAATGGGAAAAAGCTAAAAAACCAAGAGCGTCAACTCCCTTTCCCCCAGCAAAGCCCCCCACATGCTGAAGAAACACCATCTCCTCCCTGCAGAGTCTCGGCCAACGCGCCCGGGACCTCTCTTGCATGGGGTACCTCAGTTCAGGGCAGAAAGGACCAATCTGGACACATCCACAAACCAAAGGAGAAGCGAAAGTGGCCACTTGCCCCGGGGAGGGGAAGAAAAACCATCTCCTGGGTTCCAGCATCACAGCCTGGTGGCTTCAGGCAGGAGGTCCCAGTCGGAGCAGGAGCAGCCCTGGGGGGCGGGGGGCAGTTAAGGGCTGCCCAGCCCCTGCAGCCCCCCAGGTGGGGCCCGTGGAAGTGCCGAAATGGAGCTTGGGAAGCCACCGCCGTGGCCTTCGGGGTCGTTTCCCCATGCCCCGGCACAGGAGTTAATCACCCATCGCTCCCCCCAGTCCCTTCCATTTCCCTCCCATCTCTCCCCATCAGTTTCCAATTTATTTACTTTTCTGATCTTAATCCCCACCTTGTAGTGTAACGTGTTTATTAGAAAGGAACCAGCACGTTAAATGAAGCCAGGCTGGGCTCTCGTGTTAAATAGCAGTCACGCCCAAGTGCCTCTCCATGTGCCATTACTCCAAGTGATTGAGGCAATTTCTTCCTCCGCCACGAGTTTCAGTTGTAAATCTCTCAACCAGATACGGGGGCAATGATGTGCTGCCTGGTGCGATTATTATGAACCTCCAGCATCACACTCGTGAGGCGTCCGTGGTTTCTCGGGAAGGTCTTCCCAGGACGGGGCACGGGCATCCTTCCTGGGAAACCTGGGGATCCCTTCGGATCCAGCTCCTACCCCCAGCCCTTCGGTTATTTTGGGTGGGGAGACTCGAACATCCCCTTTCCCAACACAAATAGCCCGAGGAGCACCATCAGGCCCACAGAAAGAAAAGGCACACAAAGCACGGAGGAGGCCAGTTAACGGCCTGCAAAAGCTGCAAGGGACACAGCTTCAGACTGCTCCTGCAGGACCCAGCCAGGACAAGGAGGAGAAAACAGAGAAGTCTCCAAAATTACAATAAGAAAGGAAAGTCCTCCTCCAGGACGTTCAGCTCGTAAAACAACCATCACCAGAGGAGACACAGCTTCACCGAGGAGGTCCCCCAGCATCATCTGTCCTGCAGAAAGGGGAGGGGGACTCCCCCCTCCTCTCCATCACCCCCAAAACCGACGCAGGGGCAGCTGCTCCACTCCCTCTCCCCCAGGGAAAAGCCCTTTCCCACCACCCTGCACCCCTCCAGCAGCATCAGACAGACCCAGTGTCTCCCCCTTCACACCCCAGGGAGGGCTGTGACCAAATGGCCCCCACTTCTCCAGCTGCCTGGGCCCCCAATTTGGTTGCCCCCAGCCCAGCTCAGCCCCCAGAGCCCTCCTCCCCACTGCTGAGGAGAGCCAGCTGGTGTAGACGCAAGCTGGACAGGGTGAGGGGACAGGAACCTTCGTACATCACAGCTCATACAGTTTTCTAGGAATGGGTTTGTTTTGGTATATCGGGGGGTTTTCCAGTCCCGCTGATGCGGAGCTGGATCATGAAACAGCAGAACAAGGATTTTGTGCCAAATAAGATCTGTTTTAGCTTGCCTGAGAAAGGCCTGACTTTTGAAGTGGTGGTTTTTGCTGTCCCTCCAGAGCTGGGAGCATCCAGGCTGCGGCGCGGGGGCAGCAGCCCAGGAGGGCGCCAGGCACCGAGGCTCTGCTCACGGACGGGGCAGAGCTGCTCCACTTTCACACACGGCAAGCTGACAGCTTATGAAAAGATGATTAAATGCGTTGGACTTTTTTTAAAAATAAATAAATAAACCCTAACTGCACAAAGCTGTGTGTCGGGGAGGGAGGAGGGCGGCGGGCCCCTGGAAGGCTGCTCAGCACACGGCCACGGCGCGTTAAGCTCCCTGTGAAAGCCATTGATTATCAGGGGGACCCGCGCAAGCCCCGCAGATACCGGACCCGAGTGCATTGTGGTGGCCCGGGGGAGCCAGAACAGGCCCTTTATTGTGCCCCGCTGGCCGCACAAAGGGAACCTGAGAGTGGCTGGGAGGATGCAGCTGGTCCGGGGCTGGGGCAGGGGGATGCAGGCAGCTCGGGGTGGTGCTGCGCTGCGGGTGATGCCACGGAGAACTGTCGCAGGAAAACACCTGTACCCAAACCCAGGAGCCGCCCCGATGCCCTCCCTCTGCCCTGGGAAAGGTGAATGTGTAAAATCTCGTAATTGGGATGGAGCTGGCTTGGTGTGCCGGAGCATCACGGGACGAACACGCTGCTGGTCCCCCCTTCCCCGTTGCCCTCCCACCGACCAGCCCTGCCTCGATGGGGCACAGGGTCTGGCTGGCTCTCGAGTGTGCCAGGAAGGCATGGCAGTGGCTATGGGGAGAACTGTGTCACCCGCCCCCTGACCTGTGTGTCCCCACACACGTCTGCGTCCATAGGCAGCACCCCGGCCTGAAAAATCCTCCCCAGCCTCTGGTTTGGTTTGTTTTTAAGCTTGGCTCCTTTAAGGGATTTTGCATCCGAGCAACAAACGGGGGACACTGAAATCCTTATGTTCCTCCTCATAAGTGTCGCTCTGGGCCAGGGCTTCGCTCAGCCGACACCGGAGCACTGCCCTTCCACCCCCCCAGCATCCCTCCCTCCCGGACCACCGAGGGACGGGCATCCACGCACGGGATGGTGTGCGGATGGAGGGACAGCGGGGGGATGGAGACAGGTGCTGCCCCTGCCTTCCCCCCCTTCCTCCGGGGTCTGGATGCTGCGCAGCCCCTAAGACAATGAGGCTAATTAGCGGCTTAGGGCCCCAGCCCTCAGCGGAGCAGAGCGGTGACTCAGGAGGGCGGCCGCCTCCCGCATTCCTCCCCTAAATCCCCCACACAAAAGGGAATTTAAGCCACAGTGACTCAGCGAAGGAGCACAAACTTTACAGCCGGGCTTTGAACGGCCGTGTTTATGTATCTCCCCCCGCACCCCCCCCAGCAACGGGCTGCCGGGTTAGTAATTAAATAAAAATGTCTCCCTCTAGCAGGCTATGACCTAATCATTTGTACAGTACCTATTTTTAGCGTTACCCTTTGTACGTATTCGAGAGAGCTGGAGCCAGAGGCAGCAACTTTTGAAGTCTTAATAAGCGGGAGGGGGGTTGCCTTTGTTTAATTTACTGTGTAATTATTTTTCCTCTTTTCTCCTTCTCTTAACCTAAAATATTTGACATCCTACACGGGACGAGGGGAGAGATGTGCCCAGGCTGTAAATGTCAGCCCAAACAGAGGGTGCTGAGGAGGCTGCATGCATCCTCGGTAAAGTTCATCCCAGAAACAAAATTTACTTTTAAATCAAGCAGAATCTACAGCGGGGTCTCAGCAAAGTGCTGCTGGGGGGGTTACGCTGCCCACTGAGACAGGGGATGCTCCCACAAGGTTTGTCTCTGAGGTTCACCCTGCTTTTCCTCTCTCTCCCATTGGTCTGTGGTTCTCCCCAGGATCAATTTATTGCTGGGGAAGGCAATGGTTTCCCTGTGCCCCCCCCCCAAGGAGCCCCCCCTTTTGGGATGCTCCTTCTCCAGAGGGATCATGCTCAAGTGTAGACACTTGCAAGAATTCCAGGCATTAAATACCTAGCGCATGCTTTTCTGAGCATGAGATTAACATCTCATTAACATACTGCTTAAACGTCTCCCTGCCTTTAAACAGGCCAGTTTGCAAGACCCCCGAGTGACTTTGGAGCTGAAAAACCTGGAAGTCCCTCAGAGCCACAGGTGGCATCAGGGGCCCATTGAAAGCAGCCGGTTTTCATGCCCTGGCCATACTTGTATCTGTTCACTGGAGCCAAAACCCCAAATCGCCATCACCCAGCAAACACCTTTCCCCCTAATTTCATCTTTCCTCTCCAGCAAGGGCAGCACTCCACATCCCATTTCCAGTTGCACGAGGCACCTCTTCCCCTTTCCAAAGGGAGACAGATATAGATATATATTGTGTGTATATGTGCCTCTGTGTACAGGCACAGAGAAGGCATCACCAGGTCTGACAGTGTAAACAAAAGCCCACACTCGTGGAAGCCTTCCCCCCTTCTCTTCCCATCTCTGTGCACTAAATATCCACAGGAGATGCCTCCACAGCTGGGGAAACTTCTGTCAACAGCGGCTCCTCCTTCTTCCCCTTCTTGCACCGGGAAAAAAATAAATCTAGTGGCTGAATCACACATCGTACAGATCTCGTTTCCAAAATGTTTCTCAGATGATCTAGCTGCATAATGAAGGTATTTTAGTCAGATAAAATTCCTGTTCCTGTCTTCCATCATCTCTAACACCACTCTAAACTGTGCAACTGCAGAATGTTAGAGAGAGTCAGAATGAAGTCTGAGGCCAAACATTACAGTCTAGGTTCAAGGTTAGATATTAACCGATTTTATTTTCTTAATAATTGCCAGAAGATACAATAAACCCCTGGTATCTTATCTGGTCACAGATTCCCAAGTGACTGAAGCCTCAGATAACATTCGTGCATCAAGACCGCTTGCAAACCGCCCTTTTCAGGGAGATATTTATGAATCCCTCGTGAAGGTCAGGAGAAATCGTGGTGTCCCAGCTCAGCCGTGTGTGTGTCCGTCGCTGCGAATCCCACAGGCTCTGGGTGGTGCGAGGGGCTCAGCGCTGGGACAGGGGACAAGGTGGCTTCCAGGGAGCTACGGTGCCCTTGGCCACGGCTGGAGGGAGCTTGGCACGGTCTCCCTTTGGCCGTGGCACATTCCCCACGGGAACGGCTCGATCGGCCTCCCAAGAATGAGAGTAAACACTCCTGCAAAGCCCAGCTGGGATAAGAGCGACCAGCCCGGGGCCAGGGCTCACACGTGGCTCTGGGGATGCGAATGTGGGGGCAGCTGCTTCCAAAATCCCCCCAGACCCTCTCAGGGTACAAAGTCCCCTTTGAAACCCGGCCTGTGGTTTCTCACCAGTAACCCCCCTCCACTGCCTCAGGTTCTTCATGGGAAATGCCGATTCCACAGCAAAGGGACCAGAATTTCATTTTTCTTTGCCATTCAAAAAAAAAAAAAAAAGTTCTCTGTTGAGAAAAAGTTCTCCATTGAACACCCATATTCAGAGCATTTTTATCACAGTCTCACCATGGAAACAGCCACAGCATCACCAGGTTACGATGGGTCCTCGGTGCAGAGGGACCCGGGGGGGCAGGGACCCTGCTCCCAGAGCCACGAAGGGAAAGGGCTTTGGGGGGCTCGTGCTCCTGAGGTTTAAGGGGCACAGGTTGGAAACATCCCTTCAAGGTATCTGAAGAGGAAAAAAAACCCCATGCAACTCATAAGAGCAGCAATTATCTGGAAGAACTGTGAAATGGAATAAGGGGGGAAAAAAAATAAAAAGCCTGAAAGCAGAGGAGTTCAGAGCCTCGTGGGAGGGGAGGGGGGGGCTGGTGTGTCCTGTGCCCCAGCAGCTCATTTCCTACCCCTTCCCCCACCGTAGGAGGCAACGGTCTCGCTGCGGGACCCACACCCTTACAGCGAACCAGCCGAGCACCGATTTCACCCTGTGGGTGCCTCGTTTGTTGGAGACGCTGCCCAAGGGGACGTAGGTGACAGCCAGCGCCCGTCACTCGGCAGCAGCGGGACCAAAGGGGCTGGTGGAAGCAGAATGTGCAGCCTCGGGAAGTGGCAGCAGGGCGGACAGAAAGGGGACCTTACAGCCACCATCGGGGGGGAGAGCTTAACCCCGGGGGAGAGCTGGTGTCAGGGGCACAGGAACGGTTCAGTTTGGGAAACAGGGTATGGAAAATAAGATTTAAGGCCCAGCTCATCGGTGGATGCTGTACGATAGCACTGAGCAAGGGGAGTTACTGAAATACAGATTTTCAGCTGAAAAACACCTGGCTTGTTTTGCTCAAGGGTGGAAGCACTGCGCATCTCAGGTGCTGACCGTGCCCAGCTCCGGGGACCCATCCTCAGCCACACTCATCCTCCCACCGAGCACTGTCGCTCCCAGGACCTGCCTCCCTGCGCTCCGTCAGCCGCGGTAAAACACGCAGCTCACGGGCTCCCCACAGAACGGGCTTCATTTCGGACCCGAGGAGGCGCTGCGTCAACCGGCAGGTGAAACACTTCCCTGGCGCTGCTCAAGAGTTCAGCTGAGGTGATGAGAAATAATCCTCACCGCCTCTAAAGCCCTGAGTTTTGTGGTAATACCGCTCCTCGTGGCATCCCTCCCCGGGAAGAGCGTTCTCAGCTCAGGATCTGGGCAGCCCTGGCGCTGGGCGAGTGCTCTCCTGTCCGCTGCTGATCATGGGAAGAGCTGTTCTGTACATCCAAGGTGGTTTTGAGGTGGCCATCGCCATGGTAATTACCTGAGAGCATCTTGCCCTGCATCCCAGGGCTCCATCCACTGCACCTCAGCTCATGCAGGCACCAAAAGTGGTGTTTTCTTCGTGGTTTTGAATCTCATTTGGGTTTCTGGCTGGGGCTGTGGTTGCAAAGGATGCGATGTGTGTCCCCAGACCGGTGGGCTTCCTGCACTTGGAGCACTGGATGCTCGGGGCATCCCATCCCTCTGGGCATTCCGGGACCCGGCTGGAGCCGTGGGGAGAAGCAGATGCTGCTCCCAGGGACGCCCTGCACCCCTCCAAGCCACGCTCCTGGCACCTGCCAGAAAACCCTAGAAATCAGAAAGCTGACAGCAGGAGCATTTTAGAGCAGGCTCGGGGGGAAAGCCCCTTGCTCAGGCACAGGGGGAGCATTGGCCAGGAACCTCAGTGCCTTTACTTGTGCCTCATACCCAGGCTTCTGGACCAATTTCTGGAAATTTGGAGAAATCTTCAACCAGAAAATCCAGTTTAATCCATGCTTTCCTTACGACCCCTGATTTAAAGCGCACTTTGCCAGAATCACCTTTTGGAGGGATTTATTCGAGGGGGATCCAGCCACAGAACAGGAATGGAAAAGTACATTTTCCTTCTGTGTCAGCCTCACGGTGCCTGAGACGAGACAATTCAAGTCTCTGTGACCTGAAACGCTGTCCCTGTCCCTCGTAATCCTAATCCTGCTGAAAATAGGAACCAAGTGCCAGCGTGCTCTGCACAATGCACACAGGTCTTCTCTCCTCCAAACGCCGCTGAACAAGTGCACAGCTCAGACTTTCCTCTTTTCAGGGTCAGAACACCTCACGCAGTGTTCCACGGCCAGGGTCCCCACGTGCTCTTGCCACCGGCCAAACTTCCCCCTTCCGAGTCCCTCTGCAGTGTAGAGATGGATGCCCGGGGCACACGGAGCCGAGGAGGTACCGGAGGTGGGTCCTTCTCCGTGGGAGCTCCCAGAAGGTCCGTGCACAGAGGGAGGAGGAGAGGGGGAAGGAAAGGGATGAGTGAGAGCGCTGCCTGCTGCAAATATTGACATAACCATTATGGGCATGTATAAAACTCCCATTTGCGTGATGCGAGCGTGATATTCTTTGAATACTTCTGTCTCGAAGAATTCTTTATTTTGCCATAGAAGAAAAATGTTTTCATATTCTCTCCTGCCGTTCAGACCTGCAACCCAGCGAGCCCTTTTGCCCTTGAGAGCCATAACATTATTTGTTAACATTTTTATGATGCCAAATGGTCTGTACTAGAACGGGTGCCATTCTTTAGCTGGGAAACCATATGGCATGCCGAGTAATAAATAAGGTATTGTGATAGTTAATGAACCTAATTGCTAGCAAAGGCTTTAATACAGAGAATGTGCTGCTGAGAATTTAGCACCACATTAGGGATGCAGCAGAGCTCCTCTGACTTGTGAGGCTTAATTTAAGTTCTATATTGCAAACTCCAGAAAATAATTCCAAACCCTCCTGCTGGAAAAGCAACCTGCTGGTAGACTGTGATTATACTGAATTACTAAAATCGCAATCAATTTTATACACTCAGTTAACCCTTGCTGGGGAACTCACCTCCCCACGGTTTGCGGGGAAGCCACTTGGAAGAGGTACCGTCACCGAGCGAGCGGGAGCATCACGGTCACCGTCCTCACCACGACGTCCCCTCCCCGGCACCCCCCTCGCCCGGGGTCCCCTCTTTCCCCGGCCTCTCCGCCTGCCGGCCGAGCCGACTGTAGGCAAAGCGGGGAATGAAAGCCACCATTACGAACGGTCACCGCTATTCCCCTCCGTGACTAAGCTGCTCACCGCCGTCCTGCCGGGCGGGAAGCGCAGATGCCGCTCTGCCTCCAGCGCACGGGAAGCGCTGGCACGGGGAGACAGCGGCGGGAGGAAACTCAAAAAACAAGTTTGAAAAGTTAAACTCGCTTTGACTCCACAGCCCTGGAGAGAGGAAGAGCTCTTCTGGCCGGATAAAATCCCCAGCATTGCTTCAGATTTTAAAAAATGAGCTCTCTCAGCCCAGAAAGCCCTTAAACTCCTGCCTGCAGAGGAGCACCGGTGCTCACCAAGCCCATGGAGCTCGGGTAGGGATGGCCACCGCTCCCACCCTCGGGGCTTGTTAGAGCAGGCGACGGGGATCAGGACATGGACTATTCAGCTGATGTACAGCACACCACAGTCTGCAGGAAGATGAGGATATTCTGGTTTCGGAACCGCTGCTGTGGAAGAGCTGCAGCTCTCCCAGGTGCACACACGGACCCCCTGTCCTGCGTGGATGGGATGTCCCCTGCCACGGGTGACACTGCCCACATAGCCACCGAGGACTGCCCCAAAACCCTCACCAGCCCTGGAAACCATCACCTGGGCTCTGCACATCATCTCCTCAAATCATCCGTCCTTCTGTGTCGAAAGCTGCTCTGGATGGCAGGGGCCACAGCCATCCCCGAGAGCCGGGGGGGCTCCTCAGAGAAGAGCAGCGCTGCTCTTTCAGCCCCTCCAGAGGGGGGAGAAGCCGGTTTATTGGTTTCTTCCCTGCTCTGATTGCTCTCGGCCGCCCTGCAGTCACGTCCTCCTGCTGGCAGTGGCCTCTGTCAGGCAGCGACACCCCGGCTGGGAGCGGGAGGGAGGGAGACGGGAAGGTTCCCGGGGGGGCTGCCCTTCTCCAGCCCCCCCGCCCGCAGCCCTGTCCCCTGCCCATGCAGCCCTCCCCTGGCCCAGGCTTCAGGCCAGTGGCACGGCCACCTTATGTGCCCCGGTGACGAGGCAGGAGGTGGCTGGGGCCAGTGCCCCGATGGTGGCACCAAATGGGGAAAGTGCAGAGATAAAGAGCTGCGCGGGGCGGATTTAATACTGTACATAAATACACTTTACAATCCAGGGAAGGCTCGGCGCTAAGAGGAAACCATTGGAATATTTTATCGTGATGCAGATCGAGTGAAAAGACTGTGAATAAATAAAAGGGAAGATAATTATTTGATGGAGTTCTCTTAGGATATGCCACAGCGGGGAATACTTACGGAGAATACATATTACTAGAGAGACACAGCTATTCAAGCATCAAACTAACCTATAAATTGTCAGAGGAGAAAATTGGAGGAGAGGAATGGATGGGGGTTTGGGCACCGCTCCCATCAGTAACGCCGGGTTGCGCTTTCCCCCTTCCCCACCACAATTCCTCCTGCCCGAGGAGGCACAGTCCCTGAAAAAGGGAAGGCTGCCTCTAATAAATGTCTCCCAGAAATTACGGCCGAGCCACTACAGTACGGAGATGGCGTCATTTATCTCCCCGCCATCTGCGCGGGCTCCTTGGGCCGGGAGCCGCAGCCGGCTGCCGGGAAACTCGTCTCTCCCACACTTCTGCAGGGGGAGAAGGTTCATTAGCAGCACCCAACGTGCCTCAGTGACAATTCTACCCTGATCCCTCCAGGCACCGCACTCCCATCTCTAACCACGGCCTCCAAGACTGGCTTTCACCCCGTTTCGGAGGGGAACCCCCACGCGAGGAGGTGTTTCCAGCTCTGGGACCAGGCAGCTCCATCCCCTATGGTGCATTTTCCAGCGTCTTCACCCTCGAGCTGGAAGTTGCCTGCGGAGTCCCAAGCTCTTCTGCACTGGGGTTCGGCCCTCGACCACGCTCCCCCTCCATCCCTGAGCCCAGGGTCTTCAAGAAAGCTCTTTGCCAAGCGCTCACGAGGCTGCACGTGCTCAGCAGCATTACTCAGAGTGGTGTCCCTCGTTTTGGGGAGCTCGGCAGCGATTTCCCTGAGGTCAGAGTGCTTCCTAGAGGCAGAAGCCAGTGCTCCCACCAGCCTTGGGTCCCTCCAGGCCAGTGACGGGCTCACATCTCCCACTTAATAATTACGTATTAATCCAAGCAGCTTCACTCTCCGATACTCTCAACGGCCAGCTGCAGCTGTAAATAACCCACACAATCTCGTTTGCGTGATGCAGAAGCTGGAGCAGTTGCAACGCCCAT
>JAOQGH010000010.1:7449131-7479968 GCA_025769975.1 Gallinago jamesoni | reverse complement strand
CTGCCCATCGCTGCAGACCCCACCTGGCCCGGAGGAGAAACCCACCCCTGAAGTTTCCAAGCAAGTTTGATGAAGGTTGGAAGAACACATCAGGTCTTTGTTAGCCTTTCCCCCCCCTCAGGCGAGTCACAGACTCAACATGTAATCCTACAGCATAGCTCTTGTAGGAAAATCTTCACTGGGCACCGACAGCACTGCACTCCTTCCCCAAAGGGGAACCCTATAAAGGCAGCACAGACAAACTCCAGCCCACGCTGACACAGGGTCTGTGGGTAGCAACCATCTGTTGTACAGCTTGTTTAATAAAGTGCCACTCCTGCATTTCCCCCTTTTCCCAGGATTTTTGGCCCTGTTCCTAACCAAAGCACCCCTTCCCCCCCCCCCGTTCCCTCCCGCAAGGCACCATCTCCCCTTCCTGGAGGCAGATGGGGCAGCCCCAGCTGGGTCAGCCCCAGCCCCACACCGGGTACAAGTGGCCGGGGACCAGGTCTGTGTGGGTGCAAATGGCTTTAGACCATTTCCTGAGGGGCTGATGCTGTGGGCTCTGAACATCTCCCGTCTCTGGGAGCAAATGAGACCTTCAGCTCCGTTATGAGGAAGATGTGAGAGACGCTCCTGTTGCAAATAAGCAGCACTGTATAATTAACAGAAGCGCTCATTATTTTAAGCGAGACTCGCCACGGCTTCCAAAACCCCGTGCCGAACGCAGGAACCTTTAAGGCTGGCTCAGACAATAAAATCAAAGGCAGAGGATGGCAGGTCTCCCTCCCTCCCTCCCTCCGCCTGCCAGGAGGGAATTGCTCACTCACCTGCACCCAGAATAGGACTTTGTCCCCATTCCCATCGTTAATTTATTCCCGGTGAATTAGTGGGGCCCCGGAGACCCACAGACCCACCTGTTTCAGCGCCTGCCCCCCCGCTGACATTTCCAGCCTCGGCGGCAGGTACCGGCGCTGGCAAATGGTCCCATAAACCATCCGGTAACGCGGTGCCTGCCAGCCCCATCCCCCCCGCCGCCGGGAAACCGGGGTGCCAGGAGGAGCATCACACCCAGCGGGTGGGGACGGACACGCGCAACCAGGGCATTTCCAAATTGGGCTTGTTTTTCCCCCAAAAAGCAGCTGTTAATGCTGCAGTGTGGGGGTGCTGGCAGGCACGGTGTAGGGCACCCCGGTTGTGGTGGCCGCTGATCTACAGAGATCCCCCCACCCCGCTCCATCCTCCCGGCGCAGGTCATGCTCATGTGAGTGTTACTCCATTTATTCCCCACGCACAGCGCCGCTTTAATTGCTGCCATTCTGGACTCTAAACAAATTGGCCCTAAATGCATTTTTGCGAAACAAAACAGATTTTGTTAAAAGGGGAGAGGGAGGACAGTGATTTTTAAAACCGCTATCACTGTAATGCGACGAAATTGCCATGTAGCTCGCAGGGGTCTGAAAGCCACAATTAATATCCCACACCTTTCCAAATCCTTTGTGTGGTGACAGTCCTGGGGAAGCAGTGGCTGTTCCAGGTCTGCGGTGGGGGCTGGTCCCCCCACTCCTGCCCTTGGACCCACAGCGAGCAACGGGATGCCCAGCGCCTCGCCCCCTTCCCAGAGACACCAGCAGAACCCTTCCTGCATAAAACCCCTCTGCACCCCCATTTTCACCTGCAGTTTTTGGATTGTCTGCCAAGGAATGGTGGCCCTGGCCAGCGTGATGCCTTCTCAGCGTGCCAGCTGGGGCTTCGGGCAGTGGGGCCAGTGTTAGCCACGTGCAGGGCTGCTGTGGGGTTCAGCAAACAGGTAAGGGAGACCCTCCCCAACCTTGGTGCTCCCACGGCGATACAAGCACAGGGTGGTCGTCAGGCACCAGCACGGGCAGGAAACCCCAGGAAACAAATCCATCTTTCCTCATCCCTCACACCACGGAGCTGAGAACTACCAGACTCATCACTAATCGAGAGGAAATGAGGAGGTTTTTAAGATGTAACGTGTAAACAACCCCCATTGAAGAGGGAGAACGCTCCACCTAAAGCAGCCCACGGAGCATGTGGGGTTCCAGACAGCTCTGCCTGGAGCTGCCGCTGCTCTGCCGGCTCCGGGCTCGATTCCCACCCACCAGGGACACGGCCTCGAGAGCACGTCTGTGAGCAAACCCCTCTCCCTGGGCAGGTACCAGCCCCCAAATGGCTTTCTATGGCAGAGCTGGTGCCGGCGCTGGCAGCGAGCGTGGCTGGGGAGAGGGGAGCAGGAGGAGACGGCTCCCCAGAGCCCCCCCAGCTCTGCCCAGCCAGGGCATCGCTCCCGGTGGCACTGGGACAGCTCATCCCGGGGGGATCACAGGAACCGGCGTGTTCTCTGCTCCGAGGCTCAGCCCCCAAACCCAGCTCGCACCCAAACTTCCCGGAGCCGTCTCCCACCTCCCCGCAGCCACCGGGATTTGCTGGCCGGGGCCCGGATTGCCCTCGTGTTGAGCTCTGCGCAGGGAGAGAGTGAGGGTGGAGATGAATCACGGCGCGATTTCTAGGCAAAGTCCCATTAATGAAAGCGCTCAGGGGCATTGCGGTTCCCAGTCAAGCACTGGCGAGATGGAAGCCTTATTTATGAGTGAGATATATCTGCAGAGGGAGCAATAAACTGTGAGGCAAAGTATGAAGGTTCGCAGCAAACGCTGTAAAGTTTTACACTGCCGAAAACTAGGAATAAAAGATATACCCATTTAAAACAAAGTGGATGGAAAGGGTTTCTACAGGACTGTAAAAAGCCTTATAACAGTTAATTGCTAGTTTCTCGTTACAGCACAGAGAAATTTAAACCAGAAAAAGAGCCGTTTCAGTCTCCGTCGGAGAGCAGGGGGGAAGAAAGGGGAGGGAGAGGAACAAGGGAGAGACGAGCGCAGGGAACGCGAACCTTTTGTTCGGATGCTCCGCACCACGCGGGGGACCGGGCGGCTTTTGTTCCCGGCCCCAGCTGCTCCCGCGCCCCACGGCCCGCAGGACCCCCCCGGGGAGCCGGGCAAGGGGGGAGACCTGGGCAGGACCCCCGCAGCACACCTCTTCTTTAGCTACAGAGAATTTAACTGCAAGGCATTGATGCACACGCAGCAGAAGAAAGTCACCGAGCATCCCTGGGTGCTCCCGCCCCGGGAGCAAGGGGGCGGAGGGAGAGGCAGGGCAGCAGACATTCCCCCAGGGCGACGGGAAGCTCAAAGGGTAACGCTTTTGACCGAGTAAAACACAGGAAAAATCCTTGAAGTGAAATATTCTGCACAACGACTGAAACAACCAACCACCGCGCTTCCAGCCAGCTCCCACCAAAGCCCCGGTACCGGGGGACACCCCCAGGCAGAGCCGTGCTCCTGCCACACCGTCCCCCTGCACCGTCCCACCCCACGAACCCCGAGGAGGCCGGAGAGAGAAACCCCAGGAGTTTGCAAAAGGCCCCCAAAGAGCTGCAGCATTTCAGAAAATAACCCCATTTTATCCTTTAAAAGCACAATTACCTCCACTTTTTACAAATAACCAGCGCTTTCCACAAAAGAACAGTTGCTCCCTTCTCCAAGAAGTATCAAAGACTAAAAATATTTGCTTTTCAGGTGCTTTCTTTACACATATTCCCACAAACACAAAGGGGGCGTGGGGGGGAAGCATCTCCAGCTCAGTCCAGTCAAAAGCACATAAAATAGAGAAAAAGCTGCTTTTGTTCCCACCCTCAAAGCGCGTCTCCCGTCCCTCGATGCCAGTGCCCGGGTGCCCCCCTTACCTCTCTCCAGTGGGCGAGGAGCAGCAGGAGGGTGGGAAGGTCCTGGGGGGGGCTGGAGCCAGCTGGGGGGTGCAGAGCCCAGGACCAGCCCCGGGGCTGCGGAGGGTGAGACCCCAGTCGATCCTGGGGCTGGTCCCGCACCCGAGGCACAAGCCGGGTGCCGGCAAACAGGCTCCCAAGCACCGGCACCAGCCACGCTGGCAGCCAAGGGCACCCAGAGCCAAAGCACCAGCGCTGTTGGTGCCCAGCCCCCCCACCCCCCTCCCCTTTAAAACCTCCCCAGGTGCTGCTCGCCCCACTGATGGGACAGGCCAAGGTGTTCTTCCTTAGGTGATGGGGCACAGCCCCGTCCCATCAGGGAGGGACCCTCTCCACCTGCCTGCAGGGACTGCTTTTTTATTTTTTTGGCTATTTTTCCTCTCCGTAATGGCTGATTTTTTGTGCATTATGCAGGAAAGTAAGCAGAGCAGCGCGTTCCACAGCGTAAATATCGAAATGCTGTTTATATCAATCAGAGAAGCACTTAGGTAGAGATGACAATGGAGCCCGCAGAGCCCTAATCACACACTTTGATTGAACTAAAAGTACGGGGGAAAATGGAAATCAGACGTCTAGAGCTGAGATTTCAATAGGGAGGGAGAGCTGGAGCGGCAGAGCTGTCGGGGGGCTGCTCCTGCCCGGGGGGGGCCGCAGACACAGCCCCTGCAGCCCAGCTCCAGGAGCAGGGGGCTGGCACGGGTGACAAGGCGCGATGAGCCAGGGCTCACTGGCCCCGAGACCATCCCCCGCTCCCACTCAGAAACACCCCAAGACGCTCTGAGAGCCAGCAATTTACACTTTTATCCCCAAATGGTGTCATTCAATGAGCAAAACCAGGCTCTAGGGACTGAAACTCAAGCACCGCACCGGCAACGGGAACCAGAAACGAGCCAAAGCCCCCAAGCTGCAGGTGGCTCAGGGAGATGCTGCCTCACGTACCCCACACCACAGCCTTACAAAATAAGAAATGCAGACCCAGGCATGAGTTTGGGCTGGGAATTGGGGCTCAGGCTGCTCTCTGAGCTGCCCCTGCCACCTCGGCGATGCCCAGCACCGCTTATCAGTCCCACCCCTGGCTCTTTCCTCGGGGGTGCAGACTGAAGCATCACCAAATGCTCACTTTTGGCACCAGCCGTGCTGCTGGCCATTCCCTTGGGTGACAGCATTGTCCTGGCAGCATTGTACCCGAGCAGGGGGCGAGACTGGGTGGCTGCATCCAGGCGCAGCACCTCCAAGGGTTCCCTGAGCTCCAGGAATGTTATCGGAAGGGGGCAAATTTGCGTCTCCTCCGCCTCCCGCTCCTGCTGCAGTGCTGAGATTTCAGGTGGCAGGGACAGAGCCCCTGGCATCCAGAGGATTTGTCTTAGGGCTTCCAGCAGCAAGGCTGGGAGTACCCGTGCTCTGCCTTGGGGGCTGACATCATTGCTGGCAAATTCATCCCCAGTTCTGCTTGCCATGGCTTGGGGGACTCTCATGGCGCTGATGCCTTTAGAGACCATTTCAGCCTCAGCTCTGGAGTCACAGGGAGCACTTGTTGGCTTTGCTCTCAGAAGAAAACCTCTTTAACACCTTCATCTTTCAAGCGGACATCCTCTTTTGGCTCTTCCCCTTGGGCAGCGGGTTTGGCACCAGCAGGGCCGGCCGTGCGTGTGGCGCAGCCAGAGGGCTTGTTCAGAGCATCACCTCGGGACCTAAAATAGCGCTGATTAGTTTGAGGATGAGACGGTGGCTCCTCTGCCTGCCACTCCCCGTGACAGAGCTTTAAAAAAGCAAAGGCCAATTATATGGATTCGGAGCCGGTAACGAGCCTGAAACCATTTGATCATTTTGGCCCCCGCTGGGCAAGCGGGAAAGGGACGAGCTGCTGCGGGGACCCGTCGCCACCAGAAGCGCGGGGCTCTGCTGCCTCTTCGTGGCGGCGACAGCGAAGGAGGCGGCCACCACCGTGTCCCCTCCACGCCAGCTGGGACGGTGGGAGAGGGGCTGCTGGGGGGCTGAGGGGTGGGCAGGGACCCCCAGCAGGGACCCCCGCCAGGCAGGGTGCAGGCAGGGTGCGGGCAGGGTGCGGGGTCTGGGGCTGGCTCTGGAGCCAAAATCCGGGTGCCAAGGCTGGGAATTTTGTGGTCTTCAGCACGAGGAGGTGAAACCACAGTTTTCCCAGAGGAAACCTGGAAAAAATAAAAGGACCCAAGCCCATGAAAGGGAACGGGAATTTTGGCAGGTGCTTCCCATGGGCTGGACGCGATTCCTCCTTCCCAGAAGGGAGACCTTGTCAGTCCTCTGCTGGGGCAGCTCATGGCCTGAACATTTACTTGCCACTTGTTAAGTTACCGGTGGCGCTGGCTTCAGTCTCCTGCTGTGAGGAAGACGAGGTGTGGGGCACACGGGTGCTGCTTTCCGAGCTGTGGGGCTGCCGGCGCCCCCCTTTACTGCCGTCAGTTACTGTAAAGCCAGGGCCCTGTAATGTAATTCCAGGGATGGCCATTAATTACAGCCGTGGGTGCGGGGGGGGCTGTGCGGGGGCTGCCAGGGGGCGGCCGGTGGTGAGTTATTAATGGACAAAGTGAAGCTGGGCGCCAAAGTGGAGAGGGAGAGGGAGAGGCAGCCCGGCCGGTGACCGGCGGCGTGTCCGGAGGTTGGATGCGGGAGGGAGAGAGGGAGGGAGGGAGGGAGGGAGGGAGGATAAAACCAAAAGTGAAGCCGGGCAGGAGGGGCGAGCGGCAGGAAAATGGCTCTGGGCAGCATGGGCGCCCCGGCAGCCTTCACCGGCACGGAGGTTTACCAGCGGAGCTTCGACCCGGGGGAGTACTTGAGAGAATTTTACACCCTGAGCGACAGCCAGGGGCAGCCCAACACCTTCCTGATGCAAAACCTGAGGAGCCTGCGGAAGATGTTCTCCTTGGGTGAGTGTCCCCCCCGACGGCTTGGGCGGCGTCGGATGGCGCCATTTGTAGGGCTGTCCTTGTGCTACTCGGCGTGAACCCCCCCAGAGCGAGGTATATATACACACACACTTTAAAAAAAAATAAAAAATAAAAATATAGCTATCTATCTGCGTGCATGTATATCTCGCACACAGGGCGTTGCCAGCCGGAGCTGTCCCACAGTTTCTGGAAATACCATGCATTCCAGGCTGGATATGAGGGGTCAGGAGGGGGCTGGGGCTCTGGACCCCCTGCAGGAGCTGCTCCTGGGCTGGGCTGCTGCCTGAGAGCCCTGGGCATTGGGGGGACAGGGCTGGAATGTGGGACCATGGCACTTGGGGTGGCATTTCTGGGTGAGGGGAAGCACAGCCCGATGCGGCTCTGGGAGGTTTCTGTCTCCATCTTTCTGACTCTTCTCTCTCCATCCTCACCTGGATGCTCCCCCCCCGACCCCGCACCAGAGGGGCTGAGGGGTGAGACCCTGATAGATGTCGGCTGTGGCCCCACCATCTACCAGCTTCTGTCGGCTTGTGAGCGCTTCCAGGAGATCATCGCCTTGGACTACACGGACCAGAACCGCCGGGAGCTGGAGAAGTGGCTGAAGAAGGAAGCGGGAGCCTTTGACTGGAGGCCGGTGGTGGAATACGTTTGTGAGCTGGAAGGGGAGAGGTGAGGATGGCCTCCCACCACCCTGCCACTAACCAAGCCACAGATGCTAAACCACGTCACGAGCCGCCTTCTATTTATTTGTTTATTTACTTGCCAGGGAGAAGTGGGCTGAGAAAGAGGAGAAACTGAGACAGAAGGTGAGGCAGGTTCTGAAGTGCGATGTGACCAAAGCCAACCCCACAGACCCCGTGTCCCTGTCCCCTGCCGACTGTGTCGTCTCCACCCTCTGCTTGGAGGCCGCCTGCAAGGACCTGGCCACCTTCCGCGGTGCCCTGAGGAACGTGGGCACCCTCCTGAAGCCGGGGGGGCACCTGGTGATGGTCACTGTCCTGCGGGAAACCTACTACGCCTTCAACAACACGGTCTTCTCCTGCCTGCGCCTGGAGAAAGATGTGGTGGAGGAAGCTGTGGAGGGCGCTGGCTTCGACGTGAGGTTCAGCGAGGTCCAGCCGTGCTCCCCCAGCACCGACTGCTCGGACTACGAGGCCGTGCTGAGCCTGGTGGCCCGCCGGCGTGCCCCCACCAGCGGGTAGCACCTGGCCTGGGGAGGAAACAGCAGCATATCTGGGCTCAAAAAGCCCCACCGGTGTCACCCACAGCCCCTTATCCCTTTATCTGAAAGCAAATAAAGCCACGAGCGCTCTCAGTGTGTCCCCGGGATTGATGCGACACACACAGCGCCAGCAGCCCAGGCTCAGGGTGACCCCGAGCTCACCCCAGCCCCGAAATGGGAATGGCACCCAACTCCCCTCCGTGCCATCCTCCCACCTCAGAGCAGAGCTCCTGAGGAGCTGCCGCCCCCCTTCAGCCATTGTGCCATTTTTTGAGACCAAAAAACCTGCAGAAACGGTTTGACAAAACACCGCAGCCCCCACACCACATACCTGCCAGGAGCCAGCACCGACACGGGAGGAGGGGGAAGGGTGGGAGGGTGGAAACGATGGGCTCCCCAGAGCATCCTCCTCCGGCACCCCCCGAGCATCCTCAGTTCTCCCTCCATCACAGCTGCCCGGACCTGCCACATGACGGAGAGGCGTTTTAGGGATACGCGACCCTGGGCATTTTTATTAATAATTATAACACTTGCACTCCCAGCACACCTCCACTCTCAGCAGTTTTTCAGAGTGAGTGTGTGACATTTGTTGCTGAAGCTCCTCTTCCCCTTGCTCATATGGATGTCCTTTTGGGATAGTTTTGGTTCAAGGGTGAACAGAAATATGGAAAAAGGAAACTTTCTTGCTGGGTACAGACAGACAGAGTCCCGTGAGGGAGCGACACAGCCTGGGAAGGACTTGGAAGGCTGAGATGAGTCATGGTCCCCAACACGTTCCACAGCAGCCAGCAAGGCCAGGCAGGGGTTCAGCCTCTGCTGTCCCATCACCTTTTAGTTTTGTGGTAAAAAATCTAATTTAAAAACCCCAGTGACGTCTTTAGGGCTGTGGGGTGACCCCGGCAGCAGCACAGCCTCACTAAGATCATTTAAGTGTAGTTGTAGGTGACCCCAGAAGCGAGATGAGGACCATGTGGGTGACACCACCAGCTCCAGCTCTGCTTGGTGTGACCGTCCCCGGGGCCACCGGGACGCCCTGGGGCAAGCGGCACCGGGAACGGCCTCGTTGCCCACCTCCAAGAAACAGAGCTGGAAACCAGGGGGTGCTTGGTGGCAGCGCAGGACCCACGCTGCTCGCTAATTAACACTGAATCTAACGGCGCCGCTGCCATAAAGCCCCTGCGCTCACCAGCGCGGTGCGGTGAAGGCAGGGAGCCGGCAGCTGCCGGCATCTTCTCGGGCAATAACACACCCAGGCCTCGTAGCGCCGGCGTATTTGATCGCTGTTTAACTGTTCCAACATTGGCATCGCTGGGGATTTTTATGGTCTGTTTCAAAAGCACAATGATTCCCCTCACAGAGGAGTTTGTAGCTACAATTACCTTCTGTTGCCGCCTGACAGGAGCCGCCAACAGCCCTTCCCGGCAAAAAGGCCGGGGGGGTTCTGCTCCCCAATGGAAATTACGGCGGCACAAGATGGGCGCAGGTCAGAGCCGAGCCGGGAGGAGAGGGACCCAGCTCTCCCCTCACCTGCGAGTGCTTTGGGAAGGGCAGGATGCAGGTGATGGGTTGGAGAGGGTGTTTCCCGGTCGCACTGTCCCTCCCCTCGTAGGGGTGACCTTCCCCAACTCACCCCGTGCCTGACCACGAGGGCAAAGAGGCGAGTCAAGGCCTGGGAGCGGAGCTGGCTGTACCCAGCAGCACCCACAGCTGTCCCTGTCCCTGCTCCTTCCCTCCTGGGTCCCTGTCACCCACCCCTTGCTGCCCAACAGCCATAATTAAAATTACAGGTGGGGGTGAGATGTGCTCTTACTGCATTAGCAGATGTGGCCCATCCTTCCAGGAGAGAAGACCGGCGTTTCCAGCAGCACCATGGAACTGCTGTCTCCATCGCCGGGTGTCATCATGGGCACCAGCTTCCTGCCTCCCGCTTTGGGTGGGGCAGCCCCATCACCACGGCACCATCGCCGAGGAGGCCGAACAGCCGAGGGAGGGTACGGGTGACGCTGGCGACCGGCGCTGGGGACAGAAAGGCGATGGGTGAGAAGAGTGGCCACTGGGTGACTGCCACAGCAGGAGCTGAGTTGGAGCCTCGGGCTGGGGGACACAAGGACCCATCGTTTCAGGGTAGTAGCCCAGAAGGCAAGAGAGTAGCCCAAGGCCAAGGGAGAGGTGTGAGGTAGGAGGACTAGCAATGACCCGAGAAGGACCAGTGGCTCTTTTTGCTTCTGGAGCAGAATTGGGTGAAGTTTCTGCAATATTTCAGAGCGCTCGTATATTAAGAGTGAAAATAGGCAGCTAAGGAACAGGCTTTTATCCCCAAAAGCAAAAAACTTTCTGCCTTTCCAGTTTGCTTCTTTGGAGAGCAAAAAGGGCGTCAAATAGTAACAGAAAAAGGGGAAAAAAACCCCACCACTGAACTGCCAGGGCACACCTGTGAAAACCCTCAGGTAGTTTCCCAATCTCTCCTTGCACCCTTTGCCCACCCTGTGCCGGGCAATGCCTGGGCCTGGCAGCACCTTCGGGGGGTCCCGAGCGCGGGGGAACCCCCCAGGGATGGCACAAACCCCAGCGCCGTTCCCAGCCGAGCCCCCAGAGAGGGAAAAAAGCGGAGAAAAGTAAACGAGGCTCCAGGGAAATTAAGGCAAAGTGGAAGTCCTGGCAGAGCGAGGTAATAATTTCCTTTCTGAGTGAGTAACTGTTTAGAATGTAACCAGGCGAACACGATTAAACCAAATGAATATAAATTCTAGGTGCGGCGGTAAGTAATGAAGTGAAGAAAATGAACAGCGCCTAATTAACAAGAAAATAGGATCTGCCATAACATGCTGGAACCTAATGAAAAATGAAGGCTCAAACTTCCCCTTTCAAAAGTTTTCCAGATGGAAAATATCCTTGTTTTACATCCGGCGCCTTCAGAAACATCCAGGGGATTGGCGTTGCCGGGAAGAGCCGTGCCTGATGAGAGGACAGGGGAGCTGTTTGGCAAAATAGTTGGAAAAGCAAATAACGGGGAGATGACGCCCAGCGCTGGGCCCAAATGTGAACCCCAAAGTGCTCCTGTCACATTCCAGCGCGATGGGGAGCACCCCCCAGCCCCCCAGCTGGTGGGAGGCACTCATGGGGACGGGGGTGGCCACCACACGGAGCATCGTGGCAACAAAAATGGACGACACAAGTAACGGCAGCGCTCTGCAGCCGGCTCCCTTCCCCCACCGCTGCTTTTATGGCAGAAACCCACATTTATGCTGCGTTCTGGGGACGCGGTGCAGCGACCCACGTTCACACCAAGCTGGGCCCCTCCAGCAACAGCCTGTAAGAGATAAAAAAGGTCCGGAGGAGGCACGTCGCCGGGAATCCTGGGCCTCCCCACCTGTAAATAACAATTGTGGGGCTTTGTAATCAGTAAGAGAGATTTCACCAGGCAGTGCTTGATCAGAGCCACTCATTTTATTTGAGGGCGCTCGCAAGGGTGGAAACAACGGGGAAAACTGAAAGTCCCCTCACCCGCCAGGCCCTGCCGCGACCTGAAGGGCGACACGGGCCGCAACCCACCAGCGTTACCGAGGCGCGGGGCGGCAGGAGGCCGGCCCCCCGTCCGCCCCCTGCAGGCCGCGGGCCCTTCGAGCCCGCCGTTCCCCGTCTCCTCGCTTGGCCCCACCGCCCCGAGCGCCCAGGCACGCAGCTCCCCCACCGCCGCCGCCATTGTCCCGGCCCCGGCCTCCTCCCCCGGCCTCGACCCACCGGAAGGGGCGGGGCGCGCACGCCGACGCAGTGACGTCACACTGCCGGCGCTTGCGCAGCGGCTTGCGCGGGCTGCCCGGCGGCGGCCATGGGGGCGGCGGCGGCCGAGGCGGACCGGACCCTGTTCGTAGGGAACCTGGACCCCAAAGTCACCGAGGAGCTCATCTTCGAGCTCTTCCACCAGGTATCGCCCGCCGCCCGCCCGCGCTTTATCCCGCGGGAGGCCGCGGCCGCCATGGCGCGGCGGGCCCGAGCCGCGGTACGGCGGCCGCCGGCGGACAAACTTCCCAGGGGCCGCGCCGCCGTCGGCCTCCCCCCTCTCCCTTCAACCGCCGTTTAACGGGTTCTGTTTGTGGCTCGGCAGGCAGGCCCCGTGATCAAGGTTAAAATTCCGAAGGACCGAGACGGGAGGCCCAAGCAGTTCGCGTTCGTGAACTTCAAGCACGAGGAGTCCGTCCCCTACGGGCTGAGCCTCCTCAACGGCATCAAGCTCTTCGGGCGCCCCATCAAGATCCAGTTCCGATCAGGTGCCCACACCACCAGCCCTGAAACAGCTCACTGGGCAGAGAGCTCAACTTCCGGCAGCTCCCCTGCCCAAAGTCTGACAGATTGATATTTATTTGGGGAAATCGTGTGTGCTACCTGCCACAAGGCCACTCGCTGGGTGGCCGATGATTCCGTGGAAGGAGGGGCCACGCAGGCAGCTGCTCTTGTTCCTCTGCTTCCACAGGGGACCCTCCTGTCCCTCCTGGCTAAGTAGAATCCCGAAGCTGAGGCTTCTGCTGCTTGGGTTCTTTATATTTATTATTCGTTGTATACCCTTGCAAGCTATTCTAAATTATCACACAAGCAGTAAAAGTGTCACCTGGGCTCAGTTAAACAAGGCACGTTGGCCAGAATATTGCCACCCAATTGCATCTTATTGGGACAGTTGCAGAGTTGTGTTTTGGAGGCTGGACTGCAGGGCACTGACAGAGCTCATGAGCTAATTGTGTGCCACGCGTCAGTGCCTGACAAAGTCACTCCACTCCCAGGTTCCTCCATCTCCTGTTGGTCAGTCTCATGAAACCCTGTTTCTCCCCAGGGAGCAGTCACGCATCTCACGATGGGAATCCCTCCTGTTCCCCGCACGGAGTTGCCAGCACCAGCCCCTCCAGCGTCCCGCACCCTGCCGCCAACTGCAGCCGGTACGAGCCCTGCACAAAGTACCCGCACGGGGTAGGAGGTGGGAAGGGGCACTCCCAGGGGTCCCTGCCTCCCGCGCTCTCTTTCCCAGCCCAATTTGCTCTTTCTCCCCTGGGGAGGAAGTACTTGCACCCCTGGGGCCCTGCCTCCTCAGTGCCTGACATCCTGCTGTGGGAAGAAGAGCGTTGGGTTTTCACAGGAGCACGGGGAAGGTCTGGTGGGGAAGGCGCTGCCAAAGGCACGTGGCAGGCCCGTCCGCACCGGCTTCTGACCCCGGTGGGGAGCTCAAGGCTGACGCTCAGACTCTTATACCATTTCTAGTGGGAGCAACGTGATTAGGATCCCAGTGTCCCTTGGACTGCAATAGTCTCGTCTTTAAGGCTAGAATTCCTAATCTTTTTTTTTTTTTTTTTCTGCAGCTATGACAGGAGTCCCGACAGTATGGGAGCAGCGGGATTCTCCTCGGCACAGCGGTCTCTGCCCTCCGCTGAGAACCTCCAGAGACAAGCAGTGGTACGATGCTCGCTGGGGCTGACAGACAGCACACAGCAGAGATTCAGAGCTGTCTCTGATTTTTAGTCCTACTTCTCCGTGATGATTGCGGGAGGCAGTGGGAATGTACTTCTGGAGTGTAAAAAGGATAATTCCAGAAGATTTACAGCTCCTGGTACTCGGGTGGTCAGTCAGGGAGGGCCTTGAGCTTCAGGAGTTCAGCTCTAGATCACAGAATCGTAGAATTGTCTGGGTTGGAGGGACCTTTCGGATCATCGAGTTCAATCATCAACCAAACTCTGATAAAACCCATCACTACCCCATGTCTCTAAGCACTACATCTACCTGGCTTTTGCTTTTAGACACCTCCAGCAAGGCAGATGAAGCAAGGGGTAGCAGCTGTTCTTTAAGTTCATGTCTAGTCTCCTTTCCAACCCAAAAACTCGTGTGCAATTTGGGGCCAGCGCAGGGGTCAGCGTTTCTCTGTGCCTGAAAGGGGCTCCGGTGCCCCCCCTGACCCTTTTCCTCTTCTCTTTGCAGATGAAAAGTGCCGGGTGGCAGCAGCCCCACTTCCCCCAACCTGGCTATCCCCCCCACGCCTTCCACCCGGCCCCCCCGATGCCGCGGCGGCCGGAGCTGCCACGCAAGGGCCGCCCTGGCGCCCACCCCTACCACCCCGAGGGCCGGCACTTCGGGCGCGAGCGCTTCGGGGAGCGGGGACCCGACTACGGCCGCGGCAAGAGGGAGGAGTACGGCTACGAGGAGAGGGGCCACGAGGGCGAGCACCACTACCGGGGGGGCAGAGAGGAGCCCCCCTATGCAGACAGGCACCGGGACGGCTGGAGCCACGACTACGACTACCGGAGGGAGGGCTACCGAGAGGCCAAGTGGCCGCCCTCGCGGCATTAATTCAGGCCTCTGTGGTGGGCTCGAAAGAACTTGACGGCAAAGGAAGTTCAGCCTGTTTCTTACCGAGTCTGTGTATAAATCCCCCCTTCGGGCCCTGACGGGGTCTTTTAACGTTTGTAAAAGTAGCCTTGTCCCCCGGGACCGGCGTCTTCATTTTAGGTGTTGAACTCTGCTCTACGGGGCTTTGCGTGGGGAAGGAAGAACGTGTCACGGTTGGGGAGAGGCGGCCGCTGTTGGTGTTGTAGAGCATGACTGTGTTTTTGTCGCGGGCGGGCGTGTCTGTCTCCATGTCCCTCCGAGGTGGCGCTGGACAGACGGACGCTTCGTGGCACCCAAAATGCCCTCTGCGGCCAGTTCCACACAGGACATTGGAAAACTCCCTCTCTTGGGAAGAGAATTAAACGTCTCCCTGGAAAAAAAAAAACAACCCGCGGGTCAGCCGTCCTCATTCCACCCACCGGCTCTGCCTAACGGCGCCGAGCACCCCCCGGATTCCCCCCCCCCCCGCCCTGGGGCGGGGAGAGGCCGCCGCCAGTCGCGGAGCCGCTTTCCGGTAGGCTCCTGTCGGCCTCCGGACTACAGCTCCCGGCAGCCCTCGCGCTCGCCGCCCGTGCTCGCCCGGGGGCCCGTTGCCGCGGGGCCTGCCGGGAGTTGTAGTGCGGCGGCGGCGCTTTGCGGCCTGGCGGCGATGCTGGGCGGCAGCCGCGCTGGCCTGGGTCGCCTGCGGAGCTGCGGCGGGCGGCTGTGGCGGGGCCGGCGGCGGGCGGCGGGCATGGCCGGCGGCGGCATGGGCCAGCGGATGGTCTGGGTGGACTTGGAGGTGCGGAGCGCGGGCCGGGAGGGAAGGGAGGGAGCGGGGGGCGGCCCACGGGCGCGCTGACGGTGCCGCTCCCTGTGTGGCAGATGACGGGCCTGGACGTGGAGAAGGACCAGATCCTGGAGATGGCCTGTCTCATCACCGACTCCGACCTCAACGTCCTGGCCGAGGTGAGCAGCCGCCGCCGGGCCCTGTCCCCGCGGTCCCCGGGTCCCCTCCGGGGGGAGATTCTCTGTGCCCAGTGACCATAACCGCCGGGCTCCGAGCCTGGCTGCCCAGGGTGGCCACTGCTCTGGCCATGTTGGCTCCTGCTGTTCCCGCCTGGGCGCTCAGAGGGGACCCTGGGGACACACGCCTTACCTTGGGCTGGCAGAGTGGTCACCTCGCACTGTCCTGACAGTCACTTCTCCGACCACTGAGTGCGCTGGGCCACTGCCACCACCACGCTGCGTCTGAAGGCTGGACCCGGGGGAGCGACAGCCAGCTCCAGAGCTTCTTCTGATGACTTCTGTGTCTTTCTCTTCCCGACAGGGTCCCAACCTGATCATTAATCAGCCTGACGAGCTGCTGGAGAGCATGTCCGAGTGGTGCAAGGAGCACCACGGGAAGGTAACCCTTCTAGAGCAGTCACACTGCGGTTCCTCTCTTTTTGCAAGGATGAGCGTGAGGTATAACTCAGTTATTAGTTGCAGTACAGTCACCTAAAAAGGGACAACTCCCATGCTGAGCAGTGTGCAGTCAAACAGAGGAGATAAAGGATGGGAGACAGTAAGTATCACCTTTGGTTTGTAGCGAGGAGCTGATGCGTTTGCCCAGGGTCTCGCAGGTTGTCGATGGCACAGCTTCCTGTGTCTTCGTCCTGTGGCGCGGCTGCAGGATGGCCCTGCATTTGCACTTTGTAGCCTGGCTTTTCCTCACTTGGGATAGTAGAGTACTCCAGCGCCGGCAAAGTGCAAATTTAGCCCTGCAAATTCAGATTTTTGGAGAACTAAACAGACCCATTTACTGTAAATGTGGCATTGTCATTTTTGCCTGTCCCCCCAGCACTGTATATCCCCCCATCCACCCAGGCTGTAAGCCTCCTGTATTTTTTTTCACCAAAAGCCTCACTTTTGCAGCAAGAGATTATTTTTCCTATTATTTTTCATTCTTTCAGCCACCAAAGAAAGCTTCCTCCTTGCCAGCAGCGAGAAAGCGAATGGATTTTCCAATCCCTGATTACCAATTGAAATTCAAGTTAGTTTTCAATTAAGGGCTGAAGTTTTGAGACACCCATCACCCCTCCCCTCCTTCCCCTTCGGCATCTCACGCTCCCTGGGAAGGATTAGCAAGAGTTTGGAAAATGAATATTAATTTACTTTGATGGGTGCTTCTCCCCTTCTCCAGTCGAGGACTCCAACTCGGCTCTGGCTCACGAGTGAATTGAAGATGGTAGCATTCGTTATCGCTGCTCCTGAGGAGCTACTTATTTTTAATTGACTAAGAAAAGAGAAGCAATTAGAATACAGATGAAAATGCAGCCACATAATGAATTTTTTAACCACCACTTGGATCTGTCAAGTAGGTTTCTGCAGCAGAGTCGTGGAAATATATAGCGTAGCCAGATGGAAATAAATCACTGAGAACACTTGGAGCAGATTTGACATTTAACTATTGGGGAAAAAAAAGAAGGAAGGAACTTTTCTGATTTATAGGAATCTTGATAAACACTTAAGCCGGGATCCTGATTATTTCTGTTTATTTATACCTCCTGCTCTGTGTGGGGAGGCGAAGGCTTCTCCTTAAGCAGAGAGAAATGTAATACTCTCCTGGATGGCGTAGGTACAGGTGTATAACGAGGCCGGCATAATGTCTCGCTAATTGAGAAGAGCCCCTAGAAAGTACAGCAACTGGGAAAGAAAAAGAACAACACCCCCCCCGACCCCAAACCAAAATAATCGGAGGACTGTTGTTGGTGGTAGGACTGTGTGACCATCGCCTTTGCTGGTGTGGATCTCTACTTCCCGAGCGGTGCCCTGCGCGTCGGTCAGGGCTGGGGGGAGTAATGGCCAGGAGATGTCCCCGAATGCTGAACCATGGGGCTCTGCAGGTGCTTCTGGGCACCCCGGGGCACAAACACTGCCCAGAGGGGGCTGCCCTTCTGCTGTGGAGCATTTCTGGAAGTACTTTTTATGGCAGTGTCTTTCTCATTTCTGACGGATGGCTCTTTTTTTGCAGTCTGGCCTTACGAAGGCTGTGAAGGAGAGTAAAATTTCATTGCAGCAGGCAGAGTATGAGTTTCTGTCCTTCGTACGCCAACAGACACCGCCGGGGCTCTGTCCTCTCGCAGGTAAAGTGTGTTCTTTCTTAATAATACTAATGATGCCATCCCTCCCGCTGCTCCCAGCTGGGTGCCAAAGCCCCGCTGCTGCACAAGACAGGGATGCTTTAGTTCTCCGTGTCGAGATCTGACACATGAATCAAACCCTGTTTAGTGAGGAGAGGTTCAGTCACAGCATCATCCCGTCGGCAGATTCCCTGCGGCAAATACTGCGCGTTGTTACTGTGGGAAATGGCAACTCTCTTTGGCATTAATGTCTCTGTGTATGGGTTGTAGTTGGGGTGGGCGACCTCAGTGGTGATAGCAACCTGTGACCTTAACGTCTGAGCTGCAGACCCCACGGCGTCTTCTCCTCACTCTGTGTATCGAAGGAAGCGCCAAATACGAGTTGTCCAAATGTCCTGGTACCTGGAACCGCGTCCGGGAGGTTCCAGAGGCTCCTGGGGCTGGTGCTGAGGGGAATTAATAGTGACACCTGTTTTCACTTGGTGGAAAACCTGATTCTGCATAATACTTTGATACTTATCTGCGCGACACAAATTGCAGGAGCACTCACTGAAGAATTAATAGCAGGATTAGGGATGTAAACCGCGTGTGATCCTGAATGAAAATCTGACAAACCTTTACAATCATATTTACTAGAAAAGGGGATAAACGAGCTGCTTGTGAGTGGCTTTCCAGAGCCTGTGATCTTTCCCGGCTCCCTTCACTGGCTGCTCGCTCAGCCGTTGTTCGTGGCGCCTTTGTCGTGTCTTTGAAGAAACGTCTTGTTTTGTGTCTTTGTAGGTAACTCTGTTCACGCAGATAAGAAATTTCTTGACAAATACATGCCTCAGTTCATGAGGCATCTTCATTACAGGATCATTGATGTGAGCACCGTCAAAGAGCTTTGCAGGTAAATCTTCCCCAAATTAAGCAGTCGTGTGGAAGACAAGCCAGGGGTGCCTGGGAAGTGGCACCAACACGGGCTCCTCTGAAGCAAGGCTGAGGCTGCAGGGAGAGGGCTGCCCGCAGCTCCTCCACCGTTCATCCCCTCTCTTCGGGGATGTGCAGGGGGAGCCGTGAGGTGACTTCGTGGGGTTGTGGCTTCTCCAGACACCAGTGAAACCCAAATTCTTTCTGTGGGTTGTAACCAACCCACAGCAGCACCCACCAGACGTGTTTTTGAATCCCATTTTCCTTTTTTAAATGGCGTGTTTTTCCACTTGCAGACGCTGGTATCCAGAAGAATACGAGTTTGCACCAAAGAAGGCGGCCTCTCACAGGTAAGGCTTCTGCTTTGTCTGTAAGAGAGCAGGGTTTGTCACCAGGAACTGCGCTCCTCGTGAGCAGAACATGGAGCTCCCTTTGAATTCCCGGTGCCTCCCACGCGGGCGGCGGCAGCGGCTGCCTGTTCCCGCTCCCAGTCGTATATCTGAGCCCAGTTACTGCAGGAAAAGGGACTGGGAAAACAGAGACTCAGAACTTCCCTCCTCTGTTCGGATTCACTCTGTGCTGTTCAAGCCAAGGTGCCAGTTTGGTGACGTCGATACATCTGGCACTTCTCAGCCATCAGAGTGGGAAATCAGGTGGAAACAGCTTCACAGTGTCCTTGTGACAGACACAGTCATTCACAGACACTGAAACTGGGAGATGGCAAACGGGGGGATGAGGATTCTGTTCCTGGCTATTTTCCGGGTTCCCAGCGTGTCAGAGAGTTTGTTCTCCCCTCTCTGGAAGGGATTAGTTGTGAGTTACCCTCCTGCCAGCAGCTGAGGCATCTCTTAAAGGCACAGTTGCCTCGAGGTTTTGGAAGAAAAGATACTGTGCAACATTAAAACATATTACTAGAAAGCTACATTTTCTAGCCCTTCCCAAGGGAGGAGACAGCGAGTCCTGGGGGACCTGTGGGCTCCAGTAAATCCTTATATTCTGTGTGCGCAGGGTGGGCATCCAGTGTGGGCTCTGGAGTGTTGGAACTCAGATGCAGCTGGAGATGTGCGCAGGCGCTTTGAAACCCTCCTTTAATTCTCTTTCAGAGCACTCGATGACATCAGGGAAAGCATCAAAGAACTTCAGTTCTACAGAGATAGCATCTTCAAGAGGAAAACGGATGAAAAGAAAAGGAAACTAATAGAGAATGGGGAAAGCGATAAAACTGCCAGCTGATTTCTCCTCGTGCCCTGCCAGCCCATGGCACGTAGCTGATGCATCTCCAGGTTCTTTTCCGTTTGCCAGTCTCCCAAGAAGCTGCAGCCCTCAGTTACCTCCTTTCTTAACAGCCGTTAAATGCAGAAGGAAGCCCGAGTTCCTGCTTCTTCTGTGCAAGCAAGGAACCGACACACTCAAACCTCGGCAGCGCCTTTGTACATCCTAGGTAAACCCCGCTGTTTGATACTCCTCTTCCTCTGGTTTTAGATGCCGTCTTTCACTACACAATAAACACAGTTCTGTTGAAAGAGGGTGGTTTCCTACAGCCTTTCTCTCGGGCTCGCCGTGAGCTGCCGGAGGTTTTCTTCAGTTGCGCAAAGGCAGCTGCCACAGGCAGAGGTGAATCACAAACACAAGGGGAGGAATCCCCCCACACCAAAATTTCCCTCATTTTGCCCCTTTTCGATTCCATTTATGGTGCCTGACTCTTGCCCTGCTCCCCCAGCAGCGCGAATGAGTAGGCTGGAAGCTCCCAAAACACAGTACAAGTTTTCCTGGATGCGCAGAGGAGCCATGTTGGTTTAATGGGGGTATTTACCTGCTCGTTGAACCTTGTTGCGCGTTCGGTGTTTTAGGAGGGAGCCGGTGGCCGCAGGTTCCGGCTGGGATTGACGGGGAGGAGCAGCCCGGGTACAGCATGTCACAGCCCAGGGCAGCGTGAGCCGATTTCCTTTCCAAATAAACGCATCTTGTGGCGTTTTAACTTGGCCACATTAGAAAGCAAGTCACCCGTCCTGCATTAACTCATCAGAACCGGAGGGAGTCGGCGATGCGAGAGACGCAGCTCCTCCCCCGGCTGCTGGGGCATGAAGGCAGCAAAGGTTTGCCTTGGGAAGGGCTTTCACGTGTTACATACATGACTACACACGTGACGAGGGGCTCTGCAGGCACCATGCAGGAGGTGACCCATCCCGGGGGGACGCAAAAGGGCTTTTACTGCGTTACCGACACCGGCACAAGCCCCTCACACCACCACAGCAGCCAGAGAAATTCTAATTAAGAGTCATCAGCCACGAGCAGGTGAGTCTTGTACATCCTGGAGCCAGGAAAACAGATCCTGCACCTCGTGAACAGAGTAGGTTTGAGCTGAAGACACGGTCAGTGGAAAGCCCCACGCTGCTTTGGGGAGCTGTTTTTCAGAGAGGACCTCACGCACTGAGACGCTGCCACCCAAACAGCACACGGGGGAAAAACCATCACACTCACCTTCCTGCGCCGAACCAAAACCTCTTGCTTTTCTGCTCGCCCGGGTGTGAGCCGTGTGTGTTTTACATGTTGGCCTTTCCTGAGATCACATCTTGGGCCAGCTGGGTGTAAAATCGCCCTTTCTCACACCACAGACCTGCTCGTAGTGACACCGGCATCTCAGCTGGGTGCAGGTGGCAGAACCCTCAGGTTGCCCCTGAGGAAACTAAAACACCCGAGAAAACTAAAGAAAACTAAAACACTGAGAGATTTTCTATTTTCTAAAACACTCCATGGTTTAGTTCAGATTTGCTGAGTTTCACTTTCCCTGCTTTTCCCTCCACCAACATAGTTGCTCAACTCAGACTCTCCTCTTCCCAAAACACTGCATGGGGCTACTTGCTGTAGCCCACTTGGTAGCCAGCCCAAGGCACGTGCCGCAGTGCCACCAGCTCCCCCCCACCCTCACCCTGGTTCGGGGCCGGATCAGGCGGAGGAAGGGGTTGAGCATCGCCCGGCAGACGCTCCCGGAGCCCCGGGCACGGCCACGCGCCGCCAAATCCGCTTTAATCTTTGATTTTGGTTTTGTTAGGTGCCCCCTCCCCCCCTCCTTTGACTCCTTCTTTCTGACCTACTTCTCCTTTTCATATTTCATTCCTTTTTAAGCAGCTTCTATTTTTCGCAAAACATTTTTTAAAGGAAAATATGCCATCTGTGTTTATACATTTTTAAATATTGTTTATTCTGGCTTCTGAAGTCAGCGCGCCGCACCACGGAGCTTTATCTGCGTTTCCTGTACCGTGCAAGAGCTCTCCTGCCGCCCCGCGCCGGCGCCTTCGGAGGTTCCCATTCAGTCCTAATTTGTCACACCCCTCGGCAAAGTGCAGATAAAACCCCTCAAAGCGGACCTTCCTTTGCTGCTGGAAGTGTCGTGCGGGGGCTATGGGGGGAGCGGGGAAAGGGGTGCGGCCCCCCCGCAGCCTGGCACCGTCCCCTTTTCCAGGGGGACTTACACGGGTCCTTATTGCTGTGCCTGATGCCCTGAAAACTCCATATTCCTGCCGAGGCACCTGGGGTGCCAAAAACGATAAGGACTCGTGTTTGCTCACTTTTGAATAAATTCAGGTCCGTAATACCTGCCCCCCTGCCCCAAACACAGCACCAGGACCTCCCCCAGCTCAGTGGTCCCCGGGCCGTGAGGATGTTTTGTCCCCGGGGCCGGCCACAAGAACAACACTATTTTTGGTTGTGGTAGTTAAAAAAAAAAAAAAAAAAATTACTGGAAGGCAAATATAGAGTGCACCTGGGTTTTTCAATTTAAATTAATAAATTATCTTGGCTCCAGTAATTATTTATTTGAAATAGGAATTTGCTGAGAGGCCCGGAGTCCTTTTAACACTGCATTAATAACGGAGCTGGGATTGCTCAGACAATCCTAGAGCCGGTTAAAAACCCTCCTGGCTAATTCCGCCCGGGCTCCGGAGCCCTCTGGCCCTGAATGTGCAGTTGCTCCGGTCGGGAGCACCCACCCTCGGACGCACCGAAAGGTTCAGCAGGAGGGTTATCCCGCAGTTAAAAGGCAGCAAAGAGCCCCGGTGCCCCCAAAACAAGCAGAGAGACCCCCCCGGCCCTTCCCGGGAAGGACCCGGCGCCGGCAGCCCCCGGAGCTGAGCTCTTCCAGGCGGAGGAGGTTTCCCCACAAATAACCCACTTTGTTTGGAAATATTTTGTGCTTCCCTTTTCCAGCGAGAAGTCAACATTTCCCCCCTCCCCCCCACGCTCTGTCAAGCTCTAATTATTTATATCTGGCAAAAAAACCCACCCTCCCCACAGCACCAGAACAGTTGTCGGCTCCCTCCAGATCCTGCGGGAGGTTTTCAGCACAGCTTGGAGCTCCAGCCATCCCTCTTCCCAGTGCCCCCCCAGCTCTCTGCCCACTCCAAACCCAGCATCCTCGCCCCCCTCGCCCACAGCCGCCCCCAGGCACCCCCAGACCATGGGGTGGGGGGTTTTCCTTCACACCTTTCTCCATAAGGACACGGGCCGGCGGCACAGACTCACCGGGAAGCCCCAGCCAACAGGGGCCAAGCTCTTTCCCTGCCTCCTGGTTACTCTCCAGCTCTTTCCATTTCCAAATCATCAGAGCCGGGGGTGCAAAAGCCCCTCCAGCCCATCCCAGGACAGGGATGCATCCCATGGGAAGGGGATGCCACCCCCTCCCTCTGCCCAGGGGCTGCTGCCAACCCTCCCTGCTCCTGCCCCAAAAAGAGCCTCCCACCGCCTTTCCAGGCCCCGGTTTGAGCGGGGAGGCCACGGATCAATACCCAGTGGGTGGCCAAAGCCCCCGGCCCTCAGGGGAACGGCAGGAGCCCCCGCCAGACGGGAAGAGGAAATGTTTGCATTTTGACGACACGTCGCAAATGGCGCTGCTGTGATTTCCCTCCAATTCCCCTCGCTCGAGGTGCCCCTGGGCTCCCAATCCATCTCATCAACCCTTTTATTTGCTTCTGCACTTGGCACAAATATTTTATGCATGTTTATACACCATTTTTTTTTATGATCCAGTCTGCCGCTGGGTTTCCCAAGTAAATGAAGTACAGGCTCGGCGGTCCTGCGCCGGGGTGAAAGCCATTTAATGCACGTGTAAATCCCCCTCCTCGGACAGAGCCGCGTAACGACAGAGAACAGCTCATTAAAACCTCTTTACTGCAGAAGGCAAGTTTGTTTTCTGGTTGGCAGAGCAAGAGTCCCTGCAGCACCGTCAGGCTGGAGGCTTTTCTGTGTGGAAACTCCTTTGCAGACATGAGGCGGCTGAGATTCCCACCACGGCAGAGAGGACAACTGGTCCATCCGTCTGTCCCTCCCTCCATCCATCCATCCCTTCATCTCCATCTCATCTCTGCCCTTCCCCACAACTCTCACTCTGTTCCTCCATCCATACTGTACAGTTGGGTGCAAACCATGGAAACCATGAGAAATACCAGCTCGTGCTACGCCCATGGCAAGGCAGAGAGTATCAAACCTTCAAACTTCTCACCTTCCCTTGGCTTCAGGGTGGCCCACTGGAATTCCCACTTTTCCCATAGCAATCACCGTGCCGGGTCCCTGCTGCTTCTCAGCGCAGCCACCGGCTCCAGCGCGACTCTCCGAAAGAGCTGCTGCGCGTGGGCAGCCCGAGGCACGGGCACGACAGCACCCTGAATGAGGTGAAGAATCGGCAAAATGGCAAAACCCTGAGTGCATCGTCCCCCGGTGCATTCCGGGAGAGCGGGACGGCTGCCGGGAGCCGGCGGGGACACTGCGGGCAGCGCTGCCCACCGCCCGCGGGAGACGTGGGGGGCAGCTGCACGGCCTCAAGGTCGGCTGCAGACAGACAGGAATAGAAAACCTTCAGATTGCTGCTTTTTTTTTTTTAACTTCCCCCCCCCCCCCCGCCCGCTGCTGTTGATGATACCCTTTTACTGGAATAACTCAGGGATGCTGACACATAAGCTTTTAGGATAGTGAAATCTCCGTGACACTTTAAGTGCTCTAAATGACAAAACAAGGACGTACAAAATTATCCCGTGTGGACTCGATAAAACACATCTTGTCAGAAACTTGCCTGCGGCTTCGTCTGCCCGGGCCCCAGCGAGGATGGGCCACCCCAGCCCTCCTGGAGGCTGTCCTTGTGGGTGGAAGAGGAAGCGGAATAGCGCGGGCAGAGGAAAAAGAGAGGAAAAGGGAAAAGACAGGTGAGGAAGAGCAACGAGGATGGAGGCTCCTTCTGGTGTAAGACACCCATTGCTTTGGACCGAGCTGCCTGTTTCCCCCCCCCCCGGGGATGGAGGAGAAAGAAGTGGCTGTGAATTGCCGGGTGCTGGATGCAGCGGGGTGGGTGCTCTGTGTGGGGCACCCGCTGCCCGGGACACGGGGAGGGAGAGGGGACAGCCAGAGATCAGCTCCCAGCAGAAGCAGGGAAAGGGAATAAATGGGTGCAATTGTCCAGACACGGTCCTGACACAGAAAGTGTTTTGAGAGCCAAAACAATTAGCCGGTGAGGTGAGTGCCCCCTAATTATCCCCCACGCACTGTGCGCCAAGGGAAGGTTACTCCAAAGGGCCAGGAGAGCCGACAAATAATTCCCGTGAAAAGCCTTTTGCTGCCCTCAGACACAGCTCACCGGGGAAGCCCCTGTCCCGGGCGGGCCGGGGAGGACCCCCACAGCGGGGGTGACCCCCCATGCCCAGCTCTTGCAGCGCGGGGGTGTCCTTGGGGACAAGGATGCTCGGGAGGACCAGGGGCGGTGATGATGCTCACCCGGCCGGCGGCGTGCGGGAAGCAATGAAGCGACGGGCACGAAGAAAGGCGAGGCCGGGGAGAAGGAGCCGCCTGACCCCGGTGCCGGCAGCGGAGACCACCAGGACCCCCCGCCCCGCAGCGGCTGCAGTTGCGGGCGCCCTGCCGGCGGGGGAGCTCCGAGACCGGCGGAGAGCGGCGGGACCGAGCCCCGCAGCCCCCCGGGGCCGGGCACAGACCCCTCCCTCCCCGCGTTTCTCTCTCCAGATGGTCGGCGCGGCGTCACCCCCCTGAAATGCAATTCGGCGCTGCTGAAGGCGGCCCCCACCCCCCCCCCCCCCCCGGGAAAGGGGCTCTCCTGCCCTTTTCAGAGCGTCTGCTTTGCGTTTGGTCACAGAAATTACTTTTACTCACTTGATGAAGTCATAACTGGAAAAACACACACACACACACACACCCCCACACACAACCCCCCCCAATCCTCCTCCTCCATCAAAAGCTCCCGCACGGGAAGAAGCTCACCAGAGGCAGATGTTCTCCCTGAAGCCCCGAGAGCAGCGCCCAGGCTGGGGACACCAATCCCGGCTGCCCCCAGAGTGTCACACCGGGGGGGGTCCCTCCAGTGCCCCCCAGCAGGGTTGTGCTCCCTCCCCGGGGCTGCCCGCAGGGTAAAGCCCCCCCCTGCCCACTTGTGGCACCATCAGACGGGTTCGGCAGGGGTGGGACACGGGTGAGACTCTCTCTGTCCCTCTAAAGCCGATGTTTGCAGAGTGAACGGTGACCCACAGATGAAGGAGAGGGAACAACAGAAGACATTGTCCCCAACAATCAGGCTGGGAGAAGTACAGCCATCCTACACCTGCTTCCCTCCGCTGTAAGGTTTTACCGATTTAAAAAGAAAATACTTCCTCTGTGTACCCTGAAAGGAGCGTGCAGCCTGCGGGAAGGGGGGGCTGGAGAAGCTGCCCCGAGAACCTCCGTGTCTCCCGGCCACCAGTGCCAGCTCCGTGTGCTGGAATGGAACCCCCCAGCCGTGTGCTCCCGACCCCGGCAGAGAGGACCGCGGCGGAGCACCGCGCTCTCCGGAGTCTGCAGAAGGGAAACGAAGCGCAGGGAGATGGAGTGACCTGCTCACGGGCGCGTGGGGAATGTGTAGCGCAGCCAAGAACCGAGCAGAGCTCTCCAGGGCCCTCAGCTACTTCTTCCACTGCGAGATATTCCTTCCTCTTTCCCTCCAGAAAGCCAAGTTAAAAATAAACCCACCCTGTGTTCCCCTTTGGCGGCAACGTGACTCGTCTGCCAACTGCCCGGGCTGTGGCACCGGGACGCTGCCTGTTCCTCTGCAGGGCTCTCGCCTATATACAAATATACATATATGCTATATATGTAACGTATATATTTGTGTGCATACATTAATTAGGTTACGGGGCCCTTTCCTCCCCATAATTAGAGTGGAACCTCTTCACATGTTTGAAGAGGTTTGGAAGGAGCCTCTCTTGGTCCAGGGAAACGTTCTCATCCCCAGCCGGCGCTCCGCGGTGCCTCCCCGCGTTGTTCCCTCCAGTCGGAATAGAACTCCATCCGACAGGGATGGAGCAAACCGCCCTCGGTTCCCGGCGCTGTCACACGCAGAGCCTGCCGGTGCCGGTGCGGGGGGAGGGAGCCGCCAGCCCCTCGGGGGGAGGCTGGAGCGATGGAGGCTTTGATGGCCGGGTGGGATGCGTGCGGTGGGACCGGCCAGGAGCTCCCTTCGGGAAGGGCTGCCGTGGCCACTTCACGCAGGGTGTGCGGGGGGAGCAGGGGGCTGTCATTGCCGTGGGCCCAGTTCGGCGCTCTCTGAAGCGCAGGGGTAGGTGCATGGGACGTGCACCGCAGGCTGTGGGGGGCTGAGCGCTCCTCGCACACAAACCCCCCCGGGGGCTCTGGGCTCTGCCCCCTGACCTGTCCCGGCTCTCCCCGGCACCAGCTCGCTTGCAGGGTGGGTGCCAAGCCCTGGTTTTGGGGGGGAAACGCCGGCTTTGGTACCCGCAGCAGCCCCTGGGGGCTGGAGAACAGCCGGTAACAGCTCCCCTGCCCCCCCCCCGGCCTGCTGCTGGCTCCCCGCCTTGGACCTGCTCTCACCCCCCGAGTTCTCCAACCTCTTGTGTCCTTCTGTCCTCTCTGCTCTCCTCACTCACCTCTCTGGGGAGGAGCTGCCTTTCTACCAGCCGATAACAGATTTTACCCGCGAGGCGCATCCCCAGCACCCCCGCGTTTCCCCCCCCGAGTTGTGCTGCTCAAGTGCTGCTCACAAACGGCACCCCAAAACAGCCCCCAACCCCTCTGCCGAGCTGCCGCCCCGACGGCATCGCTGCTGTTGCTGCGGCCGGACTTGTGGTGTCTCCCGAGCACAGAGAGCGGCGAGCGAGGCAGAGGGAAGGAAAACAGCTCTTTTTAGGGAGCATGGCGATGAAACCAGGACAGAAACGCTGCTCGGAGCCACAGGTTTCCCTCGGGTGGTTATTTGCAGAAGACACAGCTCCCGCGGTCAGAGAGAGGTACTAAAGGTACATATTATCCTTCCAGGTGCAATCCCCTTGCTGCAAAAAGGAGAATCTCCTGCAGGAATGGAGATTGCTTTGTTCCTGGCTGGCACGGGGAGGATGGAGAAGACCCGTCTGCGTCCCCGTGCCGTGCAGGTGAATGCACAAGCCCAGGGCTGGTGGCACGTGTCAGTGGGGAGGCAGGCGTCCCACCTCTCCCATCCCCCCTGAGGGGTCTCAGGAGCCCGTCCCTCCTGCCTTCTCCCCCTCCTCGGGCTCCTACCCCTGGCAGCAGTGCATCTCTGGGTGACACTTTGGGTCCGTGAGCCCCTGCAGAGGGTGGGCTGCCCGTGGCACAGGGACCCCAGTGCTCCCCGGGAGGAGATGGGCTGGGGAAGGCTCGGCAAGAGACACGGCTCGTGCTGTTTGTTTAAGGGACCCTTCATCCCAGAACCCGGTGATTTATCGACTAGGCTTTTAAAAACAAACATATCATGGCTGACTTCTCAGCTCTGTCCTCCATTAAGGCACTGAACCGGCGCCTGGTGCTTTTCCTGCCTCCTCTCCCTGCAGGGAACTGGCCCAGGAACTCAAGGACCACACGTTTTCCCAATAAAAGGGGATTCCAGCTGCACGCTCCCAGTGAGACGAGACCTCTGCCATTCCCAGCGGGGCATCCCGTGGGAGTCTGAACATGCAGCTGGAAGGCACCGGCTGAGAAGCCAAACCTGCAGCCCCACGGCCGTGCCCCCCGGAGAAACTCCCTTCACCCAGAGTCCTGGTAACACTCACAAGAACCTGCCCAGTCAAACACCACGGGCGGCTTTGAAAGGTCTCAGTATGTTTAAGCATCAGCCTTAGCGGGGGAAGGACGCTGCTCTGCCCTGCCCAGCCACACTCACGTACCCCAGGGCTTTGCACAGCTCCATTATCCATCAGGAAACTGGGGCTCGTGGGGTTTGACCCCCCCCGGGATTCCCAGCACAACGATGCAAACGTGGCCAAAACTTTCCACGGTGGCACGGGCTCTTCCACCCGGCTCCCCGCGGCAAAGGCAGGGGCTGGAGCCAGCGGAAGGGCTTTCAGATCGTCGGGGATGAGATCTTTCTAGAAAGCCAGCTCTCTCTAATGGATCCACTCCGATTTCAGGCAGCAAAACCACAGACAATATGTTTGGGGACAATTATTTCTCTTTCCAGAGGGACAGAGTCACTTGGCCCAGGGTCTTTGTCGTGTCCTCTGCTCTAATTGCCCCGGGATGCTCTACCTGGAGAGAGCCTTAATACATAATTATATACCATTAGCGATGAGAATAACATGACAACTGCTTTGGATAATCACGCAGAGCACAATTTCTGCCAGTCTCCTAGATACCACAGACACATAAGTATTGGTCTCATTTTTTGCAAGAGAGTATTTTGGAAGAATCATTTAAGCCGGTAATAAAAGCTGCAGCCACACAATCCTGGTTTCACGGGGCTCAGATGAAAACCGAGGGGAAAACTCACTGCAAAGACCAATCAACTGGTAGGATTTTTAATTTTTAAAAAATCCGCTAATTAAGAGCAGAGTTAAGATAGCAAAAAGGAACCCAGCCTTCACAAAATTTGCTTGTGTGCTCTCCACCTGGAGACCGCGTGGAAATCCGGGGTTGATTTAAAGACTCGGGGAAGCTGTGCTGCCATCCCTAGGTAAACCCTTCTCATGTTTTACGACCGTGCTGCTGAGAATTTGTCCCATATTTCTCGCCTGAATTTGTCCGACTTCCATTTCTAACTGCCAGGAATAATTTTGCCTTTCCCCATTCGGCTCAAGAGGCGTTTGCTGTCAGACCCCCCCTCTCCTCTGGAGAAGGCGAGTGCCCCCCTCACCAGTCCTTACGGGACATCTCACCCTGTTCTTCCCTTTTCCCAGTACTTTCACAATACAGAGACTCAGGTGAGTCCAGGCTTTTCCAGACCTGTTTAGCCCCTCATTTTCTAGAAAACACCTGTACCATTTCACCGTGCCGATGTCACTGAACCGCAGGTGGGGACACACCAAGATTTCTCTCCTAAGGCCATGGCTCTTCCTGGAGATGTCTTTCTTGGCGAAGCACCTCGGCAGCTCCCGGCTCCAGGACCCTTTCCCTTCGCCCTCCCGACATGATCACCAGGTTTCAGCCCACCGGCCGACACACACAGCGCCCCAGGACAGGTACAGGCTGCCGGAAGGGTGGTGAACCCCTCCGTACCCCGCGCAGCACCGTCCAGCCCTCCCCACCGGCTGCGGGGCTTCACCCGCCCCATCACACTGCTCCGGCTCTTCCCCTCCAGGGCGTTTTCCAGCCTGAAGGATGGCGCCGTCAGCCCGACCCGGTGAGCACACAGAAGCAAACAGCAACCTGCGGAGGTGCTCCGAGCCCCAAGGACAAGGCTGGCTGCTGCCAAGGGCACAGCGCGATGATATTCATCTTCATTCCTCACCATCACCCTTCCCTCTTCCCGGAGAGCGCCGGGACCCTTCCGGGCTGCGCGACTTTAAGGGATGAGGGAGCACGGGATGGTTCAAGAGGAGATTGCTTCATAAGACAATGGCTGAGCTGATAATGCCAGCTAAAGTCGGGCCACCGGGGACCTCTTACGATTTTAAGATCCAATCAACTTTAAAATATTACTGTCTCAGGCAGGCGGCGAGCCTTGGAATAGAAAACAAGCGATACTGGTTTATTTATGGGGGCTGGGGGGGAAGAAAGCCTGTTCTCCCTGTCCTCACCCACGTACTGAAATATTCACGGTGTCCGTGCGTGTCCCTGTGTTAACACCACATTTCCAGAGCTCAATCTATAAATCCTCCGGTCAGAACACTCACCGCCCCGGCTCCCAGCTGTGCGGGGAAGCGAGTGGCAGAGGGAGAGGGTAGGGGCCGCAGGGACACAGAGAAACGCCTCGGGGAGACACTGCAACTGGGGTCACCTGCGCCTTATTTCCCCTCTCCTCCAAGGCAACCCTCCTCTGACTCCACCATCTCTCTGGTGGCCAGATGTCACCACTCCGGAGCGGCTGCTCCGGCACCTGCAGAGACCACAACCCTGGGGTAGCCAAAATATCCAGGTGCCTCTGATCTTCTCCCCCCTCCTCATAAAAAAAGGAGTTATCACTTCACCAAAAGGGTTATCGGGCACTGGAACGGGCTGCCCAGGGAAGCGGTTGAGGCACCATCCCTGGAGGCATTCAAAAGATGGGTAGACATGGTCCTCAGGAATATGGTTTAGTAATTTTTATTT
>JAOQGH010000010.1:7401711-7441942 GCA_025769975.1 Gallinago jamesoni | reverse complement strand
GAGGGGAAGGAGAGGGGAAGAGGAGGAGAGCACTGGGTGTGATGTGGTGGTACATCGTGATGGTCCACAGACAGGGATGAGGACAGTCCCAGGGACAGGCCCCATCAGCGGCCACCCCGCAGCGACGTTGCACTTCATCCCGCTCCCTCCAGTGCTCCCAAACCCAGTCTCAATACAAGAACCAAACACAGAGACGGAGGGGTCTGAGGAGCCACGAGCCTCGGGCAGGCGTAGGCACCGAGCCTGTCTCTCTGGAACAAGGAGTGATCCCGTACCGTGCCTGGCCTCACGGCACACAGCGGCGGGGATTTGTGACCCCCCCAAAGGCTCCGCTCCCCTCTGCCCCTCACACAGCTCGTTCCACCAGAGCGGGAGAGACCCAAGACAAGGAGTGATCTGGGGAAGAATTAAGCTTCCCGGCCTCATTATCCAGGTGCGTCTGGGAATCCCAGCCGAGCCGGCGCACGCACTGGCCAGGGGTGTTTAAACCAAGGGGCGGCCCCAATGCCACCCCCGACATTGTCCCTCTGCTCAGAGACCCCCAACATCCCCAGACTAGCTCCCCGAGGACCCACATCGTGTCCCTCTGCCCACACCGCCTTCCTCCAAACCCGACGCCTTCGCCAGGCAGCTCTTTTACACGGGAGAGAGGGAGAAAAAACCCAAACTGGCCAGAAACCAATTAGCTGGTAATTACATTTCCCAGCATCTGCTACTTGCTATCCTTTGTTTTATTAGTTCTGTTTTAAAAATTGGAATATGCAGGATTTTTGGCATCTGGGATGGCTGAACTGCCTGAAAAACATGAGGAGCATCTCCCCAAGAGCAGTGATGGAGCCAGTGCAGCAGGAGCCACCATGGCATGGAGGGAGCCCAACATGGCCAGCTCCAGGGCCACCCCAGCCCCTGGTTGGCAAGAGAGGTATTTTGGGAGCAGCAGACGAGCCATTTGTTCATTTTGGAACGACGGAGCTTAAAAAACAAATGAGGTGCTAAAAGGAGGGAAGTAAAAAGGAGGGCTTTCATCTGAAGGATGCGGCGCAGCTTTGATAGGGCTGGGAGAGAAGCTCTTTTCTCAGGGAGATAATAATTATTTTTTGGGGGCTTTGAGCAGTCCGGTTGGTTGGATCTTCACAGGCTTTTTGTTTTTCCCTCCCCGCCTCCCCACATTTCTACTTCAAAACGGAAGGGAAAAAGTCCCAAACAGCATCATTTTGTTGATCAAACCCCTGCACTAAATCCAGCCCAGATGCAGAGACCGAGCGGAGCTTCTCGCCACGGCCAGATGGAAACGCCACCTCCCTGTGCCCTGGTGGGCTCTGCCCCTGCCCCAGCCGCTCGATGTCCTGGGCAGAGGAGCTGTGCCACAGCTCAGAGAAAGCCAGATTATCTGGCTCTGGGCACCAGCATTTAGAAGAAAATGGTTTTCTTTCATCTCTCCAAGTAAATCTCTTCCCAACACTTGTGAGCCTGATTGCTGCCAATTTCTGCTGCAGAAACGCAGCCATTTGGAGGGGAAAGCATTAGTAACTAAAAGATACTCGTAGCATTTCAAATGAAGCCCTTCTTCCCCTTTTAATAGTTTCTTTTTTTCCCCCATCCCATCTCAGTTTGCATCTTTTCCAGCGTTTTGATACCAGTTCTTTCAGAAAAATAGGTATTTCTGCACTTGAGCTCCATCCTTTGGAGTTCTCTGTGCGAATGTGAAGGTGTTTCTGCCTGGAGGGATGAGCCCCCCCTTGCATCTGGGGCTCTGTACGTAGATATATAGATGATAGAAAGATATGCTGATGATCATATGGGACATGAGGCATCTCCCTGGGTGCTACGTGGAGCCACAGTCTTTTCGGGTGCGTTCGGGTGCCAGGCTACAACCATTTCCCACTCATCCTTCTGTGCCTGAATAGTGCCACACATGTGTTATGAAAAATTACCCGCTGCTCGGAGAGCTCGGCGATACAATAAGCTCCAGATCAACATTAATGAACCCCTGTCTCTCCTGCGAGAGAAAGCTAATGTAATAACAGCGTTATATTCGGCAAACAAATGCTTGAGACAATTTTTTTTAAGCACCAGACAGTAAACAGGACCTAAAATATCATCATGAATTACAAGAGTCTAAAATCCTCTACTGAGAAATTAATTTAATAGCAGTAAATACTGGAGCAATTTCCCCCATGTGAAATGCCACCACAACATTCAGTTAAAAACCTTCATCTAAACGGCACGAGGGCACTTGCAGGGGGGCGGAGACACATTCCATTGCAGAATTTGGGGATTTTGGCTGCCTGGGAGAGGAAAAGCCTTCGTCCCTCCCGTGTTGGCACTGGGGTCAGGGATGCGTCTTCCCTGGTGGAAGGAGAAATGCCAAGAGGGAGAGAAAACTACGGGGGAAACACAAGGAAAAAAAAAGAAAAATAATTTAAAAATTGGGAGAAAATTGCAGGGAAGTTTTTAGCGAGTTTTAAAAATTTAATTTAATTTTTTTTCAGCAAAACATTTAGTGATTTTTTAAAAAAGTTTAGCCTCCTTGGCCTCAAAATGGACATCACTGCTGGGTCCCAAATTTCACCCGGCCACAGAAGAAGGAGAACACGGCACTGGGGCTGGTAATTCCCGTGGGGCATTTGGGGAAGGGTTTGGACCCAGGAGGGGTCTCATCTTTGAGAAGAGACATCTGCCCAGGTCACCGGTGGCATCTGCGCTCCCCGGCCACGAGAGAGCCGGGAGAGGACGCCGGCGCCGGCCTTCGGGGAGGCAACAGTCTTCGAAGGGAATTATGTTAATGAGAGTAGCCTTCTCCCCGCATCTGTTCGGCTGTTATTCCGGGCAAAATTAATAGGTCTAAGGAAAGATCCGATCATAATGACAATCTGCTCTGCGCAGCGGGAGACTTTATAAAGGAGCTGAACTGCAGCTCATTGAAAACACTTAAAGTAATTAGTTACAGGGCTATTCGCTCTCTTTCATTTTTAATAGTAATAATGGTTATTAATGTTTACAAATTACAGCCGCTTGCTGGAAATGAGAAGAGGGCCGGAGCGGATACCCGGGGACAGTGGGTGCTGCGAGATGCAGCATCCCCGCTCCCTTGGAGATGGGTTTTCTGCTGGGAACAGCCTCTTCCCACAAGGCTGTGGCCACATCAAGGCCGGTGTTCGCAGAAAGGAATCGGTTCTGAGTCTAAAAAAGGGATTTGGCACCAAGGAGCCATGGTGCAGCCACCACCTTGCAGGGGGACACCGCGGTCTCCCCCCTGAGATGCCCAGGGAAGGGGAGCAGAGAACCGCTCCGTGGATAAATACGTAGGAGACGCTCAAATCAACCTGAACTTCAGGAAAGGAGAGAAGAAAGATAATTAAAATATAAATAAACATGTTTGTTTCAAAGATTTATGGCAAGCGCTCGGCTCAGCCTGAAGATTAATCACGGACGTATAATTATGGCTTTGCACAAAAAACCCACCCCATTCTTACAACCCCGTCCCTCCCCAAAGAGAGGAGGAGGCAGCTGATGCTGCCAAAGACAGTGCAGGAGAGCTGCTGGGGCCATGTCCCCTTCCCTCGCCCACCAGCCCCAGGTGCCCAGCGGCGATGATGAGGGGGGAGAACGGATCCAGAGGCGCTTTCCCTGGGGAGCTGGCACCGAAGGGGAGCGGAGGAGTGGCCGGGGGGCTCGGGAGGCTGCGCTGCCGGCTGGCACCACGCTCTCCGGCAATAAAGCTCTCCCGAAAGGCAAAGCTGCAGATTCCCAGGCTTGAATCGGTCCAGGAATGGACAGTGACTTTCCTTCTGTTTCTTTTTAATTAACCTCTTTCTATTCCCAAGAGAAAAAAACCAACCCTTTTATCCCTGTACGTTTGACACTGTTCTAATTTCATCGTTTGCTGAAAATAGCCTGGACGCATCCCAGTAAAGGAAATATTGCAGCTGAAGCTGGTGGGACTGTCTGGTGTCAAAGCAGCTCATCACTCCCCATTACAAACCCATTTCCCATCACTTAGTGACGTCGCCAAGCGACCTGTCTGGGCCGAGATGGGACGCGCGAGGGCCGAGTTCAGCTTAAGGAAAGCGCTTGCATCCGCAGAACGCTCCATTTTGCCACATTTCTGCTGCAAGGGAACACGGCAGCGCGTGTTTAAGGCACAACGCATATATTTACAGTCCTTTTTCCCCCCTCTGTGCACAGTCTGAAGCTCCAGACAGCACCCAGGGAGGCTTTGGATCCAGAGGCAGACGATTGTGGTTGAGGAGCGGGGCTCGCTTTCTCGCAGTTTGCCATGCAAAGAACATCACTTTTCACCTCTGCACACACAAACTGCCCTAAACCAGCTTCTCCCCCCAAAATCCCCCTCCCCCGGCGGGTCCCCTCCACCCCAGCCGTGCCATTCAGAGCCAAAGCGCTTCGGCGGTTTTTGGAGGCAGGCTGGAGGCAGGCGGTAGGAAGGCTGTTAACGAGGGGGTCGGGGAGGTCGGGTGAGCGGAGCGGCTGGCGCGTTGCCATGGAGTCTGTCGAATTAGACACCGAACACGGAGAAACGGTTAAAGCAGGTGACCCCAGCAAGTCCCTCTGCGCCAGCCCACGGGGAGGGGAGACAGCGACGGGAAACTCTAATGCGCTGGGATTTCCTTGCTTCCCTCTCCCTCCTCTCACCCCTTCAAAGCTGTTCCTGGGGACGCAGGGCATTATCCTGGCAAGGAGAAGTCTTCTCCGCTCTCCTCCTTCCCATGTAGCCCCTGCAGACTCTCCAAGGACATTTCAAGGCATAATTATGGCGCTAAATATTATTGCCCGAGCTCGTGTGACCGGCTCATCATCCCAGGGGTGCTGCTCAGTGAAGCTTCTCCGTAACCCCATTATAGCTGGGGACTCTGAGGACGGAGGGGAGGAGGAGGGAGGTGGATGTAGCACCATCAGCCTCGCGTCCCTCCCCAGGAAGGGATCAAGCGGCCAGGCCAGCGCGGGAGATTGATTTGCAGGGAACTGTGTATGTGTGCGTGTGTGTGTGTGTCAAACCATCTGTGACGAGCACAAAGATTTGTTTGACATCTCCTTCCACGCAAGGTCAAGTTGTACTCTGCGGCTGCTGACTCAGGCGGTGGGGATGCTGCCGAGCTCTCCTCCGGGCTGCCGGGAGGGTGGGATGCTCTCCCAGTACACCCAGTATCACACCCAGTGACCAAAGACATGAGGTTTCCCCTCCCCGCTGCTTCCAGCTGTAAAACATCAGCCCAGCTGCATCCCACCAGCAGTGACAGGGTGGGATGTACCCCCTTTAACCTCTGCCCACCAAACCCTTCAGTGCTTCCCCCCTTGATTTATTCACGTGGTGGCATTTGCTCGAAGTTGGGGAAGTTTTCCCGTACAGAACCCTTCGGAATAAGACATCAGAGAGCTGTTTGTTGGCTGGAAACATAAAAGGAGGAAATGCTGTGCAAACAGCAAATGTCTTCACATCCTCGAGGTTGTTCCCCATTTGTGACTCCCTGCCCCAGGCTGTGCACGGGACACACTCACCCCTTGGGGCTCTGATTTACTGGCGGGTCCAGGGCCCCGAGGGACATCTCCATCACAAGGCAGAGCACGTCCCCCGCTCGTCGCCTGTGCCAGCCGGGAGATGGGTCCCTGCTCTCCACATTATTTACTTTTTATAGACAAAGCTGTGACCCTGGACTCCTTTTTAAAGCTTATCCATCATGTACTCCTCTCCTCTCCTGCTTATCATCACGCCGAGAGGAGGAGGGTGTGTGGGGAGGGAGGCAGGATTCATTCTGCAGTCTCGGGCCGGAGGCAGCAGCGGGGAATCCCCCCTGCCCTGCCCGGTGGTGGGACGGGGACGGGTGACCCAGCCTGGCTCACCACGTCCCGCAGAGCCCGGGTGACACTGACCCAGCCAGACCAACGCGAGACCATGCACCCGCACCTCTCTCCCCCAAATTCAGGAGGCGAGCAAACAGAAAGGGAGAGTTTTGCACGGGAATCACAAAGAACATGCTGTCATGGAGCGAAGCCAGAGAGCCTTGAGTACAGTACATCCAGTGCTTCACTTAGTGCATCTGGAGAGAGAACAGGTAAAATAACCGAGTTCAGGGATGAGGTGGCGGTTCCCGTGGCTTCAGAAAGCTCAGACTATTAATATGAGAGGTCAGAGTGATTTTCATGAATCAAATGGGCGATGCCAGATCCTCTCCTCTCAGCTGGAAAGAGAGGACTGAGAAAGCTTTTTATTTTTTTTCCCTTTTCTTTAAATGACTCTCCATCCCTGAGAGAGCTCATGTCATCCCCAGGATTTTAGCAATCCCCCTGCACCCGGGGAGCCTGGTGGGAACCAGGGGCTGCGGTGCTCCCCCCGCTCCCTGGCGCAGCGACTGCCTGTGATGGAGCATCCCTGCCCTGACAGACACGGTACGGCCCCGCGCTGGCTTTCAGGGTGTCAGTCTGTCCTCACCTTCCCCTCCTTCCACCTCTGAGCAGACCTCCGAGCCACCACCTCTTTGTAAGGGCAGGGACAGCATCTCTGCTTTGTTTGGTTTCTTTTTCTCTGCGCACAAAGATCTTGCAAAACAAAGTTAGATATAAAATCCCCTAAATTATTTGAAGAATAAAAAGGCCTCGGTGTGTGCCAGGCAGGCTTTAGGGGAGCAGGGGGAAGAGCCAGCCGAAAAGCTACTGCTGAGCATATTAAAGAATGGCATTATCAAGTGGAACAGACAAGACATGTATATAATGCATAAGTAGTGTTTGCTGCTTCTCCAAACAACTCATAGATCACCAGGACACGAGCTCCTCGGAAGAGCAAGAAAAGAAAAGAGAGGAATGTGCGATAGCATCACAGGAGACGTGTCTGCTGCTGAGCAACAGGAAAAGCCTTATCCAAACCCAGGATCTGGAGGGGGCTGGGGACGCCTGGGGAGCTGGGGGACAACGGGGGGCACCCCGAGGAGCAAGCCCCGTGCTGGCCCGAGCCCTCCCGTCCCGCGCTCCTCAATACGCGTGGGCAGCAGCAGCGCTGACCCCAGACAGCGGCGGGGCCCGGGCATCCGTCTGCCAAAAGGGTGACCTTCAACCGCCGGAGAGGAAGTGTTTTTAAATCTCATAAGCATAAGGAAGGATCATTTGCTTTCTCATTTAGCATATTAAAAGGGCATTATTGCTACAAACAAGAAATGTAAACGAGCCCCCAGTTGCAGCTTTGGATAGCGCTTTAGATGAAAGGTGCAGGGTAACGATTAACAGGCGGCAGATAAAGCATTTATCCTCGATAAACAGGGCGAGACACACGTTCTCTCGCAGCCAGCGATGGAGGGGCCCTAACGAAGCCACGCAGAGAGAAGGGGCTGAGGGGGCAGCGGGGAGCGTGGGGAGCGCCCACCGAGGCGGTGCCTCTGACCGGGGTCCCTCCTGCCCGCGGGGAAGATGCTGTTTGAGCGGTGGCAAGACCCCAGACCCGCTCCACACGCACTGCCAGCCCCGAGAGAGGGGTCAGGCCCTGGAACGGCCTGACCAGGGAGGTGGGAGTCACCATCCCTGGAGGGATGTAACAAACGTGTAGACGTGGCACTTCAGGGAATGCTCTAGTGCCTGAGATTGTTGGGTTGTGTCTCTACGTGGGGTTTATTTTGTTTGTTTACTTTTGTTTGTTTTTTTTTTTTCTTGTGGTTGGACTCGATCTCAAAGGTCCCTTCCACTAAAGATTCTGTGATTCTCCTCCTGCCTTTACCAGGGTCTTCTTTTCCTCTTGTGCATCTGCAAAACCTTCTTTGCCGAAAAATCCGAGCTGTGCTATTTCATCTCTCACCTCCTAAAGAGGTTTGTCAGCGCTGCGACAGCCGTGACAGCTCCCGACGCCCGCTCTCACATTCCGGAGAGCAGGAAAACAGCTCAGGGCACAGACCCGCCTGCTTGGAGCTGTGAACCTTTCCCTCACGCTAGTTTGGTGACAGAGAAGGGGAGAAAGGAGATGGGAAAGGTCTTGCTGATGCAACCTATCAGGGGAATGAGATTGTTATTATTTGTGGGTTTCGATGGCTGCTTCCAGACCTCCTGGGCTTCCTAAGCCTCTGATGAGGGGCTACCAGAGAAGAGAGGTCCCCTGGGAGGTGGCTGTCCCCAGCTCCGAGATGGCTCGGCACCTCTCACTCCTCTCCCTGCTGGAACGCAAGGAAAGGAGCTGCAGGGAGCGGAGCCTTGGAAAGCTCCTGCCACGGAGAAATCAGTCACTTTAATTACCCCCTTGCCCTGTATTTATCTCCATGAAAGGTCCCTTGCTCCTTTGTCACTGACTGGCAGGGTTAGCAAAAAGAAGCAGGAATGATCTATATGTTTATTTATTTATTTCAACAGCACCACAGCAGAAAACGGAGCCTCTCCCCTGAGCTTTTCCTGCAGCTCCTGAGTTTCCAGGCTCCACCAGCCCCGACGGGGGGGGACGGGATGGGGACAGGAGCAGGGACAGGAGCAGGGGGGTGCCCTGGCCTCCAGGAGGGTACAGGGCTCCTGTCTGCCCGGTAGCTTCAGAGCTCCCAAGGCAAGGGCATGGGACAAGGGGACTCCTGCATTTAGCAGGTCACCAGCCCATTTCTGTCACTGCTTGGAGGGTGTCTGGGTGTGGGTCCCACCACGCCATGGCTTGGGAAGGATGGGGGGAAGGGGAGGGGGACAGCCCAGCTCCGACAGCAGCACACCCTCAGCAGCAGGCACTACAGGGTGGTACCAACGAGGGCTCCACGTGCCAGAACTCATCTATCAGCTGTGGGGTTTTGCATCTTTTTGCAATAAGAACCAATTGCCACCTCTACATAGCCCCCAGCCCGCCCCACTGGCCCGCAGTGGGTGCAGGAGGATGTTCTGGTGAACACCACGACTCAGGGGCTGGATGATAACGTGCCAGAGGAGCCAGCCCAAAAGGCCCTTCGGGGGTGCTCGGGATGCAGGGAGTGAGGATGCCTGTTCCCCCCCTGTGGGAGCCCAGACACCCCCTGGGTGCTGGCGGGGGAGCGAGGCTGCTGCTGCCGTCCTGCATGAGGGGGCAATGGCAACCGGAGACGTGGCTGCAGCTCTTCTCGTGGAGAGGAGCCAGCAAGAGCTCCAGAAGGCCAGTCAGGAGAGAAGGCGAGGGGGGTGGCAGATCTGGCAACCAGGCAAACATTTCCCCCTCTTTGCAGGGGGGGAAGGGGGCACAGATGAGGTCCGTGCAGCGAGAGCAGGCAAAGGGAGGCAGGGAGAGGGCAGCGGGGCTCTTTCCCCATCCCCGGAGCGCTTCTGTCTGTGGCAGCCCAGCAGCCGAGAAACGCTTTCTGCTGTGACAGGGTTTTTTCCGTGATTGACCCCAATTACAGGAGTCAGCCCGCATGGGCTGAGCGCGTCACTGGTGGCAGCTGGGCAGCTGCTCGGTGCCCATGAGCTCGGCTACCCAAATACATACAGCATGGAGGGCTGGACCAGTGCCGGCTGCGGCACAGCATCCCTGGTACACGCAGAGACCCCCGCACACCCCACATGGCCACCCGGGGACACCCCAACGCTGCCCTGTCCACCCACACTCGGCAGGTGCCACCTGCAGCACCCCTTTGATTAAACCTTTGTCATGAATTTCACACGGTTTGGTCACTCACAACGTCGCAATGGCAGAAAATCAGAAAGTAAAGCCTTGGGGGGAAGCAGAGCCCCCACAGCCAGCAGCGTGCTCAGACGGTGCTGCCTGGCACCCACCACAGCCCCCTCTGCCCCCCGCGTCACGAGGGGCGTCGGGAACCACGGGCAGGGGAAGCTGCTGGCAGAGCATCCCGGGCTCCTCGAGGCAGCCGGGGCCACTCCTGCGCGGTGCTCGGCCACGGCCACCGCTGCCCCCGCGCCTTCCAGAGCCGCACGGCGCAAGGGGGAGGGAAGAAATTATTTGCTTTATTCATTTCAGGTTTGCGATGCACCCGAGCCCTTTAGCAGCACAGGTCGCCCAGGAAATCAGCGAACGTCTATCCGGGACTTTCCTCACAAACACAGAGGGGTTGTTTGTGTGCAAAAAGGTTCACAATGACCAAGACACACATCTCCAAGCAAACGGCTGCGGACAATGTTTGTAAGCGCTGCTAACCCAGGCCCTGTGCGAGCCCTAACCCTGGGCTGCCCCAAACACAGCAGAGGGATCGGCTCACCCTAAGAGCTAAGTGCAACGAGGGGCTCTATGAACATTTGGGGGTGAATACGTTCTCTCAGCTTCAGCCCCAGTGTGTTCCTCAGCAGTGACCTTGCCTTCCACGGGCACAGAGCAGGTTATAAAGCACAGAGACACAGAAAACTGGAATAACACCCGTAAACTGGAATAACACCTGTAAAACCAACTTTCCCAATGCTGCAGGACTTGCCTGCACACCCAGCTGGAGCGAGAGCTCCCAAACACACACAGACCCACCTGAGCTCTACACCCAATGCCCTCAGACCTTATTCCTACCACAGTCACGCCTGCAGCTTCTCAGCAAGGTCACCAACAGAGAGTGCTGGGGCCTGTGCACACGGGAACTGAAGGCGTACATCAAATAACCCAAACCAACAACGTTTCTGCTGCAGAAATAGAGAAACAGAGACCGAGAGACTCACCCAGCTCCCAGGGAGAGCACCATGTCATGGCCAGCGCTGGTGGGGAGGGGTGCTCCCCATCGCCAACCCATAAGTAACTTCACCTGCCCCTGACGAGGCAGCCTCATCCATCTTCTCGTTAGGTGCACCTAATTACTCACCTGTGAGTACCTGGGGCCCTGCTGCCTTCCTCACAATGCTCAGGCATTAACACCTCTTCTGCATCCCCCTCTTCCTCACGTCTCCCGCAGGGAAAGGCTTCTCTGTCTCACGCTGCTCCATCTGCATTTTCTGTAAAACAGAAATTGGGCTCTGCTCAAAGACCCACTTTTGTTATTATTTCATTCTGCTGTTATTAATACCCGATTCGATTCCATTTGTTCCATTTTACAGCTTGTCTCCTGCAATTGCCTGCCTTTAGAAACAGTTTTATCTGAGCAAGTGAGGCAGATTATAAATAAATTTTGTATTGCACCTTGTATTTTAAGCAAATTTGAGGCTTTCCTGATTAGGTGCCTTCCACCAGAGAACCTTGTTCAGTCGGATAATTGCAACCTCAATTCTTTATCCTCCCCTTTTGTTCTCTTCCCCCCTTGGCAAAGCTGCAATCTTGCACGAGAACATCAGCAGACAAAACCCTTGAAAGTAACTCTCCAGAAGAAATCTAATTTACTTTTTAATCTGGTTCAGAAATTTGCCAGCAAAATTTTCCCCAACAAGCAGAGCCATCTATTACTACTTATGACAGCGGCTGGGTCCTCACTCCTGCTTTGGGGAGCGTGGCAGGGACGGCGGAGCGTGTGTGCGCAGAGAGATGAAGAGAGAAATCTTTTGATATATTATTTATTTGATACAATCTTCCCCCTGATAAAATCAGTAAGCAGAGGACAAAGCGGCGACCTTATCCGTTTCAACTGCTTATCTTATGAAATACCAAGCGTACATATATAGTTTCATTTTGCTTATTTTGTTTGGAAGGTTCTCTTTTATTTATTTACATCGAGACGTGGATACACCTACGTACGCACATAGAAAGAGCACAGGAAAGAGCTCATTGTGGGATTGGAGGATTGGATTGTCTTTGTCATTCAAGGATCCTCTTTTCTCTGATGGACTGGGGAAAGTGTTGCTTGCGGAGGCCATTACAGGGTTTGTTTAATGACGTGGCTAATGAACGTCCACCACAAAGGCTGGGCACTTGCTCCATGCCCCGCTGTTGGGGTGAAGCGGGGAGAAGGCATGTGCCCGGAGTCTGCCGTTACATCACTGGACTGGAGCTTGGGGGATCTGGAGTGATGCAGGCTCTGCTGTTGCTCTCCACTCCAAAATAAGCCTTTTCCCCCCCTTTTTCCTTCCAGCCTGGTGGAAGTCCAGGGACTTGGCTTGGCGGGCTGTCGTCTCCCGGCCACCCCTCCGTGCGCTGCCAGCCGCTCTCCTCGCAGCCCGGGACCAGCCCTGCTTTACAGCTTTTCTTAATCGGGTGGGTTCCCCGGCCGAGCCTGACCCAGACACTGAAGTTTCTGCTCTAAAGTTTCCATCTCTGCCTTTTCCTTCTCCGAACGATGCCTCCTGTGGGAAGTGTAAATACAGAAAGATGACAACATGCGCATTAGTGCTCGTTAGAATGTCATCATTATATCCTGCAAAGTGTCTGCTGAAGGGATCCCTGAAGGACACTTAGAGATGGAGCAGCTGCTCCGGATTTGTTCCAGCTCACATCTCCAGGAAAATGACATTGAGATAAATACAGCACTGCCACAGTCTTCGCAGCAGAAGGGGCAGACGAGAGCGGGGCCATCTCCTTTGGCCACAGGTCTGGGGCAGGACCCCAGCTTGGTCCCAGCTGCCTCCCTCTGCCTCGTTCATGTTAATCATGCACTGCAATATTTGTGATGGCACCAGTGGGTCCAGTAGCAGACTGGGGAGCTGGAGAACTGCATGCAGGGGAGTTGGAACAAGATGATTTTTAAGGTCCCTTCCAACACAAACCATTCTATGATTCCATTCTCAGGCCACCTCCAGCCAGCCAGCTCTGATGCTGAGAGCGTGGAGGTCAGCAAGGACTCTTTAGGGGAAAAAACCCCGAACTGGAACCCAGAGGTCTAGAAGATTGCCTGTATGTGACCAAACTCTCCTGAGTATTTTAACCCGGACTGTCATCTGGTGTCAAGTAGCACAATCTCACTTATTACTTCAGTGGAGCGGGGAGATTTTCACACCAAAACCTTCAACGGCACCAGATCCCAGGACGGTACCATTTTCTAAGCTGCCTTTGTCTGTCTGATGGCAGGAGAGAGGGGAATTCAGGAGTCACGCGTCTGCACAATCATCTCCCCCTTTCCCTTTTTGCATTCAAAGAGAAAGCCTTGAAATCAAAATGCAAACAGTCCCAAGGGCGCTCGCAGCAGAGACGAGAAAGGTTAAGGACTGTGATTGACCATGAGAAGATCCAAAGTCTGACATTACCTGGAGACCTTGCACGCTTTCCCTCTATCTCTGCCCAACAAATAAAGAAAAAGAGCATTGTCTTCAATTTTCCCATCTCCTAAGAGCCCCTCTCACTTCAAGTAGCAAAGTCAGGGAGCCGAGTTTCGCCATTTGACAGTAACAAATAGCTCATTCTCTGGGAGCGGCGCTCCCGTGGCTGGCGGGGAGACAGACCCCCCTCCTGCCCCGGTGGCAGGAGGCTTCTCCGCTGCCAGACGGCACCGAGGCGCCCGGAGAGCTGGGGGGCATCCAGCCATGCAGGGAGCATCCTCAGGTAACCACCAGGAACCCGCGCTGGTTCTGTGAAACCACGCTCCAGGTATCAAAGGGGCTGAATGCACACTGCAGGAATGAGGAATAGAGCGCCAGGGTCCCCTTGGCAGCAGATGATCCTACTCTCCTGGGTTTTTATAGAAAAAACAAATGCCAATCCTGAATATGTGGTACTATTCCCATTGGCTGAATTACCTGCCGAGCCTCCAGATGTGTTTTGTCACCCGTACAGAGATCACCCCGTTGTTTGCTGCTTCTTCCAGATTGCCACGCAGAGGTTCCGTACGCGGATTAAGGAGCCGACGCGTTCCCTGCCACAGGTGGCTGTGTGTCAGCAATACCTCCACCGGCTTCCTATGGGAGCTGCGTTTTATTTTCGGTTTTTAATTGCAAAATATCACCATGTGATTGCCGGGCGGCAGATCTACTAAGGTTGCAAAGAGCCCTGGAAAGTTCTCTGGCCGAAGGAGGGGCCGGCGTATCGACTCCCACCACCATTTACCGCTGGAGCCCGGGAACGGCTCTCTACATCCCAGAGAGCTGCCTGGGATGCGGCGCTTGCTCACCTGGGAGAGTCTTTGCGGGGGGATCCTCTTGGGAACGTGCCTGCTTGCGGGGTATTTGTTTCTCAATGTAGCATTTTGAGATTTTTTTTTTGAGGGGGAAGTTTTGTTTCCTGTTGTTTCACCTTTTGCTGGGAGAGACTCGCCCTGAAATGGGCAGAAATGGGCCGAGAGCCCAGGACCAGTCCCGCGCTTGGCGTTTGCGGAGGCGGAGGGAGGGAGGGAGGGAGGGATGACAAGGGCTGCCAGGAGCTGGAACGGGGACGGTGCCAAGCGACTGCCGCAGAGATGGATTTGCTGTGAAATTGCACCGCTCTGGGGGGAGGCAGACGGTCAGAGCCAGCTGAAAATTTTTCAGAAAACCAGAAAATTCCCATTTGATCTAAACGCAAGCACTTACAGACGCATCGGCTCAGATTCGGCTTTGGAGGAGCAAAGGAGCGTGGAGCGATGCTCGATGCCGGTGCTGGCACGGGATGCTCTGGGGCTCCCTTCAAATCTGGGCTGCAGGTCCCCCCTTCATCGCTAAATGAGCTCAGTTCACAGGGAAAATGTTTCATATATACCTAAGTACATATAGTACAGATGATACGCCTGTATTATTTATCTATTTCAGCCTACATGTACATATATGCACACAAACAGCAACTCCCCATCCAGCAAAGACTGATTCACTGTAAGCAGCACCTTGCCAAGGCATGGCATCTCATTAGGGGGTTTGGAGACCAGAGAAATTCAGCGTGATTTCATGTCCCTCGAGGCCTGAGGGGGAGCCCTCCTGCCGTTGGCACAGACAGTGCCAGTACGTACAGCTGTGCAGAGTGACGCCCCCACGCCGAAACACCCCTTTGTTCCGAGCTGGGAATCAGACACTTCCAAATTCACCGTGAAAAAAGTTCCCCTTCCAACAGGTGCCTGCCAGTGATCAAAACATTGAGTTTCCCAGCCGACATCCACCATTTAACAAATTCCAAGTGAAAAATCTATTCCGCAATGAAATACTGCCACACCGCAATCCGGCAGCACTGAAACATTTCGATAGCACTGTGACACCACCTCTCCCTCCTCTCTTCTCCTTGGCTTAACATGAAGTGATCAAACAAAGCAAGAACCTCAGTGAGCAGCACCAGCACTCGGGCTCCAGGGGACGGGGGTGGCCGGGGACACCGATGCTGCTGAGCGGGAGGGACGGTACCAGGGTACCATGAGCCGTCCCGTGGGATGAAGGATGCTGTGCCAGGCGAAACTGTCACAGCAGAGTGGGGACGGAGCCAGGCCTGGGGCGAGGAACCGGTTGGACAGGATGGGAGTACCTGCAGACACCACAGCTGAGGTTTCCATCCCAAGGGGGTTTGCAGGACGGATGGAGGACCAAGTTCAGACCCGCTCTATGGGGGATAACGGTGGAAATTACAGGAATACCATCATTAGCACAGCAAGACCCCTTTTCTGTCATCCTGGGGCTGTCTTTGTCAGGCAAGAGGGGTCCCTCCTTGCCACAGTGTCTCCCCGAGTCCCCTGCGGTGAGCGAGAGCCCAGGAATCGCCTGCGGAGGCTCGGCCGGCCCGGGGGAAGGCACAGTGCGGGGAAGATGATGCCACACAAACAGATATTTTGCTGGGAACCAGCCTCGTTTGGGTCTTCTTTCAGGATTAGAGAGTAGTTTACGCTAAAAGACCCGCGACGGGAAGAGATGAGAGGTGCAACCCACCGCGTTTGGTGCCGTCCCCACGCCAGGTTACGAGCGCGCCCGCCAGCACTCGCAGCGCCACCGACAAACAGGCCCTGGCGAAGCTGCGGGAGCTGCGGGAGGCATCCCGGGCTGAACAGCACCAACAGGGACTCACGCCAGCTCGGCTGAGCCCGGCACAGCTCCCCACGCAGAGGAGGCCCCGTTTTCCATCCTGGTTACCTTTATGGAATGGTGACAAACCGGATCCCCCTCCCGGGGGTGGCGGGGACCAGCTCCAACCCCCAACCACTGTGCCCCCAAGAGGAGACTCTGCCAAAAATCCTTCCAGCATCAAAACCAGCAAGGGCTGGTTTCTGATTTTTTTTTTTTTTTGAGTCAGTGCCTGCAACCTCACATCTACAAAGCAGAGTTGCCACCTCCGCGAATAGCTGTAATTTCTTTTTAGTTCAATTATTTCTGCACCATACTGTTTGCAACAGCTGAAGCCAACAGTGCTGTTCAGCATATTATGTACTCTGTGTCAATGCACCATGAAATATTAAGACTACAATAGGTCTGAAGTCACAGAATCATAATCCTGTAATAGCTTGCTTCATCTTTGCTGCTGGAAGATGGCAGAATATTTCTATTTTTAAACAAATGGCATTCATTCTAATGAAGCCAGGGCTCATCTTGATACAACTGCAGCTGCAGAGATTTTTCTCTGCTGGGGTTTGGAAACTCAGAGTTCAGCTTGGGGGGGGGGTGGGGTGGGGGGGCTGCTGACAACTTCTGATAACATTTCACTACGAGGATAAACCCAGGTTTATCTATTTGTTTACAAATCCCTGGTTTACTTGCAGGAAAAATATTTCCCTCTGCATTTTTACAAACCGCCGCACTGACCAGACTGAAAACAAGGAGACGCATCTCCAGCTCCTCAGCATTTCTCTGCAGTGCCTCAGGCCACGGTGAAGCAGAGGAAGATGCTGTTTCATCTCTGGGAGAAGCCTTGGGAGCGTCAGGCTCCTGCCCCCCAACCCCAGCTTTTGGGGAAACCTGACCCTTTTGGTGAGGTTTTTGCATCTCACACCAAAAGCCACCCTGGGCTGGGGCTCAGGTACAAAGTGAGCATGAGAGGAGGGAGGATGGGATGGTTTCCCAGGGAGACTCCCACTCCCCACATCCCCATTAAATCCCTTTTAGGGGCAGCCATTTGGTGCCTCAACAGATGTGCACTTGTACATTTTCTCTTAATAGAGAGGAGATTTTTTTTTTACTGCTTTCTTGCAAATTTGCATATCTCTCCTCCTCTCCTTCCATGGTTAAGCTCCTGAAGTATAATAAATATTTCACTTTCAAATCTAGATTCATTAAAGGATGCCCAGGAGGGGGAAATAATAAGGCATCGCTTTACAGCCCAAATAAAACATAGAAAGATACCGCCTATAATGTATATTTCAGGCTTTAGGTGGAGATAATTCATACATCACTCCCGGTTAAGGAACAAAGATGGTGCTGTGTCAGCACATTGGCTGAAAAAAATACCTTCTTGTAATATTTTATGCCTTTTGGTGATGTATCCCAGTTTTGCTACGTCACCGCGCGTGGGAGAGGAGGCAGCGCAGAGCAGCAGCCACCTTTGCTCAGGGAAGAGCTGGGATGCTCCCTCCCTCCCCCTCTCCGTCCCTCCTTCCATCCATCCCGTGCTGCGCCAAAGAGAAAACAGAGAAACAGACTATTTTTCTGCCGTGTTTTCTGACTGAAGGCACATTTTTTTTGCTCAGGCTGCAGAGCTGAGTGGCAGCGGGGCTGAGCAGGACGGGGGGGCGCCCGTGACAGGCTGGGGAGCGCTCATCTATCATAAGAGCGATTTCCCTACTAATAAAGTGACCTTGTGTAAATAGCTCAACTTTTCACAGCTATCACATCATTAGGACAGGACACGCGTTGATAGATAGAGACCACACCGACTGCTGATCCGGGATGAACTACTGCAGCCGGGGAGTTATTTTTGATGGGGCTGAAGTGCTCCATCATTTCACAGCAGAAGGTGCCGGTGAGAAACGCTCCTGGGGACACCATCCATTCTGCCCGCTGTCGATGCCGCGGGAGCCCAGGCTCCCTTCCTCTGTCCTCACCAACGGCCAACGCTCTGCCCGAAGGAGCCCACATCTCCAAATCACTGCTGGCGCAGCAAATCAAGACCCTCAGCAGAAGTGGCAGCTGCTGCACGATGAGGACCCACGGGCAAAATGAGACCTTTGCATGAGAGCCAAAGGGTCTCCTTGGGTACCAGCAGCAAAGCATCCTGCCTTTCGCGAGACTTGTTCATCATGGCTGAACTTCAAATCCACCACTGAGGATGGAAAAGACCTTAAAGAGTCCAACAAAGCAGGACACGTGGTAGATCCCGTGGCTTTCACCAAGCCACGGCTGTGGGACCGGCCACCACCCCTTCTCCCTGTGACCCATCCTCCCACTGCCCTGCGACTCTCACATCGCCCCCTCCACTGTCCCAGGGAGTGAAGGAGATGTGTGGGGTGGGAAGGGGCAAGGGACAAGCATGATCTAGGGGGTGACACGGCAAGGAAAACATGGGTGGAGAGATTTCTTTGTTGTTATTGTTACTCTCCTACATATACTCCCGGCTAATCCTGTAAGCTATTATTTATGTGTAGCCTAATTAAGGTTGTGAGTAGCTTGATCTTTGTTTACTTAAGTATATAGCAGAAGATTGCCAAGATTAAATAAAATTATCTGCGGGCAGGCAGGCAGGGCTGTGTGTGCTCCCGGGGGGGGGGCTGCGGGGCCAGGGGGCTGCCCGCCTGCCTTTGCCCATGGAGATCACGTCGGCTGCTGCATCGTACACCCTGTTGCCAATTCAAGCTTATCTAATAAAGATTCAGATAAACCAGACCAAACAAAACCCAGCCAAGTCTGAAACCCTCTAATGGGACGTGATTAGGGCTTGTTGGCCTCTGCTTTTACCTGCTACCTGCAGAACTCTCACCCATCCAGCCCCGCTTGGGTGGACGCGGATGTAGCAACGGGGGAAGAGAATAACCAGACCTCGAAACACATTCCTACGAAAGAAACCTAGAGCTGGACCAACAGCCCCACTGAAATCACTCATGGATCAGATGTCCATGACAGTGAGATATCCCTGCTCTCCTTCCCACCAGCTACACATCCGTGCTGGCTCCGGAGGAGCCACTCTGGGCTCGCACTGGCCCTTTGGGCAACGCAGACCCATCCCCTGCTCCGGGCTGCCCCTCTGGCCCCGCGGGATGGGTGGGTTCAGACCAGCCCATTGATCTTGATGTCCATGAGCCATCGCAAAGAAGCGGCCGGGACACTCCACGTGGGTAAGATGCTCGGAGAGGAGCGAGGGGTTGCGGCTGCCTCTCCTGATTTACACCAACCCACGGGAAAGAGATGAGGCACCCACCGGTGTCAACTCCCATTGAGGCAGCTACTCTGTCTCAGAGGGGACCGCAGATAACGTTGCCTGTTCTGAGCTTCAGGCATGAGATATGCTCATAACATGGCACACATTTTGATTTTTATACTTGAGAGGCTGGATAGCTTCCTCTCCTCCCGTCAAACCTCCGGCGCGAGCAGATCCCGCAAACTGAGCGAGCTAATGAGACTATTACGTTCGCAATGTGCGCTGCCACCCTACGTCTTCCAAACCCTCTCCAAATGGATCTGTTTGGACCCATTTTAAATATAAATATTGCTAGGTTCTGAGTTAAATGTGTATGCAATGCATTTTACAAAACCTTTAACAAATTCTGTACAGAAGAATATGTTTTCCCATATGGGCTGCTTAAAGAAAGGCAGATGTGAGGCAATCCAAATCCCTCATATGCTTCTCCTCCTCCTTCTCCCTTTCCTTTTGGCAAACTTCTCAGGCAAAGACAAATATTGTATCAAAGAGTTATGGAAATAAACACGAATATAGCTCAAGGGCATAAGTAAAGTTCTGGAATCTTTTCTCGGCGCAATTAATAGGTAGCGTTGTGGGGGGAGCACGAGTACCCAAAACATGCCCGAGGAAGCGAATGTTATTGCACAGACAGTGCTCTGGGAACCACAAAGCAGGGCTGTGTCGGGCAACATCCGCCAGGATGCTCTGAACAGGCTGCTGAGGAAGACAAGGGACCCCCAGAGTCAGGGGTTTGAGTTGGGCTGGGGGGAGTGGGAACCCGGGGACATGGCTCGCTCCAAAAAAGATGGATGGGGTAGGAGCCGCATCCCCAGCTCCGGTGGGCACGAGGGGTGGCCAACCACCCCCTGAAGGGGTGGGAACACCCGGGGGTGGCACTGCTTGCCCCAGACCCCGCTGGCTGAAGGATGTGCTGAGGCCACTCTCTGCCTCGCCGTAAATCCCGCAGACACAGCGACACTGCAGCTGCTGAGCGCCCGCTGAATGGGAACCACTCACCTCATCCCGGGGACGGGGTCCAAACAGATGGCAAAGAGGCCCCCAGAGATAATCATCGGTGCTTCCCCCGCTGTGCCCACGGACAAACCTGATGCAGAGGGCCCCCCGGCACCCAAAACCCTCGGGGGACGAGCACACGGGGTCCCCAGAGCTGGACCCGCAGCTGGAAAACACCAAGCCAGAAGCAGGAGGCAAAACACGAGCACCCAAGCGGTATTTTCTCCCTGAAATGTACGTTCTTACAAGAAGAAAAAGAAATAAATACATCGTTCTTCTGCCAGGTTCCTCAGTTCATTAAATAACCCGCAAACATTAAACCAGATGTTGTGTTTTATCGCTTGACTCAGATCATTATGACTTTATTTCTGATGGGCCTGGAATAAATGAAATGCAGTTATAAAGGTTATTTAACTATTAAAACAACTATTAATTAAAGTTTGCCAAGTCTTGGGGGCTCTGAGGACAAGCAGCAGCTAGGTAAATGTCAGTTATTATTTAATAAGTCATTGTTATTGAAATATGCGGCACGTGAGCCGCATTCCCAGCAGGAGCTGGGATCTAACCGGTCCCTGCCATAAATATTTTGCCCGATGTTTGCAAGGTGGGAGGGTGATTTAGTGCCAGAGCTGGTACTGCCGGGGACCCAGGGCTCATTTAGCAGAGGAGGAGGAGGAGCAGCAGTAGCCCCCGGGAAGGGGGGGCTCCGGGGGGCTGGTGGAGTCCCTGTCCTGGGACGTCCGTCCACCCGTGAGGATGTGATGAGCATCTGCAAAGACGATGGTCCCACCCGACTTGCACATGGTGCAGTATTTAACGTTTCAGCCCTTACCTCCCTCCTCGGGGCTGGCTCCTGCCTCCTCCCAGCCTGGGGACACCACGGGCCGGGGACACCTTGCGCTTTCTGCCCACGAAGCAATGGCCACGAGACCTGACCTGGGCTGGAGCCCTGGGAGGACGAAAGAAGGCAATAAATCACAAAATAGCAGCAGCTCTGAGCTCATCCGGGATTTCCAGAAATTGTTCTAATGCCAATAATTAACAGAAATAATGCTGAATAAGCCTCAGTGCTCAAGGAGTAAAGGACTTCACCGAGCTGGAACCCGGGAGAAAGAAATATGTAGCTGCTCTTGCATGTTACTCTGTAATTAGGGCTTGCTGTAGCTCTGTCCCCGTCCCCTGCCTGACAGAGCCCACCCGTCCTCCCGCCGGTGACAGGGACCGAGGGGACTGGCCACCTCACAACTCCCCGCTTTGTACACGTAAACGAAAATAAAACAATAAGTTCATTCTTTTAAGCACGAGGCAGGGGAGGAAGGGAGAGAGAAATGAATATGGAGCAGAGAGCCCGAGCACTAAATCAGGGGATGAAATGCCTGCCAATGTTTTTTTAAAAACAAACCAAGAAAATGAAAGGGCTGCAAGCAACCACCATACCGAGACAATAATCACTAATCAAGTCAAAGTTTCACTCTAATCAGTTCAGTTGTTAAGGGGAAAAAATAGAGCAGCGCCGGGCTTGGAGAATTACCATTCATTACCGCCTGCTGCCTGCGGGTGCGATCAGGGCTGAGCCCCCGGGGGCGGGAGGACCCTCATCCACCGGGATGGGCCTTCCCAGACCTTCTCCCGCCGGGTCCCGGGAGGGAGATGTGACCACCAAGGGCTGTATCCGACCAGGAGGAGATGACCAGGGGGTGCCACTAAAAGGCGAGGGGGCTCTCCCGCTGTGCCACCGCCTGGGTGAGGGGCCAGACCTCGGGCACCGCACGCTGGGCTGTGTGGGAGAGCGAGGGATGTACGAGGGACGCTTTCCCAGCCACTGCCCCACTCAGCCTTTGGAAAAATCCCACCGAAGGTCATTTCTGTAGGAGATCCACACTCGCATAATAAGAGATGCAGATACTTTCGCTGCCAAATCCCACCACAGTCTCGGGAATTCAAGTAGCTGTTGTGAGGGATCAGCTGGAAACGTGAAAAGAGCAACTTGCATTTTGTGTTTTTTAAGTGGCCAGAACCAGCACAGATGGGGACAAGAAAGGGCCCTGGCTAACAGAAAGACTTCTCTTCCCACAAAAGAGAGGAGCACGAGCCGAGGGAGAAGACATGAATGTCAGTGGCCGAGGCGCAGGCTCCCGGGTGGCTCCGAACGCCCGCCCAGCGCCGTGCCGGCAGCCAGGGCATGGCTGTCACAGCCACGGTGGCAACGCGGCTGCCTCTGCCGAGGCCAGGGAAGCTCTGCCACCAGTTCCAGGGGAAGGGAAGCTAATCCAGCAGAGCGCTTTTCAACATACTAATCCTCTCCTGTCCCATGAGCTGCATCCCAACAATTATCTCAGCAGCACAGATGGGGACAGGGGCAGGGAGAGTTGCCTGAAGCAGAAAGGGAATCATTTTCAGAGCTGCCATTTCAATGCACAGAGTTTCAAACCCCAGCTTTGTCCTTGGAGCAGCATCTAAGCAGGAGACTCACCCCGAAGCATCGCCCTCGGCTCCGTTGCCAGCTCGTGGTGTGTCCCTAGGCCCGTCACCAACTGCCCCACGTCTCGGGGTCCCTCTCTGCCATCCAGGGCACAGGGGACCAGGGACTGCAAAATGCGACCACTGGAAGGCAGGGAAAAAGTAAATCGGACAGGAGATTACTCCTCGCACGTGCAGACAAAGTTGACCCCCTTCCTTTCCTGCCCACCTCCCCGGTGAACCAGCCCATCTGGGAAGGCAGAGGACAAGTTGTTAGATGTGGCTTGATTTATAAGAAAGAAAAGAAATTATTGCACTCCCTGTGATTTACCTTTCCTGTGTTTTACAACCGGAATGAATTGCGATGCCGAATGTTGCTGTGGAATTATTAGTTCTTGTGGGGAGCAGCAGTGCCATGAATCTCAGCAGCTGGTAACTCATCCCCGCGGCGCGTTGCAGGGACACGGTGCTGGAGAGGTTTAATTGGGGGCATGGTGGTGGGAGGGGGGGGAAGGACAATGTCACTGGCTGGGAACATCAGGGGAGCTGGAGCACAAGGTGGGCAGAGAGACTCTTCTCCAGTGTACCAGGCTTTTCTCCATCTTTCTCTTCCCATTTCCCTACACCAGAGCTGAGATTCCAGGCTTCAAAGTTCCCAGTCGGGCACAACACGACAGCCCAGGACTGGGCTTCATAACATACCGAACCCAGACCAGGGCAAAGAACTCACCTGGCCCCAAGAGGAGGCTTCTCCCAGAAGATTTCCTGTAATTCCTGCATTATCCAGAAGCCTCTGCAGTATTTGTTCACCCACCCCCTTTCAAGCAGCCTGACAGCTCAAAACGGGCATCCCTGAACCCAGCACAAGGTTAGCGTTCTAGAATGATGAACAAAGCTTCGCATTCTTCTACGCAATTTATCTGAAGCAGCGACTCTCGACCCCGGGGAGGCAAAAACCCACAAAAGCCTTTGTGCCGAAGGCGCTGGCGAGCACAGCGGGCTGACTGCGAGGCCAAGGAGGTATCTTCTCATCTGGTTTTCTATGAATTCCTCCAAGTACTTTGAAATCAGTAATAACTTGTTGCAGGGAATCTCACAGAGCAATTATATTTTATTCAGGAAAGTATTACTATCGTTTTTTCATTTCTCCTGCATCTTTCTCTCGGCCAGAACTCAACAGGCGTTTCTGGGTGAGAAGAAGCCACTGCATTAAAACGTCGTATTTCCAGGGTTGGTGGTTTTTTTCCCCCTTGCCATATGCTTTAGAGAGTATTACCTCTCTTGGCTTTTTAGATTACAGGTGTGAGTGTTTTCTCTAACATAAACGTATATAAAATTCCTGAGTGAGGGGGTTAACTCAGAGCACAGAAACACGTGCAAATAGCTGGGATAATTGCAGTCCCTGTTCATGGTTTCAGGCAAAGCGAATGCCAGCTCCAAGCCAGGTGCTTGTTCACCAGGCACTGGTAGATGTCATTAAAATTTCCCCACCTTCTGTAAACTCGCCCATTCCCAACAGCCGTGTCTCCTCTGCAAATTCTGTTCCTTCACAGCTTATTGCTTTTCTGGACCGATAATGGCCACACGGCACGGTCCTGGACCTGGTACAGATCCCTGAGGCATGCCACCCTTTGTCTCCAGCCACAATTTCTCAGCTATTCTCTTTGATGCCACGGCCAGCAAAGCAGGGATAAGAGCAGGGATGGTGGTGGCATCGACACCCTGATGCCAGCAGGGCAGAGCCTGCTCAGGACACACGGACGCGATGGGATGCTGGAAGGGGATGGGAAGCACAGCCAGCACCTCCCTTAGCAAGGGTGAGGGAAGGGATGGAGGCGAGGGCTGGCGACAGGACAGCAGGATGACCAGCACAACCATGTCAAGGGATGCAACCTGTGCAACAACCCCCGGCAACAAACTGGAGTCCCTCTGAGCTTACCTGGTCCAGCAGCCCCTCCGGTCACGTCGCCGCTTGGGACCCACGGGAGTGGGGATGGAGCCCAGCACTGCCAGCCACTGCCACACGCCTGGCCACCAGCCAGGTGGCCACCAGCCAAGGAGCCATCACGGGCTCTGCCCCACAGCCACCAGCCAGGAGAGTAGGGAGGCCAGGAGAGCTCTGCAGGTGGACAAGATGAGAGAGGGATATCAGACAGCTGACCAAAGGGCTCATAAAAATCAGGGCACAAATGTTCCCAACCTCCCAAGGTTTTGCTTTTCTCCTTGTGGTCTGCAGACCAGGGCTAAAGGTCCGAGAAGAAGTGACCGTTTCCAGCACAAAGCTGTTTTACCATGTTCTCCTCAGAGCAGAGTGACCTCCAGCAGCGAGCCCCCTGCCATCGCTGCCGGCTCTGCAGACCCCTTCCAGGCCATCGTCAGCCCCGAACAGTTTAATTGCACTGACCGGTCACACGACATCGCGCCTGTTTCTTGACTGGTTCTGTAAAACGCAAGATTCAGTTTCCACTCTGGTTACTGCCAACCTACACTTTTATACAGATTTTTAGTGGCTTTTCCACAGTGTAGCCTTCGGCACAAGCTGGAGCTGCTGCTTGCGAGGGCGGCAGGAGCGGGGCTCCCCGGGGAGTCGCAGGGTGGGGGATGGCAAGGAAGGAGCCCTCTCGTTCCTCGAGCAAAGGGACTTCCACGGTTTCACTTATAAATCCTTTCTTAGCAATTCCCTATAAATACAACTTTGCCAGATGGGTCTTTAGCCCAGGGAAGGAGTTTTATCTGTGAAAACAGAACAAGGGGGAAAAAAATAAAATTCCTTTCACCTCTATTTTTGACTTTGGCAAAAACAGCAGTGAGCAATATGGTGCAATGATTTATTTTTTTTTAAACCTTATTTTCTGGCAGGAGTAATATCTTGTGTCTCTCACTCTGGTTTAGATTATCGACCTGCTCTGTGCTCAGCATCCAGCCAGGTGATGTGACAGCTCTGGAGGAATCACTGTCTGGGTTACAGACACTTTGGCAAATCCCTAACAGCTCTTTTCCTCGTGGGCCGAGTTCTGCCTGCAGAATAAATCCCGTTCAGCCCTGGCGAGATGCTCCAGAAGAGCAGAGAGAAGCAAAGCGAAGGAGAGTAGGAGATGCTCTGGGATAACATGGAGGCAGCTGCCTCGGGACAGCACTGGAGGTGGCTGGTACCCACCCTGACACCCTGTCCCCACAAACCACCGCGTTTGGCCAGTGCTACCTGCCTTGGAGAAGAGCCAACTCTCAATCCCACCTCCTCGGAGCAAGGCCAGACTTGGCTGTGGTCATCTTCAGGGCCAGAATTTCCACTGCAGCTCGGATGTGGCATTATCCCTCCTGGCTCCAAACCTGTCCCACGTCCCTCCATTGCCGTGGCACACACACAGGGACACAATACAGGTGCATGGCGCTGCTGGGGGCCACGATGTCAAGATGCTGCGTGCTGCAGGCGTCTTCACCAGCAAGTGAATCGGGAGCTGGAAGTCACTGGAGGAGGGAGGAATTAATGCAAATCGTCCTGTGGGTGCTGGTCCCCCCCGGGATCAAGCCTTGCATCCACAGGGATGCTGGAGCAGATCGAGTTGGGTTAACACCAGACTGGTTAATGGGGCTGTCAAAAGAAGAAAGCCCACATCTCACCTCAAGGGTCTCCTACAGGTGTGGAGAAGGAGATCAGGGTGTTTTCTGGTGAGATCAGCACTTCGCCAGCTGCTCAGGAGGAGACTGAGAGCCTGAAAACCTGCCATGTTCCTCTTCTCCCTAAGTCAAGTGAGTTTAATTAAGGCAATCCAATTCAGGCTGGGACTGGTCAAGTTCTCCCCAAAGGTGCATGGCAGAGTTACCAATTTTTTCACAGGATTTAAACTTACAACACAATAGCCAAAATTAAAGCAAGCTCTGTACGTGCTGTTACCACTACCTTTTTTGCATACCACTGAATAAATTACCTTTTGTTATGAAACATTAATCCTCTTTGCTAATGGAATAATTCCCACCTCGGATGCGAGGCCTCAGAGCAGAGCCAGGGGCATCCTCTGGCTCAGGGGAGAGGGTGAACCCTGGGAGAGGAGCAGGGACTCCACGGGGAGGTCAAGATGTTCCCTGGTGCCTCCTCAGCTGGGTGACCAGAGCCACTGGGGGGGCACAGATCAACCTTCAGAGGAAAGAGAGATGGGAGAAGAAGAGGGAAGCTCACGTGAAAAGTGATTTATTGCTGCTAATGACTATTAGCATTACAGGAGTACCGTGAGCCACTGGTCAAAGGTCTGCCCAAACCCTGCAGCTCCAGAGGGGGTCCCTGCCCCACAGAGCTTGGGATGGGAGCAAAGGAAGAGCCGTGGCATCACTGGACAGAGCTGGAGCACAGCCACGGGCAGGGTCCCCTCATCCCACCCAAGCACCCCCTCCTCCAGAGCCTTTCTTTCACGTTGTTACACGTCAGAGTTAATTACTGGTCTGGGGAGGAGGTTTTCCTACCTCTCCCTTTCCCTGACAGGTTTGCTCTCCCTGAAGACACACACACCCCCCAGGGCTCGGCGCGGAGCCGGGCAGGATCCATTAGAAGGAAAACTCCACAAATCTCTGCGCGGGGCGACAGCTCCTGACAAAATGAAAGCAAGTATTTGGTTCAGATCTGCACTTAAAACAATCCGGAGGGCCATTAGCATTCCTCCCGCATGATCCAGCTGGAGTAATAGCAGCTCTGTGAATACAATTAACATCAGAGCTGATGCTGCCTCGCGCTCGGGAAGATGCTGTGACGGGGAGGACCCGTTAGGGCCGGCGGTGGCTCCTGCTTCACCCTCTGATGGTCCCTTTGGGCAGCCCCTCGCCCCAGGACCATCCCTCCGCTCGCTGCCTCCCAGGGCCAGCAGCAGTTCTGGCCAGAACCCGGGTCTGCCAGGGCATCACGCAGCTTAACCACCCGCAGCACACGGCAAATCAATGATTTTAAGGTGTAGCTGGACTTTTAGCAGCCAGCTGCGGCTCAGGGTCCTGGCAGACTGTGTCACGCCAGGGTGGTCTGAGGGGCTCCAGGGGCAAGGAGTGTTTTCAGAGGAAGATGCCTTCCTTGGTTTGCACCTCTCGGTGAAGCTCCAGGGGCTTCCCTGAGCACCCCCTTCACGCAGGAGCCGAGGGGAGACAGGGATGCTCCTCCTGGTGCTGGCGGGGGGGCAGAGCAGGGCTACAGCCAGCCCTGCCGAGAGTGCACGGCGGGTAACGACCCCTCTTACAGCTCCAAGCGGGTGAAATCGATAATGTTTTTAACCGGGCTGGAAGTTTCAGACTCTAGTTCATTAATTCAAAGAGATAGAATTGATATCCCTCCCCTTCCCGTCGATGGAGTCAAAGGGTCTCTCTGTGTCTCCCACCACGGCCATCGTATTCCGATATCCCCACCTGCCTCTGCAGCACCCGATCGTTGCTGCCTGCGGGACTCCTCGGAGATGCCGGTAACCAAAATCACGGCAAACGAACCGACGGGCACCGGGACCTGCTCCATCTCCCCCACCCCGACATCCCTCTGCAGAAACCGACCCGGGGGAAGGTGCTGCACGAGGAGTCTCCGCTCTGACTTCAGCGGTGCGGTGGCTGTGCGATTCAAAACACCGGCTGGGTTTTTTTTGCCAAGAGTCCCCGAGCACTATTATTCATGGTTGCTTATGAAACCTCTCATTAGCTCAAGAAACTAATTGTTGTTGTTGGAAAAAAAATGAGCAGTGAATCTCCAGGCCTGGCGCTCTGCCACCCCAGGAACCTGGGCTTATTTACTGCAAGGCACCGCATCCTTTTCTTTTGCAGTCAGAAAAATAATCCCCAGCAAACCCACATTTTGTCCTCCCATACTACCAACCATCTTCTCTTTTTTCTTGCATAATTTCGATACACAGGAACATTTAGGGTCACCCGTGGATACAAACAGGTACTTCGTGACTCATTTCAGGCAGAGTTCCCTCCAAAGTGCCAAAACTGGGAAACAAAGGTCCTATGTCAGAGTGTTCTGCCCACCTGTGAGAGCGGCCCAGGATGGAGCTCCCTCACCTTCCCCCTCAGCCTCAAGGAGGCAGCACTTTGGGCTCAGAGCAGCCACCAGCACGACCAGCAGGTAATAACCCGTCCCTCCCACCTGGCTGCTGGGGGACATGAGGCTTCGGCCGGGAGGAAATTATTTTGCAGATATTGTTTTGCTAACAATAGCAATTCCTGCTCCTGAGAATGCTATTTTGCTTAATACCTGCTTTCTGCAGAGCAACGACGTGATGGAGCAATGGCCTTGGGATCAGCACGGAGGGGTCTGGCTGACGACAAGAGAAACAGACACCTGTATCCATCAGAAGAGAAAAAGAAGTGCTCCGCATAAGAGTCCCCTGACAAGAAGAGGTTTGAATCTTCAGGATTAAATGGTGTTTTGATTCCTTACCGCACCAATAAATATATTTGCAGGGGAAGAGGTGCCTTTTTCCTTCTCTGGGAAGAGAAAAGGTGCTGGGTCCAAGCAACGCGCCGCTTGTTCAAAAGAAAACACAGGGATATTTCAAAAAGTTACCTGAGAGAGGGGGAAACCCAACGGGAATCCCACGGTCCAGCGCCGAGCACGACCGGCCGGAGCATCCTTCTGCTGGCTCCCTGCCCCGCACAGACACTGGGGGTCTCTCGGCAGCTGCACAAATACCGAAAAATTAACTAATGATACAAAAGCGTTGGGCGCAGCAGGGGCAGCTCGCCCCACGGCAGGCGATGGAGGGGCTGGTCCTGCCCCCCGCCCCCGGCAGCCCCTGCCTGTCCACGGCCTCTGGAAATGGCTTCCAAAAATTGTCCGGTGACCTGAGAAATCTCATTATTCACCAACATTTTTCTGGGTTTGTTTCCATTTCACGGAGAGGGCCTTCGAGTGCTGGGCACAAAGTGTTTATGCTGATAAATTATTCAAGTTCTGTAAAACTAGACATCATTATTCTCACACGGAATAAAGGAGCAGTTGCACATATACATGGATGTAGATATAATACCGGCTTTAAAAAGAATTACAATTCTTGGTGTTCTCCTACCAAACAAAACACCCCAAGACACAATGCTCTTTAAAAAAAAGGAGGAAGAGAAGCCAAGGAGCGAACAGCGAGGCCCGCTGAGCACACACGTAGTAAGATGCTGCTGTGCCCCCATAGGAATGATAACCCTTCATCCACCCGCATCCTTGTGAGGAACCCCGAATAACAACCCTCTGTGAGCAACCACGGAGAGAAAGGCCACCTGAGGGGCTGCCCGAGGCTGGCCAGCTGCTCCTGCACCGTCTCTGAGCTCTGCCCCAGCCTCCGATACCCTCCTCTCTGAGCGGGAAGGGCTGCCACCCCAGGAGCAAACTCACCCGGAACAGCAAAGCATCACAACATGCCTGTGGCACTCTGCAACCCTACAAAAACAAGGGGATAAATGCCATCGTAGTGCCCATTAAGCAAAGCACGGGTGACAGCAACTGTGCCCAGAGCCCCCCAGCAGCCCCCCCCCACCAACAGCTGGTGGCAGCGGGGACCACAGCACCCCCCCCACATGCAGCCTCCCTCTCCAGCCTCTCCACCAGCCGGGATGAACATTGGAGAGCCAAGCTTCACTACAAACAAAAAACCCAAACCAAACAAACCACACACCAAAATACTTACAAAAGAGCAAGATAAACAAGAGTGTAAAGGAAAGGGCTTATTTTAAAAACCGTTGAGAAATTCTGTAGCTGCTGTCCTTTTCCCCTCTCCTCGGGGGTAATGGAGGAGGCCTGTGTTATTATTGATCCGACCCCCGACACCCCTAGCACACCTCCTTAAAAAAAAAAAAAAAAAAAAAAAAAAAAACCAACAAAAAAACAGCAAACAGAAAGAGAAAAACAATGTTTAACAACAAAACATCTTGTTAACTTTGTAAGTCGGGGGAGCCTTCCTGCTCCGCGGCAATCATTCGGGCATCGCCTGCTTGAGTAGAGCCGAGCAGTGCTGCTCTTAATGGGGTTATTAATAACTGTCACATTCCAAGAAGGTGAAATAATGTGCTTGCTTGCTTTCATAGATTAAAATAAACCTGCGGGGAATAGTGCCAGTCCTGCCACCCCCCGCCCTGTGTCTCCCGAAGCCGGTGCAGAGGAACCTGCATCGCCACGAGGGACCTTTGGGATGGCCAGACCCAGCTGCCCTCACCAGAACCTGCCCCCCAGCAGAGACAGGACTCGCTCCCCAACAGCAAACGCTCCATAACGTTGCCTCAGATCCTGCTCAAAAAAAATAAAAAAATAAAAAAACCCCCATGCACTAGCTTCTTTGTTGTAGTTACAGTTTTAGACCTAAATAGAACTAGAAGCCATAGAGAGGGGAGTGTGTTCAAGAGCTTGTTCGACTGCAGGCAAAAATCTCAGTCCCTGCACGTTAATTTAAAGTTTGAGGTTTTTATATGGATGCTGCTGAGACAGACATAGCTATGAGTAAATATGTCAAAATAATCTGTCAAGTGGAAAGCTGGTCCCTGAGCTGTTCAATGGAAGAGGTAAATTACACAAAGATTATTACTAGATTTCCAACATACATTCTAAAGAGAGAGAACGAAGGGAAAAGGACAAAGTTTGGGGGTCCTCACTAACGCTCAGGCAGTTCCCATCCCTTTCCAGCTTTACAATGTGTTCGGAAACAGTCATTACTGACCAAGGTTCCCAACCTTTTCCACACTTTTTATACCTCCAAATGATACCAAAGCCCACACAGAGCACACAGGAGCCCCGTTGTGATGGGTGCTGCAGCCAGGCGAAGGGCTGGGAAGCTCCTGAGGGGACTGTGGGGCCGGTCCCCCTCCCTCTGAGCACCCCCGCGCACCCCCCGCCAGCCCGACCCCAGGCCTCCACGGGAAGGATGCTGCGGAGCTGGACTGAGCTGTGCTGGAAGCCTGGGATAAAAGCTGCCCTCCCTGCTAGAGGGCTCTTAGTCACTTCTAGTAGAAGTGCTAAATTGATCCATTTAATAAAGAGAAACCCTGCCTCAAAGAAAAAAACAAAATCAAAAAAAAAAAATAATCTATCTGAATAGTATTCCCCTTGAGGCTTACCAGTGCTTCATTTTCCATCACAAAAATACCGTACTGTAAAAGACTGATTAGTCAACTGATAATTGAGTTCTTAAATGTCAAAAACAATATAGTATGAATATTCAGCAGATCACGCCACTGAAACTTACCTGTTCAATCAACAATGACTAACACTTTCTATCCCCATTGTTCTTTTCCAGAAATTATGTTAATTTGACTTTTCAGAGGTGACGAACAAGGCTCTCTTAAAACATACCATCTTGCAGGTTAATGTGTAATGGGCTGCTCAAAAGAAAACTGTTTGGAAGTCGTGCCTGACTTCTATCCCTTCGCATTAGCTTCATCTCGCAGTTCAGGGAGAGGGCCAATTGAATCACAGCCGCGTCAAAGCCGACACAGTTCAGCTCTCACCTTCCGAGAAGGAGAAAGCCCAGGATGGAGATGGAAAGAAATGTGATGTTTCCGTGCTGCTCCCGGTTAAACGCAGCCCAAGGGGCAGGGTCGCAGCACATCTCAGACATCATTTCATTTACGGAGCTACGTTTCATTAAGGGATATATCTCTGGTTTTTAACGGGATGTAGAGTGTTACCAGAGCAGCCCAAACAATTGGCTGCTCTCTCTATGCCAGCACCATTTCCACTCACCAAAATAGCTCCAAATCTTCTCAAATACCCATTCTTGCAGGAGGAGGGGGTTATCACCCTGACCGGTACGCGAGCAGGGCCGGGACACTGGCACTCAATAGGGAAGGACCGGGGGTGATACGCACCCCAGAGACCATTTTCAGAGGTGACAGAGCCAAAGAGACGGGGCAGGTCGGAAGGAGCCTTGCAGAGCACAGTGAGGATGATGAAGAGGTTGCCTGCGGGGAGGAGGAGCACACCTACCTACCTGGCAAGGCGACGGGCACACAATGACAGCGATCGCTGGGACGCAGAGCCATGAGGAAGAGGCACCAACGCTCGGGGCGACACGATGGGGACGACCTGAGAGAAAGGAAATTAAAGCAGGAGAAGGCATTTTATACCAACCTTGAGGGAAGGGGCTGATGCACCTCAGGTGGTGAAGCTGAGGGGATGCAGCTGAGGCACCCCAGCTCTGCCATGGGACTCCTGGTCCACAGAAGCTCAGCATAAGGACCAAGAGCTCAGCAGCTCCCAGGAAGAACCACAGCAGTATTTCCACATCAAAACACTCCTGATTTTCTATAGAAACGCTGACATTTTCACAAAAAGCATCCTTGTTTTCCAGCCAGCTCTCATTAGAGACCATAAGTATTTAAATCACTGGAAATTGATGTGGACAAAGTCCTCGGTGGTAGAGCATACAGAAACACTTCGGCATTTTCCAGAGACGATCAGGCAATGGGCTGAACCTCCCCCCACCATTTACCTCTGTTGTTTCATTTTCTGTCATTTCACCATTCCAAATGAGAATGTATTTACCCTTCATCTCACCCTCTGCAGGCTTCCTGTGCCGTGTAGATAGAAAGAACTTACCTTCTAGGAAAAAGCCTTCCTGGGAATAGCGGGGAGGAGCTGGAGGAGCCTTGTGGTCGTGCCGTAGGGCACTGTTAAATAAAACCACCTTCTCTGTCATCATATTTGTGATGGAACGACTCAGGGAGAGAACAAGCCGCGAGCACGGACTCTCCCAAGGCTTCTCCAAAGGGAGGGTGGACACTTCTCAGCCAGGAACACAAGCTCTGGGTGTTTGGGAGCGTTTGTCCTGCCGAGCCCCCCCCGAAACCCGGCACCTGAACTCTGCTCCGGCACAGCCAAGGGCCACACGGTTAAAGACTGAAAGATTACATCCTCCTAAGTGTCTTTTTAATTAACGTACAACTGTGTCATCCTAAAAGGGAGCTGGGAAGCCTGGCTCTCAGTTACCCGCACCCAGATTTATGGGCTCTATGTGAAGTGGTTAGCAAAGACATTTAAAAACAATTAGGCTTTCGGAGAGGCAGATTCAGGCAGCCCAGACTGCTCTCATTATGCTGGAGAATGGGAAAATAAAGCCATTAGGCTCACCAGACAACTAGGTTCTTTGTACTATTCTTTTTAATGATTAGTTGCTTTAATAATGCCTTCTGCCTGCAGTGGGAGAAACTCTCCAGCGCGCTCTCGTGCACCGAGTTACTGATGGATGACACTCCCATGTGACCAACCAAACCCGATTTTAATGTTTCATAATGCTATTGAAATGAATAAAAAGGCAATTATCATTTCCCTCCAGCAAAGCCTCGGATGCTGCCGAGCGCGAAGGGGTGCAGGTTCCTTTGCCTGGGACAATCATGCTCCACTTGTCCCCAGCAGCTGAACCCAGCTGAGGCTCCCTTGTACCCTGCACTGCACAAGAAGGGGAAAAAAAAAAAAATTAAAAAATCCTTTTGTGGTGCATGTGCTTCTGCCTTTAGCAGACCAGGACTTGATTCACGGCACACAGTGCACCGCAAAAGGATTATTCCCTTGCAAGGCAGAGTTTTCTTCAAAGGAGATTTTCATGTATAGGAACCAGCTTCAAAAATTTCAACCTCTTAGGAAAAAAAAAAATCCCACAAACTAGAAGTTTGGGGCTCTTTTTCCCTCCTCAGCCCTCTCCAGTCCTCACCTAAGTCACTTGGGTATGTTTAAGGCTGAACCTCCCACGCACGATGCTCTCAGAGGCTTAGGGGAGCAGGACGTGAAGCACCTCTGGCTGGGGCTCGCTCCATCCCTCCAAACTGCTGCTCCTCATGGACCCCGGCCTCAGCCTCGGCCTGTCGGAGCCTGACGGGACACCGCACGTCTCATCTCTCCATCAGCTTCTCGGGGACAGGCAGTGATCTGGGGAGCCATTACTGCCTGTGACACATCAAAGGCCTCCTTAGCGGCTGCTCCGACGGGAGCCAGCACCCAGGGGGAGCAGGGGGTGAGCCTTCCTTTTTAATGTCATCCTTAAAAGAAAGACAATCCATCTGTAGAAATGGAATATAAAGGACTCTGTTAAAACAGCATTAATATTCCAACTGAGAGCAGCCAGAAATTCAGGGGAATTTCTTTGACTCTTTGCGGGTTTGCCATCTCTACAGAACTGTGCATATTGTCATGGATATTGCCCTGTCACTCACGTAGCTCCAGCATACTTGGGGGGAGAAAACGAAAAAAAAGAAAAAGGGGGGTTTCTTCCATGCCAGGGTGAGGGAAGGTGACCTCTCTCACACACACCGAGTTAATCACCAGCGTGCCTTCCCTTCGCTGCCTGGCCCGGTGTCCGTAATTATACTCACATATTTTTCACAAGTACAATGGGAGAGAGTTCCGGAGGAACAGAGCTCCAACGGGGAAAAATTAACCGCCTTCCTTGTGCCGAGACAGAACGGCTGTTTATTCCTCCTGGTGGCACCCTAATTCTGGGCAGAACCGCCACGGAACGGGAGTGATGGCTGGTGGAGCAGGGGGGCTGGCCCACAGCTACCAGCGACTACCTTAACTCCCTTTCCATCCGTACTCGGGTAGAGATTTTACCAGGCACCCATCCAGGCAGCGTTGGGCAAAGGAGAAGCAGGACTTTGGCTGGTTTCTGCTCTGAATATTCCCTCGCTCCTGCTTTAACGGGATTCCCACAATCTGGACACCCCCCCCCCACTTCAATAAATGACATCTATAGATAATGCCATTTCCATGCTCCACCGTGCAAATGGGAGCTGGACGTTTCACAGACACTGTGAACTTCACCCCTCGCACGTGTGCCCTCGGCTCCTCGTGCTATTTTTGAAGTACAACTATCTACAACCAAGCGGGCAATGGTCCCGTACTACTGGGGACTTCCACACCCTCACAGCCATGAAACATATTTCAATTACCAAGGCAATTGAAATTTTAATTAGTAAGACCAGGGAAGTGTTTCTGACTCAGTCGGCTGTGTAAAAAACCATACAAACAGCCCCCAGATGAAACCCTTGGTCAGTCCAGCAGGCACCGCCTGATGGAGCCGGCAGAGGATGGGAAGTTTTAAAAAGGCTGCTGGAGACACGGGGGTTTCTAAGCCCGGCAGCAAAGAGCGACTGCACCAGGGACGACTTGGATTTTCCCAGATGCAAAGGGCAAGTGGAGCGTGGGGGCTCTGGAGGGTGACACCCCCAGCCTCGGGAACCTTCTGCTCGGGAAGGAGCGGAACCACCATCCCCCAGAGGGAGGGAAGCATCTCCCGGGAGCTGGGCAGCAGCCAACCCACCGACACGTCCCCCAGCACATCTCCCTCCTGCCTGCATCTCTCCTCGTTCGTCACCTTCACCCGGGTCCGTCACCGTTCCCGCTCTCCCTGCCCACAGCCCGGGGGCCGGGACCTTGCTTTCTCCCTCCGCGGGGCCGCGCGCCGCCACGTCCCTGCCGCAGGAAGCAGAAAACTAGTTTAACATCTCATTTATTTCATAGATGAGAAAGTAATTCCCTGCTGAATGATTGTCCTGAACCAACAATTCAGAAAGCGGGAATTTACAGTGCCTGCCAGAGCCGGGAGTGCATTACTGTAGTGCTGCTATATAATGGAGCTGAAATATGTTTTTTTCCCCTCCTGTTAGCCTGAAGAGAAAAGCCATTAAATATGATTAAGGTTAAGAGATTGCTAAAATTACAAACAGCCGCCATTCAATTATTTTGCTCTATAAAATGCAACACAGATTGGAGTTATTTCTCCGAAATGTGTTTTTAGAAAATAACATAACACAACTAATGTGGTTTGATGTAGCAAATCAGGTTTCAGATACTCCTCGTAATGCAAAACTAAAAGGTTCATAATTTAACTCAAAGTTCGTAACTTCAAGTTGTCAGGTACCTGCTGCATTAAAAAAAAAAGTGGGGGGGGAATGAAAAAAATCAATCCCACCCCAACTAATATTCTGTGGAGTCGTCTAAAGCCGGCGAGTCAATCAGTTTTATCACCCATTAAAGCAAAAGACAGAAAAATGCAACAACTTGGCATAACAGGCACACATTTTTTTATGGAGAGTAAATCTCCCCCACGGTTTCTGCAGTTTTTAATGTGATCCGGGGTGGGTGCGAAGGCTGTGCCAGGGCTGGGGGGCTTCTGCCAGCAGCTGTGGGCGCTGGGAACAGCCCCTGCCCGACATCCCACGCACCCGCAGCTCCAACAAACTCTGCTGAAACGTATTTTCTGTCAGCACCAAGGAGCTGAAATAATTGGGAAGTTGGGAAAAAAAAGAATAATCTGGATGGGGATATACAAACAGCTAGAGAGCTGTGGTTATTACGGATAATAAAATATGTATATATAATAAAATGTGAGGAACGGTGTTATTCTGCTGAAGCAACACAAAGCTGGGGGGTTCCCCAGAGGAGGCTCCGGAGCCGATGTCAGTCACTCACCTGCGGGCGTTTGCAGGTTCCCACCGCGGTTTTCACGAGGCCCCAGAGAGCGAGCACGACGCCCAGAAAAACCTTCCTCCGCGACTTGTCGCCATTTCCACTCCAGATCCCTTTGGAGCAGGCTTCAAAGGGTTAACACGTGAGAAATAGATCATTTGATGAGTAATTGCATGATTAGAACCCAACAGATCGATAATTTCTTATAACTGTATACATAATTCATCCCGCTAATGTGCTTATAACCATCTAACACACACCCACTTGTACATCAGAGGCCATTCATCCATCCCCAGCCCCGTGTAAACCCAAACGTGACAGAGGACACAAACACAAAGGCCACTTTGAACCTTTGCCAAGGCAGCAGCTTTACTGCAAGAAACCAGAAAACTCATTAAAATTAGTATCACCCTTATGAAGACATCAGCAATGAGCAGCCGGCGGCATCTCCAGCCAGGCAGCAGCTCAGCATCCCAAACCCAACCCTTCCCCGTCGCCTCGGGAAGCCCTGGGGGGGCTCAGGACACCTTTTCCCACCTTCACCACGTTTAATTCCCCCCCCCAAACACAGCTTTTCGGAGATGCCAGCTCCCAGCTCCTTTTGCATTCCCTGCCATTTGGGCAAAACCCCAGTGAGCTCCATACAAAGTGTTAAAATCAGCTCTGCCCACCCCAAACGTGGGGTTCCATCCACACGAGGCACAGCAGGAACGCTAAAGGGGGGGTGCTGCATGAGCCCCATCCATCACAAAGACGCGCTGGAGAGACAGGTCCATCGTTACCGGACCCCGTTCTGCTGCATCTATCACCCACCCACGGTCCTCCCCTTCTCCCTGCAACACTCCCTACATTAAAACCTCTGGGAGATAAATAATCTTATCCTGAAGGGGGGAATTAGGGGGGGCCGGGGAGAGCACCGGGGAGCACCGACAGCGTCTCCCTGGGTTTTGCCCAGACACTGGTGTGTGCGTGGGATCCACGCCCAGAGACATCCCCCCCCTCACCTGCATCACCCTTGTACCCGACTCCATCCAGACCCATCTGAAACAGCCTCCCCTCCCCTTTGCTTGCTGCCTAAACAGCTATTCAGTGCACATGGAACACTAGATAACTCTTTATCTGACAGGTAATTAGCTGCAGGGAAAAAAAAAAAAAAAAGGCAAATTAAAAACGGAGAGCGTATTAATAACAATGCACAAGCACATATTTGTCTGCAGATGCACAACGAATTACTTTAATTTAGAAAAAAAAGCCCAGTTTATCTGCGGATGGTGAAAGATACATCTTCATTTCTGCTCTCTTTGGGAGTGTTCTCAGCAGCCGGGGAGGAAGGCAAGGGCCCAGCACCCCCAGACCCCCATTTTGCCGGAAACTGCCATCTCCCCAATAGACACCAGTATATAGACACCAGGTCATACCCTCAGGCTGCACAGGCTCTTTGGGGTGAGTTACATTAGGAAAAAGGGCAAAAAGAGGTTAAATTAACAAGTCGCAGTGCCGAGTGGAACTGGAGACCAAGCCATGGGATGGACTTTTCCTGCGACAAGGGACTCCTCCTGCCCAGGTGGGGGAAACAAGGTGGGAGCTTCGGTGAGCACCACAATTTCATTCAAGGCTCATTGCTTTTGAATTTAATACTTAACATTGAATTTCAATTACACAACCAGTAATATTCACTAACTTAAAATTACTGTCCTAGCCCTGTGGGCAACAACTGGGAGGAAGGAGAGTGAAAAGAAGGATTAAGCATCGCTCCTATGAGAAAGGATTTTCCTGCCTGTGTCCCAGCCCTTTCCTCACTCCCAGGATGCTGAGCCAGTGCTGGGGTCACTCTTCCCAGTCAGGACCCCCACCCCAGTCCCGGTGGGGATGATAAACCCCCAGGAGATGGGCATTCAGAGCACACCAGCCTCATCTGTCTGTTCTTCTGTCCCTCACTGCACAGGAGCTGCTCCTGGCAGGTGGGTTTACTCACTGCTGAGTTGTCTCGGGCACTATCATGTTGTAGGGATTTAAATTGTTCTCCGTACAGAAGGGGAGAGACAGAGCAGCTGGAGTAACGGAGCTCCCTTTGGCCACGGGCTGTAGTGCTGCAGAGAGCGGCCGCGCAGCTCGAGTCCCTGCACCAACCTGCTCCCACCAAAAACACTGGGGTGGACGTAAGATCTGGAGGATGGCAAGAAGGACCCGAAGCCGGAGCACGAGCTCTCTCCCCCCAGAGCCAGGCTGCCCGACAGCAGCACCAAGGTCTGCGCTCCTTCCCTTCCAACACTGGAGGCTGTCTGAACCCAGGCGGCCACTCTCAGGGGCTAATAAAAACTCTGGGCCCTCGTTAAGCCAGTGGTAACCGCCGCACACAGCAAGCTGCCTGCCCTCCACAAATAAAAATAAAAAAAAAAAGGGGAACCTGGGGATTCCAAAGATGGAACTCCCCCCAAGCCCAAAGCAGAAGCGTGGAGCGGAGCGGGAAGCTGTCCCAGGGCAGAGGGCTGGCTTCGGGAGGTACCAGGTGACAATTAACACCTTTTTGCCCCCAGGTGTGTGGCTGGCATACAGCACCTGCCCCCTCCCGCTTCTAATGGCTTCATTATCTCTTTGCAGAGGTGTGTAACTCGGGCTGGCTGCGAGATGCTGCTCCGGGGTCCCGGGGCGCAGGTGAGCGGCGGCGCAGCATCGCTCCGAGCTCCCCTCCCGCGGGAAGAGCCGCTGCCCCAGGGTCGGGATTCCCTCTGCGTCCCACCATGGGCTCCGGCCACCGCGTGCGTGCTTCACACTAGACCTTTCAGGAGCCATCAAATCTAACAGGGCCTGACAGATTGGGGATTAAACACCAAAGCCAGACAAATCCATACTTTCACAGGAGGCCCCAGTGGATGCAACAGGACAGGCAGGATTAGGAAAAGAGAAAGGAAAAGCAAAGAGGGAAGCAGAGAGAGAGATGCTCGTGAAATCTGGCTGCTTCTGCTCTCTCCAGGACTTTGCTGCTAAGCCCTGAGCCCTCTGCCCACTCTGCTCCATGGGGACAGGGTCCCCTCTCCCGCATCCCCCCAGCCGGGATGCTGCCCGTGGTTCCAGCCAGCCAGAGCCCCATTCTGCCCAGTTACCCCCTCCTCTGGTGCCCCAGCCGTACCACAGCCCCCCGGTCAGCACCCAGCTAATGCAGCACCTCACAGCAACCCGAGTCTCCATGCACTCAGCAGGAGACAAAAATAATTAGCAGGGCTTGTCAGCTCATTAGCCTGCCAGCAGCAGCTCAGGAATTCCAGGGTGTAAGGTTTGTTATTTTAAAACAAAACTCCGAGTTTATAAAACACTGCCCCTTGCCAAATGGAAGCTCCAAACAAGCACGTCTG
>JAOQGH010000010.1:7384853-7401693 GCA_025769975.1 Gallinago jamesoni | reverse complement strand
CGTCTGCTTGAACTGCTCGTTTAATATTTAATGAGGGGCCAGGCTCAATAATCAAACACTCCCTTCTGCCTTGCAATTACATGTATAATCTGCGGGAAATTGTAAGGCAAGATATTCACTCTCTGCTTTTGTTTTTACTGAAACCTCCCCACGAGAAACATTCCCCCCAGAGCCAGGCAACCCGGCGGGGGGGAAGATCCCCCCGGGACAGGGGCCGTGCCCCAGCACCAGCTGCTCCCGCCCCCAAATCCAGGGAATGCTGAACGCACAGCGCACGGGGGTCAGTTCCGAGGCTGCAGACCCCCTCCTCCGCGGCGAGGCAGGGTTACGTCTTGCCTTTGCAGGAACGGTTACGGAAGGCAGGCTCGGGCAGGGAGTTCATTACAGCAAGGAGATAAGAATCTGATTTAGTATCCTGGGAGAATCTGAGATGTTGTTAAAATACCATTAGAAAAGAAACATAAAATATACTTTATCACTAAATGAAACTTTCTTGAGGTTTTATAGAAACAAAATTTTGGAATTGAGTGTTCCACTTCTATCTTCGCTTTTTGTCTCGCACCGTTCATGGGACCATCAAAATGAGCAATGGGAGTTTGGTTTGGAAACTGCTGAAATTGGACATCCAGGTCTAAACCCTTTTTTCAATTTTAAAATAAGAAACATAAAGAAACAGAACGCTTGCTTCGAACAGACTGAAAGGAACGTCAGAGCAGCAAATCCTGATCTAGTCAGAGAGGCCTAAACAGAAATTGGATTGAGACGAGCCGGACACGGTTCCGCCAGCCCCGGTGGCCACCGTCCCTGTGTGCCACCAGCCAGGGCCCGGGAGGGGGACGCTGTGCCCCGGCCGGGGGGCTGCCCGGGACCACGGCTCCTCCATTGTGGTGCCGGGAGGCACTTGGGCAGCTTCACCCCGCGGGAAGGCAGAGCTGGGGCTGCGGCTGCGGTAACACCAGCGAGGCCGTGCCAGCTTCCCCCTGTATCCGGATTATTCATGCAAATCCCCCAAAATGCTTTTGCAGCGTAAGCAAAGGTCCCAGCGCTGCAGAGCAGCCGGCGCTCGGCTACTTGGCAGCTCTTCCCGCACCTGGTGCCTTCTGCATCCCCAGAGCCCCCTCAGGATGGAGGAAGAGCTCAGCTGCCTCCCATTATTTGCTGCTCACGGCTCCGGCCGCGGCTGCTGCTACTCGCCTCCGCTTTGCTTCGCCCTCCCCTGGAAGCCCCGACCCCCTGCTTTGCTTTGGCCCGAGCTGGGATGCTGCTCCCAGCCTCCGAGAGGTCCATCCTGCCCGGGTTGCCCGCCCCAAGCCGGCAGGTGAAGCAGCCGCCAGTTTTCCTTGGGATGGGAGCCCTCCCGCCACCTCCGTCCCCGCTGGGACCCCCCTGTGGAGCCGTGCCAGCCCCCAGCGCTCCCCAAAACAATTTATCCGGAGCTGTAAACAAACGTGTCCATCCTGGGAGCAAATTGGAGCGATGGCCAACCCACTGACAGTAATTTCCAGTAGTTAAAAGTGAATTAATTGATTTTTCCAAGCGATGCACTTGGTTTATATGTGGCATTTTTATTAAGTAACTAAGGTTTACTAAGTAATTTCCAACACATATTTATTAGCGCGGCATCAATCTGAGTAAACAAGTTATTTTTAATTGTGGGAATAATGAAAAATCACCGTGTACTTCTATTCAAGAGAGCATCCAGCCAGGGCTGTGACAGGAGGCTTTGTCCCTCCCGGCCCGGCACCCCCGGCTGCACCACGTCCCCTTTGAGCCGTCTCCGCCGGTGGCACCTCATCTCCCTGCGAAGCCACCCCCTTGGTTTACCCTCTTCTCGCCTGTGAAACGCCCCTAACACCGAGCCCCCATGTGGATTTATTTCCCACCACGACACCCCTTGGTCTGCACAAGGACCGTTCCCAGGGATGCCGTTCCATGGCGAGCACGGGCAGAACAGCCATCCCCCTCCATCCCCCGTGCCCCCCACACTGCTCCTCGCCTCCCCAGCTCCCGCAGAAAGACTCTGAAGGAATTATTTTTTTTTTTTTTGGTCTCACGATTAAAAAATTGGCTCGGCAATGCTTTATGCATGCATCTGTTATGCTAAAATAACCATCCTTCCTAACCATGCCCACCTGCTGTCTTTTTCAATTTTAAGTATTTCTAAGTAGCAATCAAATCAGTATAATTTGTTCTTTATCTCAGAAAAACCATTGTGAAAGAAAAATGTGACCATTATGTTACATCAGGGAAAAATACAAGCCCTTTATTTTCAGCCTTCTCTCTATTCTATCAGATCTCACAGTCGTCATTATGCCCGTCGTATTTAATATTGCTCAAATGAACAGAGCTTTCTTTAATCACCGCAACCTTTCTCCCTTCCCTCAGCTCCCCCCTCCCCAAGGTTAAGGCTTTTTTTCTTTCTTTCTTTTTTTATTTCAGATACATAAATACTGGCATTGTGAATGCGTTAAGGGTTTCCAGGAGACAGCTCGGTGGATTTGTTTCGGGAGCTGGCTGCTATCAGCGGCGTTTCCATCAGCCGCTATTGTGCGAGGACCGAGGTGCCGCATCCCGGCGAAAGCGGGATGCGCCTGGCACAGCCACCACCCGCCGGCTGCTCCGGAGACATCAAAATAAAACCCGGGCAAATATTGACTCCATAATCAATCCCGAGATGAGGATCGACTGCTGAAACGCACCCAGGTTGCTGTTAAAACATTCAATTCCGCCGCTCCCAGTAAAGCCTACAGATTAGAGGTCAATGATAAATTATTATTTATAGACCCGCTGCAGAGGTAAGGGGGAGAGGGAGGCTCAGATTAACCCCTTCACACGCCAAGGGCCGGTCACGGCACAGACGTTGGGCCAGGCTGCAGGAGGGTGTCGCTTTGATTTAAGTAACGGGGCAGCGGAACCTCTCATCCGTAAAGGAACCACTCGTAGGTGGAGCAGAGTGGATCGTTTTCCATAATCTGATTCCTTGCGTGTTTTTCAGCTCCAGGGGATGAGCCTGGGCTTATTTACACTCCTTTCAGTTTATTGAGTGTTCAAACATCTTCCAGCAGAGGGGCTCTAACCACCCTGAAGCCCACGAACAGGGGGGCACAGGACCACATTGAAACTGCCTCGATAAACATCCTCCACATCCCTGCAATTAGTTGTTAGAGGAACCCCCCTGAGCCCCCCCGACCCACTGCCTGGCTCAGCCAACTGCCTTTGTGCTGTGGGTGCAAGAGATGGCTCATAGGGGGACATCACAGGGGGTCCCTGGGGTTTGTGGGTGAGGGGGGACCACTGTGCCCCATCCCCATGCAAAGAAGCAGCTAAGTAGGAGAATGGGAGCTGAGCACCAGCATCCCTCCTCCTGGCCACCACTGCCTGTTCTCACTGTCCCACGCCACCTGCGGGACTTGTCACAGGAAGGTGACAGCCAGTGTGGCACATCCCCTTCCCCACCGCCCCAAGCATCACAGCAGCCAGGGAAGCTGCAAACCCGGTGGTGGCCTCTCAGTAACACATCAGAGCTGTGTTATCTCAACGGGACCTTCCCGAGACACAGCCACCGGGGCCACGGTGACACCCGCACAGATGGGATGCTCACGGCATCCTGGCACAGGAGGCCTCCGAGGAATCGGGCCTCGGAAAATTCTCCTCCAGCCTGAAGACCCCAGAGCAGCTTTGGTAAGAGTATATGCTGAAAACAAATCCTGTCCTTCACCTTCCCTTTTCCCTTCCCAAATGCCACTTCTAAAAATAAGAGCTGTTTGCAGGAAAATCCCCCATCGCAAAAGCTCCTCTCTCTCTCTCTCCCCCAGGAACTGGGTGTTATTGCTGTTTAAGTGAGCTGTGAGCACATCTTCAATAGATTAGAGGAACGGCGCACAGGGTTCAGATCATTAAACAGTAATCTGGGGCTGGGGGGGTCAAGCGTTTCTATTTAACAGCATTCTCCCCTCGCCAACTCTCCAGCCCGCTGAGACATCGCTGCAGACTCCGCTCCTGCCGGCGCAGATGTTTTGTTAGTGTTTGTCAGGTGGTCCCTCTCCTCTCCCTGCCTGTGCTCCAGCCCTGGGGTGCCCCGTGCCCCCAGAAGGAGCTGGGGAAAATCCCACCGCTTCCCTTTGCGCATGTTTAGAAAAATATTTCTTTTGGCTCTGGCCACAGAGGAGGACGTTCCAGCTCCCTCCAGCTTCTGCTTGTTTTGGAGGCAGAAGAGATGCAGAGAGCAGCCACTCATTCCTCCCCAAGCCTCACGTCACAGTCGGTCCAAACCAAAGAGACGCGCTTACATTTGAACAAAACCTCAGTGTCTGACCCCAGACCCGCTGTGGGTGCTGGGGTTTCCACACCTGCAACACCCAGGCTCTGAAAGGGATTGGGATCTCCACTGTCTTGACACTTCAGTGTCCTACCTAAAAAAGTGGGATAATTATACTCTTATCCCCCACAATATTGACTCACAAAACCTTCAGAGTTTAGGCTCCCATCCTCACTGGGAGGGAAAGGGAGGAAGGGGATCCTGTACCTCCAGCACAGGATCTGGTCCTTTGGCTGCTGATATTGGTGCGGTTTGGGCAAATCGAAGAGCTGAGCTGCTGGGACCCACAGACCCCAGACAAAGTGCCTGGAGCCCCCGCTCGCTGGAGGACGGGCCACCACAGCCGACGGAATGGCAAGCAGCTCCTGTGCCAGCACACAGCACCATCCTCCCCACGCGATGCTGTCCCCCAGGACACCGGAGCAAACAGCAGACAGCCAACAACAGACTTTTTTTTTTTTTTTTTCCCCTTTTTTCCCTTTCCAGCTCAGCTGCGGCTCACACAAACGGCAGCTTCTCCCCGAGCGAGGGCCGGGAGCGCCGGCGAGTTCCGCAGAGTCTGCCCGGGCCAGATGGAGACAAACTGTTGATCCGTCGTGCCTGGGAGCCAGCGTTGGCAGCAGCCCTGGCCCGATGCCGCCCAGCTCTGCTAGCCAATTCCACCGCTCTGCCAGCCACAGCGCCCCGGCTCCCTCCCAGCCTGCCTGCGCGGGCCGAGGGGGATGCTGACGCAGGGAATCGGGGCCGGTTTCACACCCGAGGTGACCTGAAGGAAACCACTCATTCCTCTGCGTCACAGGGCACCCCCTGCACACGAGGACCATCAGGTCCCTAATTGCCTTTGTAAACTGTGAGCTGTGGGCAGGACGCCCGCAGGGCCACCCGTGCAGGGAGCAGGGAGGCTCCCAGCTCATTGTGGTCCCAGTAAAGCTATCCAAACAGCAAGAACTGCATTTGAAGCCTCTTTCTCTGCAAAGGATTGTCAGATTAGGGAGTTTTCTGGGCTTCCTGCACAACCCGCATCCCGCAGGGCGACAGCACCGAAGGGGCTGCCGAGACCCAACCCCCCCAGGATGGGGCAGGACCCACTCAGCAATCCCTGTGCTGCTTCAGCTTCAGCTTCCCGCCCCAGCACGCCTTTCCCACGTGCTCACGCTTCCAGCTCAGCTACACTTAGCACATTCTGGTTTCCATAAATAAAAATTAAACAAACACTTAACAAGCGTCATGCATATTAATACCCTCCAGGTGAAGGTTAGCACGAGCTGTGATTGTGGCAAATCCGCATTTGATTAGATTGACTTGAAAACAGCAGAGATAAACAACCCACAAAAGCCTAAAAATTATAGTAATTTATTCTTTTGACCTCTGCAAGTTTCACAGTTTTATGCAACTTCAGCCTCCTTCGTACAACGGGATTTTTCCCCACTCAGTGAGCTTCAAAGCAGCAGGTGCTGGCACATGAAAACTGCCTCCATTCCCCTCTGGAATGGCTCACACATGTACGGCATCTGTAGGACAAGTGGGAGCTTTTCACTGAGTCTTCTCATGAAAAGCTCCTTGTGTGAGAGAGTCTTGTGGGGTGGGATGGGGGGAGTGGGGGGATCCCCAGTGCGGCAGGATGGGGGGAGCGGGGGGATGGGAGGACTCCCAGTACGGTGGGATGCTGGGGCAGCGGGGGAACGGGAGGACCCCCAGCCCGGAGCTCGAGCTGCCTGCTCTCAGCAGGTTCGTTTTGAACCGCAGCCCAAATCCCCACGTCCAGCTACATGGATGTAGAGACACGGCTCTAAGCTGCGCCTCAGCCAGCAGTTCAACACCCAGGCTGTATTTTAGATGCTTACGCTGAAACGAGGCAGTGTGCATCCCGAAAGCATCCCTCTCTCTTCCCTGACTTGGAGGAAGTTCAGCCGGGGACATGGGAAACACGGACCTCCAAGTGGTACCAACTGGGAACTCCTGGCTCCAGGCGCTTACAGCCCAGTGAGGCTCGGGAGAGGCTTTTCAGAGGGACACAGGCTGAAACTGGGGTTTGGAGGGAGGCTCTCTCTCTGCAGAGCTTCAGTAATTCCTCTCCATCCCGCACCCACAGCGTCAGGGCATTTCCCCGCTTTGTAGATAAGAGAGGGTCTCTAACAGATCTATTCCTCTGGGACAACCTTCCTATCACACAGCCGGGGCGATTTAGAGGGGCTCAGCCCCAGCACACGCCCCACATCTGGGGGAGCACAGCTGTTTTATGGGAAGGCTCACTGCGTGGATGAAGAAGCTCCAAGTTCCCGAGTCTTTTCCAGCACGGCGGCCGTTAACTCCCCTCGCTCCAACGGCAGCCAGATCGGCCGTTCCAGCCGCAAGCAGAGCACCAACAGCTGGCTAATGAACACTAATAAAGGCAACCTGGAAGGATCTAACCTGCGGCTGGAAGTTCTCCACGGGGTCCCCGCTCTGCCGCGGAGCAAGAGGTGCCATCGCTGCGGAGGCACCGGCAGCACTTTCCAACGGACGGGCAATTATTATTCATTCGTTTCCTGTTTGTGGCGACAACGTTAATCACAGCGGGCTGTGCGAGAAGGATGCTAATGAAGATGTGATGCGGGCAACAGCGGCCGCAGCCATTTCTCAATTCATTAGCATCCTGTCACTCCGAGGGGCGACCGCCGAGATCCGCGTTCCCACCTTTCACCAGAACATGACAGGGTAATAAAGCAGCGCTATTCCCAGTCCCGGGAAAAAGCCGAGCACGTTCCTTAAGCTCAGCAGTTGGTGCAACACATGCCAAAAATCAAAGACAAAAAGATTGAACAAGCCCCCAACACCCAAACGAGCAACAACGAAGGATCCTCTCACATCCCTGCTTGCCACAGACAGGGTCCAGTAGCCACAGTCCTCGGTGCAAAAGACCACTGTGCCCACGGCAGTAAACAGGTAAACGTATGGAACGAGCCTGAAGAATCCATGTGGGCAGCTAAAGGCAGGACAGATCCCAGAGGGTGACATCTGGGACAGTTCCTGATGCCCTCACACCAGCAGAAACACTTTATCCATCAGCGAAGACAGGGAAAAGAGAGCAAGCAGCAATGCGTGGTGGGAGAAACTCAAATCTATGCAGGGGACTTGGTGACCCCGCATGGCATTTCAGTACAGAAAATAATCAGTGCCTTTTTCTGATTGCCATGTGTCGCACATGTCAAGTCTTCTGTGAGACCAGAAGCACCCAACTTTTTCACCTTATCCTTTAAAAGGAACCCCAACAAACTGATAGTAACTACAAATACTGACAGTGCTGGTTTGGTGCGTTATGAAAACGTCGAATACGTCAATGTGACACTGCAGCCACGCTGGTGGCAGGCATTAACAGCTCTCTGAGGGTCCAGGCCACTCTCCACCCACCAGATGAAGGAGAACGTCTCCCAGCATAGGTATTCTCCATCACACCTGGAGAATGCCACCTCTTTGGTGGGGCAGATTGATTCCAGCAGCTCGACATTCTGAACAAGGCCATTTCCCTGCTGAAATCAGAGCGGGCAATAACGCTGCTCTCAGACAGGAGGGAGTGTGCCATAACCAGCCTCTGGCTTGGGAAATACAGATCTCTGAACCATCTGATGGGCTCCCGAGTTAACGTGATAAGAGATACACCGGGTTTTTAACATAACTGCACGCGCCCTGCTTGGCAGGGTGCAGGTTTCTGTACTATTTCTATCACCGAGAAGGCTGAACTCCACTCCTGTGTTCTCATCGGGTGCCATATGTTACCAGCAAACATTCAGAGGAGCCACGAAGCCCGTGTGAGAGTTCACTAAAACTGCAGGGACGGTTTTTGCTGATCTCCCTTCTCTTGATGGCGGTTCCATCCTCCGGCCGGGGAATCACGGCGGCGCAGCGGGAGCCCTGCCGGCTCCGGGACCCGGGCAGCGGCGGCTGGCACAGGCACTTCGTGAAACAAACCCCATCCACCCACAGCACCCTCTGCCTGACAGATCTGGGGTAAAACTGTAAAACAAGCCAAGAGATGCATTTGCAGACATGGGGAAGGAATAATCCCATTTTTCAGTCTGGGGCTCGTTTTCAGCCGGCTCTGTGGCCCTCAGAGGGCTGGGAGGGAAGGGAACGAGCCCTTTCCCACTCGCTGCAGCCACCCTCCTCAAAAGGGATTTTCTGGGGACCCCGAGGGGCTGCTGGGATCAGGGATACGACCCGCAGCCCTCTGTGCACGATGGGGCCCTTGGAAAGCAGGCTGAGGCTGCTGGAGCAGGACGGCAGGTCGGTGGAACCCATATGTCTGCAAAGCAGAGCGTTCTGGTTTGGAAAATTAAATTAGGCTGTTGGAAGGTGGAACGATGCATTGCCCGCATTCCAACAGCAGCATCTGCTCTTTGTGAGGTGGGTTTGGCAGACGCCGGTGCCACAAAGCAGCCAGGAGGTCCCTGCCCATGGCAACTTCTCCTTCCCAAACGGAATCCTGTCTCCTCCTTCCCCACTAACGGTCCCAAGGGCTCCAGCAAAACGCGGTCACTGATAAGGGACCCCGGCACCAGCCCCGTGGCAGAGCAGGATGGGGTCCTGGAGACCTCAGGCTTCTCTTATTTAACCTCCCTCCCTCCCTCTCCGCCGGATCCCGCCTCACTTCCCTCTCAGCCTCAGCTGCAGCACAATATAATTTGAGCTGTGAAAATGCAGTCAGCACATCGAGCTGCTGCTGCCATCTGAACCAGCCCCGATTTTGTCAGCTCTCCATGGTTGACAGCGTTCCCTGATGTTAAATGGGTTTCGCAGATGAGCAGCGGCCAAGCTACCAGGGTGAGGAATCACCTGAGGGAGAGGGAGACAGAGCGAGACGCGGAGGAGGCAGGAGAAGGAAAGCAGGAGGGCACCCAAAATCCAGCCTGTCTGAAGACGGTACCATGCTGAGACCTGTCCAGAGGTGCCATCCCTGCAAACCGTCAGGCACGGACCCATCCAGTGAGAGAGAGAGAAACCTCCTTGGAAAGCTCACAGGAGAAATGCTTTTCCTCCCTTTCCAGAGGGTCTGAGCACCCCACGGTGGGCACGGGGGGACCGTCCTCCTCCACGCATTCCCAAGGCTGGGGAGCGATGCAGCCCAGAGCCACAGTCCCAGGCAGGGCTTTGTCACCTTTGAGAGCAGAGCAGAGCTCAGCTCGAGTAGCTTTTCCATCTTTATTTTTTCCCCTGTTAAATCTAAGAGGGGGGAAAACAACCCAACCACATATATATATACACACCAACTGTATTTGATAAGAGCTACTTCACCCGGAGAGAGCTGTGGGGAAACGTGCTCTCACAAATGAGCAAACACAACTCCCCCTCCTTGTTTATCTGCCTCATACTTGAAGCAAGTGCTGGGGAAAATGCAGTAATATTTGGCTGAATTCCCCACACCTGCCAAAGCCCAACACTTCATAAATATGTAATTGTGCCTATCCATCACCTGCTGGTGTTCGGGGTCTCCAGGAGTCGGGGAATCATCGCTAACTTCTCCGGGGAGCTCAGTAATAAGGAGGAGGTAAAGCTTCGCCTTCCCGGATATTACTGCCCCAAGGATCCAGCTCGCTCTCGAGAAGCCGGGACCTCTGGGGACTCGGGATGCGTCAAAACACAGTTTCAGCGAGTGAAATAAAATGGACCTTTTTGTTCTGCTTTCCTCTAGTGTTTCAGGTAGCAATCCACTGAACCCTAAGTGACCAAGGAGGGATTCTGGCAGAGCTTTTGGGCAGAGATGGGGAAGCCAAGTCGCTCGTGTCTCTGGAGACCTCGCCTGGGGGTAGCACTGAGCAGACATCATGGAAGGAAGGTCCCCCCCCTCCTCTGCACCCTCTGTCACACACAGGGAGCCTCCCATGTCCATCACCATGCCCCCTGTGTTGGGCTGCATCACACAGAGAGGGATGAAAGGAAGGAGAAATTCAGCACATCCTCTCTCAAAATGGACCTCTCCTGCTCTGATGCACATTCTGCTCTTTTTTTGAGTGGTTTCAAGAGGAATCTCACCCTCCCTCCCTCCCCCCCTCCCCCCCCCCGCCAGGCAAACTCATACAAAGACACAGGTTCTTCTCCATAACTTTCTTTTAAAAAGACCACGCGCTTACATTTAATTAAAAGTATCTACGTAGGAATGAGATTAATTAATTCTCCTTCTACCCAAGAGCCCTCTCATTGTGTTCGCTTAAATGAGGTTTTAAAGTGTTGTCTCTCTGCCGTATCTGGGCTAGCTGTCTCCAGACAGCACTTGGCCTGTTCTTCCAGCTCCTACCACACCACCCCGGATCTCTTAAAAGAAGATGAAGTGCGCAAGGCCAGCCCCTGCCCTGCTTCGGGGGATGCTGAGGGTGAAGCTTAGGGCAGATGTGGGCATCTCAGATGTTCTGGAGGGGACCCACTCAGCCTACCAACAGCCCAGGCTGCGACAGCCTCCACTCAACTCGCCCACCCTCGTGTGCTCCCCTCGGCATCGGCACAACCGGAGGATGCTGCCAGGTCGGAAGGTGATGGCAAGCGGGCGAGCTGAGGATGAAGGGCAAGGAGAGCGCTGCAAGAGGCTCCAAAGCCTGGCTGGAAGCACGGCAGAGGAGGTGGAGCAGCCAGGAGAAGACATCAGCAGCGATGATGGTGGTGGAGAAGCCCTGGGATGCAGCCTGCCTGGCACTGCTGCTTCTGCCCCCTCCCCAGCGCCGACTCTGGCTCCCACACACGATGCAAATCAGTAAATCAACAGCCTGTGAACGGCGGCGTTCCAACCTGCCATTTTCCGGAGACGCCTGCCCGTTTCTCCACATGGGTCAAGCGCGAAGATGGCGAAGGGTGACAGCTGACAGCAGAACTCAGCATTTAACCCTCCGGAATGAAAGGGAGGGAACAAAGCGGACAAACAAGCTCTCCATCTCCGGAGGGGGAGGATGCAGAGAGGTGACCTCGAGCAGCGCTGCAAGAAGGGACCCGGCTATTACGCACGAAGAGCCACGCACTCCTCTTTGTGTCCAAATTTCACCCGACGCAGAGGAAACATCTTCCTGCTAATTCAGTGTCAAGTGGAGCTGGTGGCACACGGTGCTCCCAAGGGAGCCGTGCTTCCAGCACAAACCGAGCACAAGCAAATTTCTTGGCGTTGGCGCCAGAAACCCCAGGGAGCACAGGGCTCCTGGGCTTGCTTTGCCATCCCCGGCAGGTCCGGTAGCCCCGGGACCAGTCCGGTTCAGCTGCCTCCACCCGGCACTGAGGCAGGAGCACGGGATCCTGGTGGAGCCCAAAGTCCCCTCCAGCAGCCAGGCCACCCTGAGCCATCCCCGGCAGAGTCACCCACGGGCTGCAGAACAACGTGTGGACCCTGTCCCCTGGGTGTTTGGTAACATCAGCACAAATCCACGCACCACAGGAGGAGAGAAAGAACAACACATACTAGAAATGGAGCCCAGAGCTCCCTCCAGCTCTCCTGCCTTTAGCACTGAGCTGCCTGTGAAGGCTCCACCATTACTGATTCCTCAGCTGGAGGGATGTGGAAACCTCAGCACAGCATCACCCCGAGCTCTGCCTGGGGAGGGAGTTACGGTGCTGCCCACCCGCTCCAGCCTCTTCACAGCCCACCTTCCTTCCCCTTCTCCCGCACCTGATCCCTTCGGTAATTCCCTTTGTGCCATTTTACAAGCTGATGGTCTTCCCGTTGATGGGCGAGCTCCAGCCTCCCGCGGCCCAAGATTAATTGAAGAGGGAGCAAGAGAGGTCTCCTCCAGAACAAGGGCCTTCACCGCCAGGTCCAACAGTCCACCAATTGGGCTATTTACATTTGGAGTCAAATATGAAATCACCCAGAGGTTCCCCAAGGCAGACGATCAGGGAGAGCTTACTTACCAGCAGATCTGTGTCAAACCCAGGAAACCAGGGGCTCCCAGCTGAAGGAAGGGGGCTAGTGGCAGCCCTGGCTGTTGGGGGTATGCTCAGCGATATGTTTTTCAGTAGAGAGATGGAAACACAACTACTTTTAAGAGACACAAAACCACAACAAGCCTGTAATAAGCTTGACCATAAAGATGCGAGATGGAGCATGTTCAACACCCTCCTGGTGCTTGTATTTCATCGACCGCGATGCCCAAATAAACACCTTCTGCAGCGTGCGATGGACTCACGCTCCCGGCTCTCCAGACCCTTCCCTTTCCCTTCCCTGGCTCCCAGCCCGGGCCCTGCACGCTGGGAATGTGACTGGAATAGTTACTGGGGGAGAGAAGAGCCATAGCATCCTGTGCGCACAGGGTGCCCCTCTCCCGCTCCTCGCTTTTATCTCCCCTGCTCACCCGGCTCCACGCCACGCTCCGTGCCGGGGGCAGGCACCGCACGGGGCCCGTGAGCCCCGCTCCTCCGTGCCCGGGCCATCCCGCGGCCCCCCGAGGCGTCCTGCTCCCGGAGCCGGGCATTTGCCTCCCGCTGCCCGGAGGCGGCTCCTGCCCCCCGATAAACCCTTATCGGAGCGCCCCTGGCCCGTCTGCCGTGACTCTGTTTGTTTGTCTTAGCTCTGCACAGATCAGCTCTTTGCAGCGTTTTGCCAGTTTATACAGATTTCCGATAAATATTTTGACAGATTTTCCTGACTTTGGGAAGAAAAAAAAAAAAAAAAGGAAAAAAGCAAGGGGCGGGGGGAGAAGAAAAAGAGCGTCTTTGCTGCCCACGCTTCAGATAGTGCTTTAGACATGAAATATTCATTGCTTTTCAAGCACATAGGGTCTAAAAAACCAGTAAGCACTTCTATATCCCTCCAAATACATCAGTGTTCCCTCCACGTCCCTGCTCCAGCAGCAGCTTCAGGTCTTGCTTCCTTCCTGCACCATCATCCCTGCCCTGGAGAAGGCAGGAATCTTCTTCCTCTTCATCTCAAGAAGGACTAGAGGCTGCACGGGGACCTTTAAAACAGATTTGGGATGGTTGGTAGCACTTATCTCCTCTGGATTTACATCTCCACAGTGTCCACAGTAAATTCAGCGGATCACCTGTACCTTCGGCGCTGCCTCTCCCCAGTAACACTAATCTTTTATTCATCTCAGTTCTGAGTGGAGACTTTCTGGATAGCAAAGAGCACAATGAAAGCAGTGGGTATTCCGCCTTCCAGACACATACTGGGACTGTTGAAGCTCCAAGCTTTTTTGGGAAGCCCAGGCCTCCCACGTACCTGGGGACTCCTGCCCACGCGGGACCCCAATGCTGGAGGTCATGGCTGCATCAATAACGATGCAGCTGGTGGAGTTTAAGCTCCTGCAGTGCCCAAATCTCTCCCCAGGAGAAACAAGGGTTATGAGAGAGAGAATCACACTAGCCCAGCCCGAGCCACGGGCCACCACCTCCCCGTCCTCCCCAGACTCCAGCTGGCCATGGAAATTTCCAACATCCCTTTCACCCGACCATTTACTCTCTGCCAGATGTATCAGCCTGCTATTAGCCCTCACAGCTCTGATTTGTTTGCCTGTCATTTGGACAAATGTTGACGGGCAGAAACAAGCAGGGCTTTCTGGGTTTCCCCTCCCCTTCCTTCCTTTTTTTTTTATTTTCCCCCTCCACACTATCCAACACCAGCTAGAACATCAAGGGAAAAGGCTGAACAACTGACCCATAAAAGAAATACAAGGCTTACAGTTTGTGATAAAGATTAAACATTGCGGGGGTCATGACTAGATAAAAGCTAGTGGAAGGAAAAGCCCCAGACCTCAATACAGTATTAAAAAAAGCAACATATATAGATATACACACACACACGCGCGCGCCCCAGAAGATGCAAGTTTTATGGAGAGTTTGATAACCTGAATACATTTCCCTCCAAGCAGACTTTTCTCACAAGCACATCTCAAACAGCCGAGAGCTCTCAGCAAAGCAAGGGAGAGGCTGAGCCCGAACACGGCGTCACCCTGCCCCGGGGGGCAGCAGCTTCTGCCCCCGAGACCCCCCAGCGCCGTGGGGGGACGGCAGCCCCGGGGCAGGGTCCCTGCTCTGCTCACCTACGGACAGCCAAAGAGACAGCCCGTGGAAGGGGGGGGAAAGGCGCTATTTTCTGGCTGTGCCCCCACGCACTGGAGCGACTGGAGCCAGGCAGAGCTCGGCAGGAGAAGCCCCTGGCCGGGCTGGAGGGAGCAGTTCCAGCAAGTTCTACGTGTGCAGGGGCAAGAGGAGAGCGAGTCTCCCGTTTGGGCAGAGAAGCATGCACAGAATGTACAAGGAAAAACTGCATAAAATATTCTTCTTTCCCCGCCAGGACAGGTTTCTGGTTTAGCAGCCGTGCTGTCCCTCGCTCCGCTCTGCAGCCTGCGGAGCCACGCAGGGGGCAGTGGCCCGTGGTGGGGATCCGGGTGCCCCAGAGACAACAGAGCGGCTGAAGCAGCTTAGAGGAGGCAGGAAGGGCTCTCCTCAGGCGGAGACGGGCTCCGTCGCAGAGATGCCCACGCACAAATAGCCAGCACCCGCACGGGGTAGGAGCCGGCTGAGGCAGGCGGTGGGGAGGCATTCACTGCCGCGGTGCCAGGTACTAACAGCTCCCCCCGACCTCCAGCACTTTTGAGGGACGTGCTTCACCTCATCTGCTTCCAGCCCTCCCGGCCCCACCAGGGAAAGCTGCTGGCCCCACCGACAAAACCACACGGAGCTTCCATTGAACACACAAAGGGACGAGCATCCTCAGCAGCTCCTGCTCCTCGTCTCCCCTCACCCCCTGCAGAACCTCCTGCTCCAGCCCCCCAGCCGCTGCATTCACCCCCCGCCAGGCTGCTCCACGCTTCAGTTCCACCACTCGCCAGGCTTCCAAATTGCATAGGTCCCCGGACTGCTTTTAAACATAGACCCAGGCAAACAACACACCACCTCCTGCTGCAACACAGCCACATGCAAACACAGCACCCAAAGGGCCTGGGTACCTGATAAACAGGGGGGAGCTCTCCCCGCCAGTTTCACTGCACCCCCCAGGAGAAGCAGCACATCCAAGCACACCCCCAGCCCCCCAAAAACACCCCCTTACCTGCAGAGCCCCATCCTGTGGGTAACCCCCTTGCTGCATCTCCCAGCGGCTGCTGGGGCTGAGCACTAAGTACCCACAGCTGTGGGGCTGGGAATTGGCCCCAGCTGGGCAGGAGGGGGGGAGCCGAGGTTGGGGGGGCAGGGCAGAGAACGGCTCCAGCATCCCCCAGCACCCCCACTGCCTCAGCTAATGCCAGCGGGGCAACGCTGGAGAGGCTGTTCCCGCTCCAGGGAAGGTTGGGAGTGCTCTCTGTCCCCCAGAAAGTTCTGTTCATCCCACGTGGATCCCCCCCCCAGCCTGTACCAGTCCTGCCAGTTTGCCTGAAGCGTGTGTGTTTCCCCAGGCAAGAGGGAGAGCTATGGCACTGGGGTGGGGAGAGAAGCCCCCGTGTGCCCATGCTGTGCAGAAAACACCCTGCCCAGCCCACTAGCCACTGCAGACCCCGTGCTGGCCACGCACACTCCAGAAAACCACATGGCTGATGGACCTGACCTGGGCTTGCCAGTCTGGGGACCAGCTTGACCGGCGCCATCACAGCAGCAGCTTAAAACCCACCTCCCTGTGCTGGGAACCTCTGAGATCCCAGTTTCTAAGTGCTGCCCAGCTCTCACCACTGACGGCAGAGCCCCAGCTCCAACCCTGTGCAGTCCTGAGCACCCCACATTTCCACACCCCGAGGGCAAGCCCCCCACCCCAGGTCCGGCCCCCGGCAGGGCCAGCGTGAGGCTGAGCACTTGCAGAGAAACCCGTGAAGTTCCATCAAGCCTGGCTCAACAGCAGCCCGCTCACGGCCAGAGCCAAACCGGTGGGCTCCCAGTGCATGGGGGTGCTTACTGGGACAGTGATGCTGGCAAAGCCTGCCCCCCAGCATCAGCTCCGCTCGGGGCTGGCCGGCCGAGCAGACAGGCAATCGGGCAAACATGAGCCAGAGGGTTACAGCGGCGGCACAGAGAGAATTGGAGCCGCGCTCGGCAGCAAATTAGACATTTAAAAACTGAGGAGAGTGACTGGTGAAGATTAAATGCATTATAGATTGGCTGGAGGAGAGGCGAGTGAAAGAAAAGGTAGATCATTGACACCCCTCAGGCAACAGGGTGAAGATTTGTTTACGTACTGGTGTGTAATCAAGTAGGAATGAATGCGAGACACGGGGCCTTAATTTTTCATTTGCAATCAAGGCCACGTACACCTTTTCTTAGTCACAGAAAAACACTGCCATTCCCCTCGTTCCCGCTCAACAGCAGCATTACCCAGAGAAGGGAAAATTATCCAGACATAATCGGGCTGATTACAGCCAGGGACAGCCGGGGAGGGAGAGCTTCTGGGCTCCTCGGCAGCTCCCGGCCACCCTTGGAGCGATGCTCAGGCACCGTGCCCCCCCGGCTGGGAGGGGGTCACCTGCGGTGGGTGACACGGGAGCTGCTGGGGGAGCATCACCAGCTTCATCCCTTCATCCCTGCTGCCAGGCACTGGGCTTGGGGATGCACGGCATCTCCAGGATGGATGGGATCCCCGGGATG
>JAOQGH010000010.1:7345081-7384753 GCA_025769975.1 Gallinago jamesoni | reverse complement strand
ACTGTTAACAGCCAGCCCTCAACAGCCAGGAGCAGAGGGAGGGAGAGCTGCAGAGGAGGACAGGCAGCGGGAGGGGAGCCCCAAGGATGCTGAGGCGAGGGGGGAGCAGAGCTCACACGGGATGGGAGACATCCTGACGGACCGAGCGTGGGGTCCGGCAGCAGAGGGGCTGGGGGAGCAGGGGTTCCCCATCAGCTGGGACCCCCCACAGAGCCTGGGAACCGAGTTACCCCCTGGAGGGGCCACCGCCGCCGGGATGAAGGAGCAGTCACCCCCACCTCAGCACACAGCCGATGGATGCCAGCCCAGCCTCCTGCCCCCGCAGCAGCCTGGGGTTTTGGGGGGCTCCGGGGGGGGGGCTGGGGCTGCAGCACAGCTCATGCTACCTTGATTTAGTCACTTACGTTTGTGTCACTAACTACAGTTTATGTATTTAACGAAAGTTTATATATTCAACGGAAGTTTGTTTATATCCCTAAAGTTTATTTATTTCCCTGCAGTTTGTTTATCTAACTGAAGTTCCCCAAGGAGCTCCCGCAGTTCGCAGGACGGCAGCCTGGCCCCCAGAGCTCTGCCCTCCACGCCATCACCCTCCCTACAAACACCAGTTAACCCCCCCACCCCCCACCCCCCGACTGTACATCCACATTTTTTGGGAAAGACCTTTGACGTGTGGCAGGGAAGGTCTTTCACGTGTACATGGGGCAGCCTGGATGCATAAAGACTGATCCTTGGGGATCGGGACGCGGCTGGCTCTGCCATCACCCCCCCATCACTGCTGTCCCCCGGCCGGGTGGGAGTGTTGCCCCTGATCGATGCCGGGGGGAACGGGCGTTATCCCAGGCGGCAGCACTGGAAAATGGGATTGGAGCCTCAGAAAAAGCTATTAGCCCCTTGTCAGGCCCCTCTGATGAGAAGTGAGTGGCCAGTGTGGATCGATGCCCCCCCCTCAGCTCCCCCCGGCTCCGCAGCAGCCGCATGTCAATCTCCCAGACTCGGGTACCTTCTACCCGCTGTAAGTTGAGGTGTCATTTATCACTAATTACTGGATGGGCCGTAACTCTTCACAGCCTGGACTTTCAGCACCAGCAGCCTGGTGTGAAGAGGGGTGATCGTGCAAGTCAGACTCGGTTACTAAGTTAAAATAATTCCTCCCTGTATTTAGTTAAAGAAATTAAAAATGAAGAATTATATCACTTTCCTAATAAAATAATTGTGCAATCAGGACCAAATGACTTATTCAACTTGTGAAAATGTTAAGTTCAGGGCAAATGCCACAAGTAATGATGCTTTTCTTCAATTTCATAAAAACCTAGAAGGGCCCTCAGGTCTTTTTAATGACAAAGGCTCAACAGCGGAAGGGTCACGTCCAGAGGGAACACATTTCTGCCGCTGGTCACTGGGGACATTACACTCCCCAAGTGCAGTTTTTTAATGTTACTCTTTTCAGCATTCCCCTGCAATGTGTTTGTGTCTTGATGCCTGAAAAGTTCATGCAAGGTATTTCAAGAAGGAGAGCAGCAAGTGTTTAGGTCCAAGTAGGAAATGGGAAGAAAAGTGCTCCTAAATAACCCTTAAAAAGCTGAAAGATGTGGACTACTAATAGGATAAATGACAGACTTTGTGATTTTAATTTCTGGGAACCCCTGGGGCCACGGAAGCTGGTTAAACTGGGACCTGCTGGGACGCCCAATGCCAAGCCCCGCGCGGCAGAGGATGGAAGGAGGGACAGGATGCGGAGGGTGATCCAGGACACAGGGAAAAACCACCGCGGTGGCTCAAGCCCAAGCAAATGAACTGGAGGATGTTTCTGAGCAGATTCCTCTCTCTGCGTGGCACTGAGCAGCCGGAGGAATGGCTCGGGCAGTGGCTTGAGCGGGGCCGGGCGGGTGGATGGGGGTGCTGGCAGAGCCCCGAGAGGAAGGGTCACGCTCCGGCCGTCCACGCAGACCTGCTCCTTCCCGGAGACATGACGAGGCAGAAAGGAGGACCCTTTGAAGCTGCCGCTCCGTTGCCGTGGTTCCTGTGGTCGTTGTGAGCAGCACTCCCCGTTGGGGTTCCTTTCCCCACCAGATGGACGCTGCGGCGTGAAATCGCCGGGATTAAAGGCGGTTTGGTTTAATGCAGCCACCGGGGAAACGGCCGGGCCGTTCAAGGACAGGGATGTGAAGCCCTGGCAAAGGCCCCGCTTGGCGCTCACCAAAGGGAAAGGGCCCGAGAGCAGCGTGGAGGCACTGGCACGGCCAGCGGGGACGGGGACGGACGGATTCAGGGCAGGATGGACGAGCCACACACGGCCATAAATAAATCATGAGCCCTCCAACACGTGGCTGGTTTATCCTCAGAAAAGCTGTGGAAGTAGCTCCACCAGTGATGTTCACAACTGGATTCCTAACGGGAGAATAATGTTCAATCACACTTTGATGGGTTTAGCCCCGGAAGGGAGAAGGGGCCGTCACCAGCGGCGCCCCGTCCTCGCCCCAGCCCCGCTCTGCCCTGCCAGGCTGGGCTTTGCAGCTCGGCGGGTCGCCCCGAGCACACTGAATTTCTGAGGATTCCAGCCGCCGAGCAGCAGCAGCAGCAGGGCTGTGTCTGGAGACAGAGCGCGGCATGAATCCCGGCTGGGAGCCCTCGGGAGCAGTGTCAGCACAACGCCTCAAATGAGGGATGACAAAGAGCCTCTCCCCATTGTAATGGAGTGAGGGGCCCCTCCTGACAAAACGAGCAGGCAATAAATCAGGTTGTGGTACTCATGGTGTACTCACGGCTGTGACATCTCAGGCAAGGTGCCACACAGGCAAGGGATGCGGGCGGGCTGGATCTGCCATGCCCGGAGATGCTCCAACCCCCTGTGGGAGGGACCAGCCTTTTCTCACAACCCAAGAGGTCCCAGACAGACCTGAGGATGTGACACCAACACCTTGGCCCTCAGCCCTCCACCGAGTGAGAACTTCTGGGCAGCCCCTGGCAGGACCTGCGCATCTGCCACCTAGGAGGGACCGTGTCTGGCACGGGGTTCCTGCCATTTCCAGCAAAACACATTGGACGCCGTCATGGGCCGCGGCTAAACAGCACTGTGAACTGTGACTCCACTTGAGCCACGTGGAAATGCCACCGCCGAGTTACCAGGACACAAAGTGTTGGGGGGAAGGGGAAGAAGGACCCGCTGGGAAAGGGACACAGCCACACCGTGACCTTGGTGCCGACACCACCCGCGTGTGACACAATCAGCGCTGGCTCCAGCTGGCAAAAAGCACCATGAACTGAACTAATAAAAAAACTTGCCATCGTACCAATGAAAGAACACACGCTCACACCCATTTCATCCAAGAACAGCTGCTTTCTCTGCTTTGCCCTACAGTTTTTTTCTCAGTAACATAATTTCTCTAAGAAAAACTTTGCTTCCCAAGTATCTACATTAAAAGCACCAAGTGCTTGGCCGGACACCGGCCCCGGGGCAGCACAGCCCCGTCCTGACACACACAGCCCCGTCCTGACACACGCAGCCCCTCGCCAGCTCACTTCTGTCCACACAGTCCTTACGGCAGCAGCTCCTCAGCAGCAATTGTTGTTCTCCTCCTCCTTTGTCCAAAACATAAAAGATTGATGCTTCTAATTTCAGCGCTGCAGCTGCCTCGTAACCTGATTTCAGGAGCGGCGGGAGATACTGGAGGAGGAGCAGAGACCGGGGCCACCGGGGGGGGAGCAGCGGCAAAGAGGACCCTTCCTGGCAGCACTTCTCGGGGGGCTGGGGGTTCTGAAGGGAAGTACTGGGTCCAGCTCTGGGCTCCCCAGTTCAAGAAGGACAGGGAACTGCTGGAGAGGGAACAGCAGAGGCTACAAAGATGATGAGGGGCTGGAGCATCTCCCTTACGAGGAGAGGCTGAGGAACTTGGGGCTTTTTAGTCTGGAGAAGAGAAGGCTGAGGGGGGATCAGATCAACACCTATAAATACTTCAAGGGTGGGTGTCAGGAGGATGGGGCCAGGCTTTTTCAGTGGTGCCCAGGGACAGGACAAGAGGGAACAGGCACAAACTTGAACATGGGAAATCCCATCTCACCATAAGGAGGAACTTCTTTGGGGTGAGGGTGGCAGAGCCCTGGCAGAGGCTGCCCAGGGAGGTGGTGGAGTCTCCTTCTCTGGAGATACTCAAACCCACCTGGACACGTTCCTGTGGGACCTGCTCTGGCAGGGGGTTGGACTGGGTGATCTCCAGAGGTCCCTTCCAACCCCATGGGATTCTGTGAACAGGCATCACACACGAGGGAATCGAAACCCTCAGCGTTTCAAAGGGAGACGCAAGAAACCCCGATGAGGGCCAGAGACAGGACCGGGGCGGAGGGGGTCGCAGATTTCACCACTCACCTCCCGTCACAGCCTTTCAATCTCTGTCTGCCCGTGTACCAGCCGCCCCCGCGGCAGCTCAGGGAGGTGGAATCTCAGCCACAGACCCACGTCCTCCTGCAGCAACCACCGCAGCAGGTTCCCAGCCCGGGAAGGAGCGACGGATGGGAGCACGGCCGACTTCAGCTGCTCACACAAGGCCCAGCCTGGAGAAGAACCCCCGTGAGGATGGCCCTCACCGTCTCCATCGCGGCGGGGCACAAAGAGTGCAAAAATGAGCTGTGGTTTTGTAACATTAATTTTTTTTTATTAAGAAGACAGATATTTTATAGTACTTCTTTTCCTTTGTAAAAATGGTATACATGAACCAATACAAAATGTGAATGGGAACAGATGGATATGTGTTTTCTTACATTGTCACATCTTCCATGGACACCTTAAAACAGAACTGGCCTAAGGGGAAAAAATGAAAAGGCCGGGTGAATAAAGAACAAGGTTGTTTAGCATCAGTTCCGCCTCCTTCATTTGTAATACGCCCTTAAACAAGGTTGTTCTTTCTTCACGCTTCAAAATCCTAATGATCTAAAGCTGTACAAAGTAATACTCAACAATACATTTCAAACAGTGCACTGTATACTGAAGAAAAAATACATAAACCGATATACAACTAAAATTCGTAATTTCCTGCTTTTTATCCTGTTGTTTTTTTTGTCGTTTTGTTTTGTTTTTCCAATGTGTGGGGCCGAAACTTTGCGATCTACCTGAGACGGAAAACACCAATCAAAACACATGAACCTGAGACATGTCAACATCGTAAGTCAAAGTTACATCGGTAACACTGCACTACTGTACACTGCCAAAACAACGATGGGCTGCTCCGAACCAGGCTGCCGATCCCGCCGCTGGGTACCAAGCCCCCGAACGCCCCCCGGGACCCCCCGGCACATGGCGGCGCAGCAACGGGGCTGGGGGCTCAGAAAAGAGCTGCGCTCCACAAAATTCGCTCGGGGGGTGAAATTAAAAAAAAAGAAAAGAAAAGAAAAAGGGTGTTTTCGGTTCTTCTCGTGAAAAGGGGCGAGACAGATAGTGCTGGAGAATGGACTCGCTCTCTGCCGCCAGGCCATCCCGCTCCCACGGGACTCCCCCACCGCAATGGTTCTGCCAAAAACAGCAATTAAAAAAAAAGAAAAGAAAACGCACAAAAACGCTCCCCCCAAAACCCCTAAAAAAAAAAACCCCAACCTGACGCTAAGATTAACGTTTCCCTTAAATAAATCAGCATACATTTTCCACATAAACACAGTAAAAAAAAAAAGTATCGCTTGAAATCCAAGATTACTCACCAAAAAAACCAAAAAATTCAGCATATATAATTTTAATACCGTCTTCTCCTCGCGGTCAGCTACCTGTCACTTAGGATTCTAATTTACCTATTCTCCTTTTCACCTATGGCTTTGTAAGTCAGTTAGCACTGTCGTTTTAACGCGAATTCCCACGTTTTGACTGAGCGGGTAGAAAAAAGGCAGTTTGGCTACTCTGGCTGCTGGCCCGGGCTCGGCCCCGGGGCGCTGGGGGGGACCTCTCACGGGGCGGCTGGAGCCGGGGGGCTCTGCCTCCTCCAGCCCCCGGGGAGCGGGACGGAGCGGCGGAGGAAGGCTCAGCATCCCCCCGCCCCGGGAGGAAAAAAAATCCCTTCCCCGGGTGCTGCTTCCCCGCGGCCGAGCAGCCTCTGCCGAGCTCCAGCCCCTTTCCCGGCCGCCGCCGGCGCCTGAGAGACGGGCAGCCACCCAACGGGGTCTGGTCGTTCCTTATCCGAGCCTTGACGACGATAGAGGGGATGGGAGATGGGCACACGAACTGCAAACTACGGAATCTAAAATGTGCTGGTTCTCCGCCGATGAGCTCGAGGTGGGAACGGAAACGGTGAAGAGAGAAAGAAAGAGAAACACCTTCAAAGAAAGCCACCTACGCCAAGGGGTCCCAGCAGGCAGCTCCAGCACGGGACCGGGACAGGGGAAACGAAGAGCCACAGAAACCCCAAGGGAACTAACGCACAGAAGCCCCTCTTCTTCCCAGCCTCCCCCCGACCCCAACGAACAGAAATTAAACAAGGCACAGAATCTTCTGCAAATGACTTCACTAAACTAAATCCAAGCTGGACTTGGCCAAAAAAAGAAAACCCAAACAAACTGAGGTGTCGAACAGCAGAGTGTACTTTACGAGGAATATTTTTACACAGCAAATCCCGGACCCTCCCAGCCTCACCACTCTCCACCCATTTGCTTTTTTTTTTTTTTTTTGTTAAAAAAAAAGACACAAGCTGGTTGCAACTTCCAATATCGCTGTCTCTTTAGCGTTTAAATAGGGCCAGTAGTAACCGTCCACGGTTGGACACCTCATAGAAACCAAGGCTGCTCTAGATGAAGTACTCTTTCTTTTCTTCGGAGTTGTTCTGTCCTCCCTCTGCATTGATGATGGCTGTGTCTGCGTCCGCCGCATCATCTGCTCCTTTGGCTTCGTGAGTGAAGTACGTTCCTGCAAAGGCAACACCAGGCTGGGGACCCCCAGGCCCACCACCCCCGCCCCGACACGGCCCCCTCGGCACCATCTTACTCAGAACGTTAGCTCATGGCCATCTCCTCCCCTCAGAAACAAACCAGTATCTGATCTCCAATTTCTCTCCTGCCCCATGTGCATTAGTTTTTTTACCCCCTTTCTCCTCCTCTCAACATTATTCCCTCCTCCCCAGGGGCGGCCATATCCAGCCTCATCCCCTGTCACTGTTCCCCCATATACTGAATAAATCCCAGTTAACGTTCATTCCTCTCATACAAACAGGGGACCAGTCACAATTCTTGGGGGGGTGGTGGTTCCGATTTGCTCTGGAAGGTGTAACAAGTTCCCAAAACGGACCGTTTTACACAAACCCAAGATAACATGGCACATAGTTATCAACTCGGGTCAGGTGGGTTTGTAGAGAAACCTCCAAGCTCCCATCTTAAGCCCTGAGCTGAGGTGTTGGCTGCCAGCTTCGGGGATGGATCTGTGCATTGTTACGCATCATCTCCAATACCTGGGACCCTCACAGGACGTTCCACGGGCTCTTGGAGAAGGGCTCACAGTGCCCCGTGATGTGAAACGCAGCTCCAGAAAGAGAATGTACCTCTTTTTCCAGGCATCCTGCCACCACGATGCCTTGGAAGAGGTGGTCTCCCCATGGTACCAACAGCCACAGGCTGGGTACAGGTGCTGTCTGGGGTCAACCACTGACCCCTGCCCTAAGCCCTGCTGCCCAGAAGATCCAAGGGCTGCTCCAACCTTCCGCCTGTCCCGGTTCCCAACGGCCCTTCAGGAGACATCCTTCCAGAGCAACTCAGCGGGGAGTCCCTGGCATCAGACAGGACACCAGGAGGAGGGGGAAACGTACCACCTCCCCTCTTTTTCCAGCCTTGGTCTTTGTCTTACCTTTATGTCTGGCAAAATATCGCCCTAAAATGATGAGCAGGCAAAGCATCGCGAACACCACCACGGCCACGACGCCGCCAACCACCGCATGGTCCACGCTCCGTATGGCCCCTTCCTCACCTGCACGAGAATCTGTTGAGATCAGAAGAGGAATAAGAATTCGGGGCTTATTACGATGCGCTCGGAAGGGTTTGGCCGCAGCTGCCCTCAGGACGGGACAAGCCACCCTTGTGCTCTCGGGAGGAGACGGGGTGAAGCACGGAGCTATCTAGACAGATGAGTTCGGGCAGAGGAACGGTGCCACGGCCGAACTGATCTGGGCTGGACTCGCAGGGTGTTCTCTGTTCTAAGCAGCAGCGCTACGACTACGCAGGTGGGAGACAGCTGGGAGAGGGAGAGGAGAGATGGAGCTGGCGGTGGGTACGTGTCTGGGAAATTGCCCTGGGACGCCCCCCAGATCTCAGCCTCCCGGGGGACGGGGGCACAGGGAATAGCGGCTCGATATGGGAACAGTAATCATTAGCTCTGGAGAAACATGGTTAACGACCGCCCTCTTGGAAACGTTTCAGCTTGAGCCCCACCACTCCTTGACCACAACCCAACCAACCCAGCACGGCAAACGCGTCTACGGCCATCCTCAGCCCCAACCCACCACCACTCCAGCAGGAAACCCAACCCTGGCTCTTCAGCGCCCTTCTCCACGTCAGGAGACACGCATCTCCTCGCTCAGGCTATAAGGACCTCTTCAAAGGCAGAGAGCGAGCAATAATTGTACAGTGCCTCCAACTGCTTTATTTCATTTATTTAACTCCTCGCCACGCAATTAGTTTTCTTTTATAAGCGCCTCTCCCCGAGGAGGCCATCACCCGGGAGAAGAATGACTTATTTGGCGGAGGAACAACTCCGCAATGAACCCGGAATGAGCTATGGCCATGTAAAATGAATGTATAGCAGTGTAAACAATTTTAATTTAAGAACGCAGCTACATCAACCCTCACTGCAATCCTAATGGCAACCGAGATTTATAAGGTAGTAAAAAACAATTATTCTCCCGTTGATTAATACATTAACATTTTGGAATAGAAGCTAAACCATTGTCTCTTTTTTTTATTGAGTCAAGCGCGACACCTCCATTAAAATGATTTACTGGCCATACCTTACAATTTAAGCACAGCAGCAACAGAAACGGTAAAAATCTTTTAACTTTACATGATTTGTGAAGTCATATGTGAAGGATTTACCATTTAAATCTTTCACTACAAGAAGCACATGGCCTATAAATCTGTCCTGCATGCAGTTGCCCAGACACCTAAGAGAAATGCATTTTACCAGGAAGACTGAGAGTGCAAATGCAAGTCAATTTTTAAGAAAGATTTATCTCCGTCTCCCTCCAAAGAACAGAGCAAATCTCTGAAGCCTCCACCTCTAATAATATTTGAAGTTTATCGATCAAGCGTACAGATCTGTGACAGCTAAAGGTAATGGTGCTCTTTTGAGCTGAAACCTGATACAAAGCTTTCCAGCCACAGCCCGGGATTTACGCTTTCTATCGATATTTCCAATTCTGCTCCAAGATTAAGAACTGAGGGACCTGGGTAAATAACTCGTGACTGAGAGCACCATCAAGCGCCTTGTAATTAAAACAATTTAAGGAAAAAAAAAAAAAAAAAAGCCCTCGGAGTGCTTCTTCCAGTAAGTTCTGTGGAGGAGCCCGGGCGGGGGAGCGCTGGATGCCTGGGCTGGGCTGGGACGAGGCGGACACGACACCCAGCAGCCTCCCGGCGCCGCAGCCCCCGCGTCCCCCTCAGCAACCCCTCCACAAGCCAAAACCTGCGGCAAAAAAAAAAAAGGGAATCCAAAAGCATTCGCTGCCACATCACCTCAATCCCAGTCGTTTCCCCGTGGGAAGAGCCGGAGAGCAGGGGGCTTCGTCTCGCCTCCGGCGGGAGCAGAGCGTGTCCTCAGCGCTGCCCGGCGTTTGCCGCTGCGGGAAGTGCCCAGTCTGTGCCCCTGCCCGGGACAGCTCCTGGGGAAAACCAGCAATTCTGGCCCCTCCAGGCCTCCTCCCTGCTGCCTCGCCTCATCTCATCCGGGCCTGGAAAGATTTACTCTGCAAAGCAACAAACCCAGCTCATCCGCTGGAGCAGCTGCTTTAGACAAGCTCCACTCCATGTTTTCAAATGTTTTCTTTTTTCTTTAAGAAACTTAGCACCCAGCTCCGCTCGGCTGCGCTAAGGAGGCGAGAGCACAGCCCAGACCCGGAGGATGAATGTCTCATGGACATCTGGAACAGCTGAGGAGAATGAACACGCTGAGCTACGGCTCTATAATGTGCTTAGAGCAGGATTTTGCATCAAGAGCCATTTTCTCTTAATCACCATAAATTAAAGCTGTGGAAGGGTGACCGAGGGTTGGTGGGCTCCTTCCAGCAGTCCGTTCCCACTGCCCCACGGCCAAAGCCTCGCGCCCCCAAATCCCTCCCAGAGCCCCCGCTACCGGGAACCGGGCGAGAGCGGGGAGAGAGCCTCTGCCCGAGGGGGGACTTTGGCAGAAAGAAGAGTTGATCCAGTTCCACTGCGTCCACTGGGACACGCAGGGCCATTTTTCTTAATTACTTCTGTTAAAGATGACCTCTGCGAAGTGCCAGCCACGAGTTTATTTTGTTAAGTGCATGGCTAAATAGTTCATCTGCCCGCTTACACAGTACATAAAAATGAAAGTATGTTTTGAGGAAGCCTAATGGCTGCAAACCAGCTAATAACAAGCAGCGGGCAGTGCACCCCTAAATTACACGGTCCCCTATTGCTGTCTGGTTTAGATGAGCAGGGGAGGGGGATGGCTCTCGGGGTCTCTGCGGCTGCCTGGGACGCCAGGTCCCCAGGGGAGCCACCGGCAATTGCGGCAGCCGATGGGGTTCCCACGCCCGCTCTCCCTGGCCCAAAGGTGCCACCAGCCAAAGGTCTGTCTTCAAACAAAGATGCCACATCTAAGGGCATCAAAACACCGAAATCAAATCCGACTCGTTTCTTTCCCATGTGGCATCGATTTCCTCTCCAAAGACAAACTACTTGCAATTTTAAAGAACAATTCAAGTATTTGGAACTTTTTTTAGGCCTGCCACATATGTTTCCTTCTCGTTAACCAGGGCAGTAAAACCAAGACCCACCGAGAGGCCAGGGACCACCATCCCCCTGGCAAAGCCAGCGATGCCCAAGGCACTGCCAACGCTGCTTCCATCCTCCAACTCTTAAATAAAACTCTCCAGTGATGGATCTTCCCTACACAAGCTGTTCCAACGTGACGCCCTTCCCGTCACTACGTACTCCTCCTTCAACACCTCCCCAAATTTGTGCCAAGAAAGACAGACTTGACCTTAAAAACCAGATTCTGCTTCAAAATGCTGCTTCCGATTCACAAAAGCCATTCCCACTTCATATCTATGATTAAAAAAGAAATCACAACTTTATTACTGAAGAGGGAACAGACGAGATGGCAGGAACTGACAAAATGCCACATTATTTGCTAATCCTAATATGTTATTCTTCCTCAAGATTTGCTTTTCTCAGCACCAATTCAATTATAGATGCTACAAATCCTTCTGACATTTAATTCCCTCTTGTCAGAGAGTAGTAAATGTATACATGCAGAGCTTTCCCATTAAGATGTTAATATATATTGGAGCACGCTGGCCTTTGAAGCCAATAGGCAGAATTTTTCTATTAGGGTTCGGTTTCTGGTTTGCTGGTGCGTTTTTGGGGGTGGGAGCGGGAGGAGGGAGGGCAGGGGAGGGGAGGGGAGGGGTTGGCACCCCCACATGTTGGCACCAACATGCAGGGCCCCGGGGCGACCCGGCTGCACCCGCGTCCTGGGGGGGTGCTTTGCCTGAAATCAAAGCACCTTAAAGGAAAACTGCAGCGAGGGTGGTACAATCCCCACGGAGAAGCAGAAAGGAAGAAAAATAACATCAATTTTTCTTTGCAACTGCTGCAACTGCAACTCTCCCCCCCCCCACGGGAAGAGCCCATCAGAGGGATGCCAGGACCCATCCCAAGTGGGATGGAACCCAGGGCAGCTCCAGAGCAGCAGAGAGCACTGGGGCCCACTTCAAGCGGTGGCCAATGAGACAATTTGGTAGCTTTAAACGAGTTTTGGCTTATTATCGTAATCAACTGCTCGTGGAATCACCACCTAGTCACCAAAAAGGAGATTGCACCACTTGAGGGTGATCGCTGAAGTTTTCCTTTAAACAAAAAGAGCAACTCATGAAACATTAGGTGGAGACAGAAGAGAAAGAAGTTTGTGGCTGGTTCCTCCTGGTCACCCCACCGACACCCCGCTCCCGGCACTGGTTCTGAGCCAGGGGAGCTGGTGACCTGGTGATGTGCCAGGGGAGCACTGCCAACCAACGCCTGCCTTTCAAACCTCCCACTTCCTCATCACAGTTGGGATTTTTTTGCTGGGGGAGACACTTGTTAAAAAATAAATGTATTAATCAAGTTTTCTAACACTTTTGCAGATCTAATTGTTTAAAAATAGCTTTCTGCAGACTGCCTGGAGAGCACCAAAAAGCCGGCAGATTTTAGCAGCAACACCTGACTGATGTGGGTCAAGCGCTTCCAGCAAGGTCTTGCAGACAGAAGACTTTCCTCCTCCCAGCTACTCAATAAAAAGGTTCCATTCCATTCTCTTTTTAATGAGGCTTTAAAAATATATATATATATATCCATGTATCTATGCATATTCCGGCTTCCACTCTTTTGCAAGTGGCAGCTTCCCAAGATGAAGAGAAGGACTAGGCTGGACCTGGCTGACTGTGCCGGCGGGGGCTTAAATCTCAATTATCCCCACTCTAAACCCTTCAGACCCATTAGGCTCAAAGCACATTATTTTTAGCTCCAGCACTCCCTGAGTTTTGGGAGGCAGGTGCTGTGAAGCTGAAAAAGGCAGCCTTGGGATCGCCAGCACCATTCCCAGGATGATGGATGCTCCCAAAGTGTCCCTCACTGCCCTCCCTGAGGGGTCCAGCCCCAATTCCCATCACGGCTCCCCGTCTCCCAGTACCAGAACTGGGGAGCAGCACCCGGGGATGTCATCCCTCCCAGTGTCACTCTGTTCTGCTGCGTGGGCGCTCCCGTCCTCGCTCCTCGCCTTCCTGCCTTTGCCTTTGGTAGGCCCATGTTTTGTGACATTTTTGGGGTATCTCTGGCCAGCCCTGAACTTGTCTCACCCACACTTCTGCTGTGAAAGCAGAAAACTGACGGAGATTTTTGTGAAAACACAATATAGATGTTAATTCTGGCATATTTGGATTTACTGCTGCACCCCCACAAAAATTTATCTCCTGTTTCTGGGTGAAAATTAATTTCAAGCCACTTATGTAGGACAACTTGGGCTGAATTTGTGTGTGTGTGTTTACACACACCGACTCCATCGACAGCTACCGCGATTCCCAGATGTTAACGTAACATCTGCACCACGGTGGGGAAAGGGAAACCTAAATCAATTTCTTTTGGCAGAATCCTGAACTTAGCGATCTGTCCTTCCTCTTCTTAGAGTTTGGTTAATTAAAGGATTAACACACCACCGCGACAAGCTCCCACACGCCACTCTGGGTGCCAATGGCCTTCAGTCACTTCCTGAAAGGCTGGTGAAGCCAACTCCTCCTCCTCCTCCTCCTCCTCCTCCCTGGTACCAGGCAGGGGGGCTATGGCCAGCACTAGCACCTTCCCACCTCATTAGTGGTTAATTCTCTGGTGGGATGGACTTTTCCAAATGCTGGAGACGTGGGGGCTGGCAGTGGGTGCTGGGGAAGAACAGGCTGCTGTTACTCCACAAACACGATGGGACCCTTCCCCGCCACGAGGGAGGGACAGAACTCACCGCCCGGGTACGGCGGGACGGGCAACGACACCGTTCCCTGCTCTGATTTCTCCTGGGCTGCCTCAGAGTGGCATTGACCTGTCTGCCGGACTGGAACTGCACGGGGGCTAATTGAAGCCAGAGAAATTCCAGGAGCTCATCCTTCTCCAATCAGTAAGATCCCCTTCAGTGACCCATTTCAACATCGCTTCACAAAAAATAACACCCTCTGTTTTCATAAATCTAACCCCTCTGAGGGGCGCTCAATGTGTATCGGCCGCTCCTGCTGCCTCCTCTCTGCCAGAGAAGGAGCCCACCGGCCATCGACAGCCATCGACCCGTCAGCAGCCCCCTTGAACGGGGGCGCTAATCAGGGGGGGATTAATCAAACCCCACGCGTGGGTCCCCTCCTGGATTACGAGAGGTGCATCGGCACCGGGATGGGGAAGCGGCTCCTAGCACCGGCTGTGTCCATCCCAGCCCCTGCGGGTGCCGGTGTGGGTGCACAGGGGCACGGCAGCTGTGGGGGGATGCGAGCCAGCCCTGCCCAGACCCCGCGCCCTCGGCACCTTGGGAACCAGCGGAGGTTTGCGAGTGGCAGGGACACACACGGCTGGGGCGGGAGAAGGGAGGACAGCGCCAGGGACTCTCTACCTGGGCGGAGGGCAAGGGACACGTTACTTAATGGCACCGTCGTGGGAGCCTCCGGCGACGCGCTTAGCGGGACGGGGGTACCTGCAAGGAACAGCAGACTGAGCCAGCGCCGTGGCAGCGCCCGCCGCCCCGCACCGCCACCGCACCGCCGCGGGGACGGGCTCCAGCACTCACCTGCACCCCCCGTCTGGCCCCGGCACAGGGGATGTCACCGCGGTGTCCCCGGGCACGGGGGATGGGGACAGAACAGCCCGGGGACCCTTCTCTACTGACACCGGGGCGTTTGGGTGGGCATAACACCCTCCGGGTGTCACAGGTAACCAACAAGCCCAATTTTGAAACTCTTAGGGAAAGAGAAACACGCCAAGCAGTCAAAACGGGTGTCTGGCAGGGCAGGAGGGCACCCGCTCCTCTGCCGGCTCCTGCAGCAGCTTCGAGTTTGGGGGAAATTTTGATTTGCGTTCAAGATTCAGGAAAATTGGGACATTGAGCTGTAATATTCGGGAAAAGACACCTCCATCCAGCATGGCCACAGCTGCCACCGAGGGGATGGCAGGGCTGCTCACAGACACCCGTTTTGAGGAATTCCATTGTGGAATTTTCCTGTTCTTCTCTTCATTCACCAAGAGGTGTATTTTTTCTTTTGAAAAAAAAAAATACAAATTGAAATAATAACACAGCTTATCAGAGCAAAACAATTCTCTCCCATCCACAGAGCGATAATGTTCAACAGACACCTCGTGCTCCTTACCCACGCGTCTGGCCCAGGCCTGCAACAATAACCATTAGTGCCGCTCGGGTGTTAGAACCCAAACCAGCTGATCCGTCATTTCCAACCCCTTGGCCACAGCACACCTACAGTGGCTGGAGACACCGCTCACCTCAGCAGAGCCAGGGCAGAGGAGGACTCGGGGCTCGGCTTCTTCGGCCTCCGTTCTTGCTCCGTGTCACCCCCCCGACGGGGACAGGGTGGGAGCGGGACCCCCAGGCACGGCTCTCCCATCCCCGGCCCCGCAGCCCCCTCCCTCCAGGGGTGCTCTGAGAAGTGGCAGCCAAAACCAAACGGGTGGGCTTCTGAGAGCGCTTGGGAAGAGTCTGGCACAACCCGGGGATGGGAGGTTTAGAGGAGGTTCGTAAGCGCTGGTAGGACGTATTTACCTAACTTTAGTCCAGCGTGGATAAAAAGGGGTTCAAACATCTACTTGGCTTTGCCTCTGCCGATAAAACTTCTATTTTTCCCCGCAGCGATGCTCTGACTGTGAGGAACCGCCACGCAGCCGAGGGGTAGCGCCAGCTGCGTCTTTTAAAGACGGTCTCACACAACGGGGCAGAGTCGAGCGTTTGACCAACATCAAGTTCCAACCCAACCGGCCTCCAAAACAGCATTCCAAAAAAATTCCAGGAGGGCACCTGGAACGGCGTCTCCCTGCTCTGCACCCTCCCTGCCCCTTTTGCCGCACAGAAATGGGTGCCAAAACCAAAAACAGGGAGGAACCCCCCCCGGGAAGGAGCGGGGAGCCCAGCTGCGAGCCCGTGCGTGGGAGGAACGGCCGCAGCACAGCAACTACACGGTGCAACGTGGCCAAGACGCAGAAATCGGAGTGGAACCAGCGTCCAGCGGAGAAGAGCAGTGATTTACCTACGTACTAGCCCTTACCTGAGAGATCCCCATAGTCCAGCTCCTCTGCCGAATTGGGCAACTGAGTAAAGCCTTACAAGTAAAAACAAACTCATTTTTCTCTGCGTTTCTCGAGTGACAAAAAAACAACACACTTAAGAACCGAGGATGAATTTCTTGGGGGGGGGGGGGGAGAAAACATGATGCGTCAATCACTTGCCATCTTCTGCCGGTTGGGGCAGAGTAACTTGTATGACAGAATTGCAATAATTTCCTTTATTACAGACAGAAACACTCCTCAGTCTACACTGTTGGCACACAAAACATGGAATCAAAGTCACTCAGTCATAACAGCATGCAAAGACCCCCAAACTCTGGCTTTTAGTCATCACGGGGGGGGGCAATTTCCCAATTTAGTCCAGTTTGATTTAGGTTCTGTTTACACAGAGCATTGTAAAATTTTATTCCAATTTCCCACAAAATTTGATCTTTTTTTGGTAAATATTGACAACCCTGGAAAAGTATTAATTGGTGAATATTGCGAATGGCATTTCAGGTCTGTAAGGCAGCCGTAGGTGCAAACCACAGGCCGTATCTCTGCACAAACAGCTCACAAACCCTCTTTTCTTCCTTTCCCAAATCTGATACATCTAGGGAAAAAGTATCTGTCCTCAAAGCTGATAAAGCAGTTAGGTGAGACACGCTTTCCTGACCCCAAAAGCCATTATTTTCTACTTGGAAAATATGATTTATTTTAGTATTTCCCCTGAAGAGACAGCACCGTCACCGGTGAGTGGGAAACCTGAGCCTGCCGACTGCTAAAAATAACGACTTTTCTTTAAACAGCCACAACATTAACGCAGTTTGGTCCATGTGCAGACTGTCCCCATCGGGAAGCAGCAGGCTAGATGCAAATATATATCTACCTCGTTAAAAAGAAAACTCCTTTTTAGTGAGAGTGTTTAAAATACATCAGGTCACCTGGAAGCTACAGCTGGAATTTTCTGCCAAAGTGGGAAGTTGTTTAGATTAATAGCAAGAACGTTGTTTATGCTCTGCTCTTGGATTTCTTCCTTCTTTGCTCTAACACAATTTATAAATATAATTACAGTTGACTCACGGAAGCACTGGACATGCAAAGCTGGGCTCTGAAGAGGAGCCATTCTACTTTTATCTCTCCAAAATTGCTTCCGTAGAGTCTTCCCTTTCACTTAAAAGGAACTACGTTTTCTCAATAATGAAAAAGGGCAACATTGCATTTTTTATGAAGCCAAAAAAAAAGGCTTTTTTCAAAAGAAAATTTAACAATTCCACAATTCAGTTTCTGCCAGCACCCGGCATACTGAGAAATGCCACCGAGCAGCATTAAAACCTGTCGGAGGCATTTCAAACAGGCCGAAAATTGCTTCTTGATTTTTCTCGTTCAACTTTCCTACCAGCCATTGGAGCCCCTTCCTCTCTCTGCCGCTCAGAGGCAATTCCAAGCCCGCGGCGACTCCTGCTCCGCACGGGAAAGCCAACGTGCCCCTCGGCCACTGCCCTCACGTGCCAGGGGAACCCTGCCGCAGCTGGGCACGGGGACAAGGACCCGGGCAGGGACAGGGTCCTACGGACACAGCACGGCTTGGGGCGGCTCCTGAGCCACCTCCATTTTTTAAGGAAAAGCCAATTTCTCCTCTTTGGTATCAAGCCGTAAATCGCCAATTAGGGATCTGCCTTCTGCTGCCTGTTCCGGGCACCGCACGGAAACCAAACACGTGCAGAGCTTTGTGATGTTTTATTCATCGCCCCAAGGACTGGATCTGTAAAATATATTTAGGAACGTATTTGCTATTAGTTACACTTCTCAGTGGGTGTTTCCCAGAGGGAAGGCAGTCGGAGGGGCAGAGCCGCCCAGCACCAATGCAGAAAGTGGGGGGGCTTTTCCCGGCGCGAGAGCCGGGGGGCGAGGGGCTGTGCCACAGCTGAGCTCCGGGCTCCAGACAACAAAATCCTCATTCTGAGGGACCCGGCGCTATCGGAAAAAACAACAAGAGCTTAACACGGTAGTGTTAAACCTTCCTGTACTGAACCCTGCTACGGCCGTAATTAAAAATTCATACTGGCCTTCGGGGAAGAATTTGCAGCTTATAAAATAATTTACCTGCTATATTATGGGCAAGGAATTTTCTCGTCACTCTTCCTTCACGACTGGGCTGCTTTCGTGATTTTAACCTTCGCTCCAGACTTCCTGCTTTGCCAGCTTCAGAAGAGACTTTTTGGTTTTTTTGCCCTACCTTTTGTGAGGACGAGCAGAAATGCTGCCCGTGCCGTCTTTCTGCTGCGGAGGCGGGGGGGGGGAGCTGAAAGGCAGCCCCGAGCATCCCCCTGCCCCGCAGCCGGCCAGGGCTGCCCGGGGACACGGCATCACCCCCCCGGCCTGGGAAAACCACTCGGGAGCTCTGAAAGCTCTTGGCTTACGACAGGGCGGGAGCCCAATTTGGGAAAAAATGGTGAAATTCCTTCTGCCGTAGCAAAAGACCCTCATGTATAAGGTCATGGCTGCTTATACATGGCCCGCCCGGGCAGGAGGCGAGGGCTCTCCAAAGGGCAGTAGCCCCACAGAGACTGAACTCTCCCAGGAAATTAAAATCTGGCAGGTTGACTCTGAGGGGGAGAGGGGCAGGGGGGGGGACAAGAAAAGGCATGGCAGAAAAAGGGCTTTCTTCCCGGGTTTGGCGGCGGCAGCCTCTCGGAGACAGAGTTACTTTCCCGGCTCCGCCACCGCGGGGACGGGCAGGCACCCCGACGGCACCCTGAGCCCAGGAAGGGAAACCAGAGGGGCAAGGAGGGCTTAAGCTCGGGCAACCCGGCTCAGGGGGTGCAGCAGAAGCACAAGCCTTCCTGCCGGCCATGACCATGCTGTTATTGGAGTTCTGGCAATGAACAGTGCAGAGAAAGGAGAAAGTGCATCAGAAAATTTACAGTTAAGCTGTCATTTTTTTAAACAGAAAGAGTTAACAATGTTCGTGCTTTAAGTCACTCATGCATCGCTGCCGTCGCCTCCGTTCCAGGAGGAAACGGGAATGGCAGGGGCTTTGCTACCGCTGTGACATGCACACACACACAGGACTCCTTCCCCCCAGTCCTCTAGGATACGCTCCAAAAAATTAAATTACTCAAAAATCCTTTCCCAGATTGAAGTATTGTGCTGGTTCCACACTACCCTTACGTTTGTTTTCTTTGCTAGCAATCTCTTTTTTTGGGTTGGTTTTTTTTTGTTCTTTTGTTTTGGTCTCATTTTTTCTTCCCCCAATTCATTTAAAATCTTTTTGGAGAAAATCCATTTGGCTGTAGTTCATGCCCATGCATTTCTAGTCATTCACAGACATGCTCACTCCCATCGGACATCGGTAAGAACAAATGGCCAACATACAGAAACACCTGGTGTACTCCATACACACTCCGGCAACACAAGCTTGGAAAGAAACCCCGAGTCTCCACGGGAAAAGCTCCCCCCCCCCCCGCCCCCGGGGCAAGCGCGGGGGGCTCAGGACAAACCGGCTGGGTTTCAAGGCTGGAAAGTCTGTGGCAACTCATTGGGCTGGGCTGGCTCGTCATTTCAGTGGCCAGCCCCCCCCCGCCCCCAGCTGGAAATGCTCAGAGGTGCTCCTTGAGGGGATGGAGCCGGGTTCCTTTCAGCCCTGTGTCTCTCCTCCCACACACGTCTGAGGGAGCAAAACGCCCGGCTGCATCTTCGAAGGAGCAGTCGGACCCTGGGCCACCCCAGCGAGAGCCAGCGGGCAGACCTGCTGCCAACTGCACTGGACTAGTGTCTTCAGAAGCAGCTCCGCAAGGCTCCCCCCGAGGCTTAACGATGGGGTGATCAACAGGTCACCTTCCTCTGCCTTCCCCCAGCGTCAGCGGATGCTGGGGGACACTTGGACTGTTACTGCCTTGCCCTGACGTTCGTCATGGAACCTTGACCTTGGGGAGATGGGGGATCCAGAGCAAACAGAAGAATGCCTGAAGGCTTTAAGTGCAATGGGAAAATGCACCCAGGCAGGTCAGTCACCTGGGACCAGACCTGCACGTCCCTCCACTGGGTACGGGGCATCGCTCCTGGACCCTGACTCTTCTCAGCCCTCCCTCTCCCAAGAGCCACCCCGTGGGGAGCAGGCAGGGAACTGCTGGAGAGAGTCCAGCGAAGGGCAACGAAGATGATTCAAGGATTGGAGCATCTCCCTAATGAGGAAAGGCTGAGAGAGCTAGGACTCCAGCCTGGAGAAGAGAAGGCTGAAGGGAGACCTTCTAAGTATCTAAAGTGATACTTAGATACTTTTCAGCAGTTGCCAGTGAGAGGACAAGGGGCAATGGGCACAAGTTGGAACATGGGAAGTTCCACTCCAATCTGAGGAAGAACTTGTTTTGGGTGAGGGTGGCAGAGCCCTGGAAGAGGCTGTCCAGGGAGGGTGTGGAGTCCCTTTCTTTGGAGATCTTTAAGGCCCCCTGGATGCAGCCCTGAGTGACATGCTCTAACACGCTCTGGGCAATCCTGCTTCAGCAGGGGGGTTGGGCTGGATGGTCTCTATGGTCCCTTCCAACTCTAAAAAAATTCAGCGAAATTCAGTGAAAAGGGGGTGTTCTGCTTTACAGATTTCCATCAATAACAGAACCACTCCATTTATCAGAGTGAAAAGACACAAAAATAGCAAACTCAAATATGGATTAGCCTTAATTAAAACTGTCAGAGGTTTCGGCTCCGTAGCTGAGAAGGGAGCTCGTGCCAAGATGCGGCATGCCCAGCTCCCGGCCCGGAGTAACTATTTAGGCTGAGCTTTAAAGACGTAGGCTGCAGAGGAGGCTGTCAAGCTGTTAGGGAGAGTGCCAGGAGCAGGCGAGAAGGGCTGGCTCACTAGACCGCTATGCCGATAGCCACGGGTGGCTCCCTGTTTCCCAGACCTCCCCCCGCAGAGCTGCCCTCCCCGAGCACCCTCTCCTCCTCCCCGAGCATCCCCGGGGTGGCCCCAGGCCGGACGCCCCCTTCTACAAACTCTCCAGGAGAGAGAAACACGCTCAAGGTTTCCCTTGCCTCCCCAGACACGAAATGTGGATTCCTAGTTATTCCCCGTTTCCACGGGGATGGGGGCCCGGCGCTCGCCTGGCCCCGGAGCAACCGGCTGCGAAGCTCACAACAGAAATGACAAGCCCAGACAGACTTTCCAGCCTCAAACCCCATGTTATATTTATGAGATCGGTCCACCTGAAACCTGGTTTTCCCTTGAAGACTATGTTCCCCTTCTCGGCCTCCCCTTCCCAGGCTTGTCTTGCCACTCAGCAGCGCTGAGAAATAAGATAAACAGGAATGTGATACCAACCGTGAACTGCCGGTTCTGTCGTCGCCGTTGTGTCTACACACGGGAACAGAGGATTGGAGGAAGGGAAGAAACAGGAGGAACAGCATGCAAAAAAAGGGAAAATGGAAAAAATGGAACAGATAATATATGAGCAAGCTTTCAAAGAACATTGCGTGACAAGCAATAATAAAATGAAAGGCAAAAAGCATTTGAAGTGAGTTGCACTGTTTAGAAGACATGCCTCCAGTTCAAAAGCTATGAGCCTGAGGAAAACAGTAAATTTTGCTCTTTTTCCAGGACCTTGCCAGGACAATTACTGGTGGTTGCAAAGTCAGGGGAACAGGAGACGGGGGAGAACACCGACACCAACGCTTGAGTTGGCAAGGACCAAAACAGAAGCTCAAGACCAGGACAAAGAGCCAACACTCAGAACACAGCTTTTACGCATTTGAACATTGCCTCCACCAAAGGGCTAGTGGCCAGGGCCCGGTGCGTGCCCACAGCTCCTCCTTTCTCTACTGTGGGAGCCCTCCAGGCTCCTCAGAGCCCCCGAACCCAGACTTTCCGAGGCGGCCAGCCAAGGCTAGAATGAGAAATCGCATGTCTGGTTCCGAGGGTGAGCGTGGCCTTCGGCCTCGGCTATGGTGAGCCACGCACCCACGAGATGCTTCAGAAAATTGGATTTCTCATGATTCAGAAAATGGGATTTCTCACTGTAAAAAACATTGTTCCAGCAAATGCAGCGGGGAGTGACTAGCCCCTCTGCCGCAACAGTTAACTGGTTAACAGCTATTGCTCATTAAAATGTAGAGGTTTTTGGGCATCAGCCTGAAGCTGACTTCACTCCTGGTGTATTACACCCCACGGATGTCTCTGGGGTGGCCACCTGGCCAATGGATGGACCCGTCATCTCATGGGTCTTTGGAACCGGCAAGTTTAAAGAGCGGCCCAAATCTGAAGGCTTTTCCTGACAGTGGCCTCGGATATTTCCTCTATACCCCTGCGTCTAAATCCTGTTTGCTCCCATTATACAAATTAGGGGCTCATTTAGTTGTTGAGACTCATTATTATAATGTTTTGCTCTGGCTCTGCGTGTTGGGTGATGCTGTTGTTTTAGGGGGATGGCTCCTCCCAAGGCAACCCTCCCTGCGGGTCCCCGCCGGTGGCATCGAGCCCCAGCGGAGCCCCAGTTCCCCCCCGCGCCCCCCGCTGGATGCAGGCAATGTTCCAAGGAGTAAAAGGGCACGGGGACGTGCGGAGAAGCGCTCTCCCACCTCCTCCCGCGGAGCAGCCCGGAGCTTCAGTTTTGTCGTTGCAAGAGCAGCCAGTTCCCATTGGCGTTTCCCTCATTCCCGTGCTGCCCCAGGGACACCCCTCCGGTGCCCACCTGGCAGTGGGACCGGCAGGACACCGTCCCTGGGCAACTGAGCTGGGGACGGCCCCGGTGTGACTTTCTGAAGCACCAGCGAGGACAAGGATCATACAAGGAATACACAGTACTTACAGATACAAGGTCTACATGCTTTCATTACCAAAGCAGAACAAATAAACCCTGTGCAATTTAACAAACGGCACCCGGATTTGCATTGACAGGTTATCGAGCCCTCGTTAGCCGGTTTCCAGTGCCAACGGGTTCTCGTCTTGGCCATCAAACCCAAGGCACGCTTCCCAGCGCCAGCGCTTGTTCTCCTGCCGGGGGCTGCAGGAGGAGCCCACGGAGCCGAGAGGGGAACAAGAGCGGGGGCTGCTCTTGGGTTTCGGGCAGCAATCCCCCAACGATGCCTCCTTTTAACCCAGCAAATGGTGAAGGGGAAAATGACGGTGAAGGTGGGGGGAAAGCTGTTGTTTAGAAAGGGCTGGAGAACTGGGTATTAATTCCTGAGATAGCATCTCGGCATCTACCAATAGTCTCAATTTACTGTCTTCCTGTAATAAAAAAAGTTACGTCAGCTTTTGTGCTAAATAGAGAATCTGCCGAAAGCAAACTGGGGTTCACGTGCTGGAAGAGATATTAGTCACGGAAGGTGCAAACTGGACAGTGCAGCTCGCTTCCCCGGCTGGGGACAGAGACCCACAGGTTACAAAAAATAAAGTTCTCAAGCGGTTGTAAGTGCGAACAAATATCCAAGTCAAACAACATGTTGGCTGCAGCTGGAATGACAAAGTTATGATTAGCAAATGGTTTGGATGGTTGCAGTAGGAAACACAGACCGGTTACAGTTTAGCGGGAGTTTCCTGGAGGTCCGTTTCAGCCCCAGGGTCTTCCTCGAGAAGAAGGACCGCGTGTGCACGGAGGGCTCCACAGAGGAATAATCTCACGTTAAAGCACGGCAAGGGACGCCCCCGCCGCAGGGACACCCCTGCAGCCCTCCCAGCACGCAGGAGAGAAAGGTCACGCTCGCTGTGGTAGGAAATTCACGAATTCGGGTAAAACTACACATGGCCCCAACCCCACCTGCAGCAAGGAACAGCCCCGGCCCTGCGACGCTGCTGCTGGGACAGCCCAGCATTTTAAGATGGATGGGCCAATTTTAAATGTCCTTCCCTGAATTCCAGGTGCCACTGAGCTACTGAATCCCATTGGCTTCTGCTTCACTGCCAAGAGGAGCTACGTTTCTACGCTGGACCGGGCAGACGACACCCCAGAGATCAGGCTTCTGCCCAGGTGCTAGAAGAAAAAATCACCACTTCTCCTCAAACAGGGACCAAAGAGAAAGTCCTTGATCTACGTCCCACCTCCCTAAGGCTGACGGGAGGCAGTGGAAGGCTCTGCCATCACCAAACAGCCCCATTCTGGTCCCGAGCAGCCACAGGCAGGCGATGGCCATCCTTTCCAGCGACCGGCTGCTGCCCAAAAGGGGCTGTTCCACAAGATGCAGCAAAGCAGGGGATGTAGAGAGCGCAGGAACAAAGAGGCTCAATGCGCTACTTCCCATCTTAAGATAAAGATAAAAGGCCTCCCTTCCTGATTTTAATCTCTAAGACATCCAAACATGCTGTCTGGGGAGCAGTAAAACAACGCCATAACCTACGCGTAGATAAATTTGCCAGAGGACTGGCTTTTAATTAAAGAAGGCACCCGAGATTGGAAGCCCTGGCCTCTCTAGAGCTGCACATTTCACTGAAAGGTGCTTTCTGGCCAGCGCTGCTCCTGGGCAGAGTTTGGCCCGGCCAGCTCTCAAGAGAAGACGCTGCCGCGCGTCGTCTGGAGATGGTGTCACCTGCCAGCAATGACGACTGGGACGACAGCCGAGAGGTAGGCACATGCCATCTCATTAGGCAGCTACACAGGCACACACACACACACACACACAAACACACCCCTACACACAGTATTTATGAAATCACTGCACCAAAGCAGCTGGGCAACACGGAGCCGAGTTACCAGCTCCATCGCGATGGCCCCTCCTTTTTTTTCTCAAATGGATCCTCTCCAACTTCAAACTGTTTGCAGAGGGTGACAGACTGGGCCCTTTAAACTCGGCCGTAATTAGCCTGCAGCCTCAAACAGACCGAGCACGACGGGGGAATATTAAAACCCCGGCAGTAGCAGTGAGTGGCCCCCCCAGGGGCTGAGCTGCAGCCCTGCAGGAGCGCCCGACGCACCCGCAGCCCTGTGCAGAGACCTGCCACACACATCACCCAAAGAATGGGAAAACAGGGATTTCTTTAAAAAAAAAATATTAAAAAGGTATTAATAAGCATAGATATCCATGCTATATATCGCTTTTAAGACGCTTTCTGAACTGAAAACAGAAGGCTGACCTGGGGAGCTCTTCTCCTCTCTGTTTTTCCCAGCTGCCTGACATTTACTGACCAGGGCGAGCACGACTCCCCCCACGCCGCTGCTTTCCTGGCAGCCTTAGGGAGCAGCGGGCAGCGTTATAAAGGGGATTTCTGCTCTGTTTCCAGCCCTCATGGCGAGTGAAAAGCCCTAGGGAGCTCCCCGTCCTTCCCGCTGGCCGTCAGCACGTCCGGAGGGGCCAAGGGCACAGGGGCTCCACGACCCCCCGGCGTGGAAAAGCCCCGCAGCTCCCTCCCTTGCCAAAAGCTCCAGGGCAGGAGGGGTGAAGATGTCCCCCACGTTACGGTTCTCCACGCCCCAGCTACACCTTTTTGAGTTTTTCCATAAGGATCTGCTGGGATTTGGGGTTTATTTCAACCCCAACCCTGCGAATACTGGACCTGCCCGTGGTTTCCTGCAGAAGCTCCCCCTGCCCTCGCTCTCCTGAACCCACTCTTCTCCTGCCCAGCAGAGCGATGGTTTCGCAGCAGTTACGTGGCACCACCACCCGTGACACCACCCGTGACAGCAGTGTGTCCGCTGCTCACCGAACACGCTACTAAAAGACTGCATTTTATTTCATTTTATTTTCTGTAACGGGCCTGTCAGCTACTCTCTGTCCCTTTATTCCCTTTAATGCGGTCACATCCTGGATGAAAATGTCAGGAGAGTGCACTATCATCTTTAAATTAACTTGACATTTTACCGGGGACATGCAGAAGCTTCAGCGGAAAGCAAAAGTTAAATAATAAATAATTTGGGGGAACAAATCCCTGGGCTGAGTCTCTGTTCGGTGGCATCAAGCGTAGGAGGAGCCCAGGGGCTGCAGTCACTTGCCCGGTCCCTGCCGGCTGCGTGGGCATCTCCCAGGAGCCACTGGGGAAAATGGGGAGAAAAAGCTGTAAAAACACCCCGAGGGACGCCGACCACCCCCCGTGTTGGGTTTGGCTGGGGAACAGGCCAAATTATGATTAAGGTCCACGTGAACACCACCACAGCATCACAAGCAACCTCCGTGACCAGAAGCAAGGGCTGCGATTCCGTGGGTACCAACGCACCTCAGCGATGCCCCCGCTGCCTCCTCACCCCCCCAGACCCACCACAAGGGAATTCGGGCAAAGAATGACTTCTGTGGCATTCCTCTCGCCCCCACCTTCTGGGGGTTCTGCTAGAACAAGGGCCATGCCACTGGGGGTTCCTCACACAACCGGCTGCAGCCAGAGCAGACCCAACTTCTACTGTGGATCAAACCATCATTTCCCTCATTTTGAGCAAAATTTCCTGGCATGAGAATTCACGCTTTGAAAAGCTGCTGCAGCATTTCTCCTCAAGGGCTCTGGATTGCCACACACTGTGATTTCTACGGGCAGTCACACTCCGCATCCATGAGCAGCTCCTGCTTCAGGGCTGGCTGACTCCTCAACACCTTCCACTCAAACACAGCTCGCTTCCTCCTCCTCATATAAAAAAAACCAACAACCAAAACCCAAAGAAACAGCCACAGCATCAGCTCGCTGCTTTCCGACCCAGTTCATCCAGGAGGCACGAGCGCCCCTGGGAATTCTGAACCTAAATCCCCTCCCTGCGATGTCTCAGCCCCCTGAACACACACACACACACACACACCCCCGAGACCCCCTGAAACTGTTCCCAAGGGGCCTGCAGGACCCCTCTGCACCCACCAAGGAGGCTGCGGTGGGGGGGGGGGATGGGAGCAGGGGGGCCGTGCCAAGCCGGAGCAGAAAGCAGCAAGAGGATGCTCGGAACGGCAGGCTGGAAAGCTCCACTCCGCGCCCCAAAACGAGGGCTTTGCTATTACAAAGAACCTTTATCTCCCCAGAAACAACAGCTGTCCAAACCCAGTTTTTCAAGGAACGACTCGAGGGGTAATTCAAATGATGCCGTTTGCTCTCCTGTATCGTATTGTACATCTTAATGAACAAAGCCACAAGGACAATTTGAACTGATAAAAAAAAGGGCTCGCCAGCGATAAGAGCCGACACAGCGCAGGACGGTCGGAATATCAATGCAGCTGGAGGGGACAGGACAGAGATCAAGCCCTCACGCAGGAAATCTGCAGGAGCCCAGCACCAGCGACAGAGGAAGAGCTTTAAAGCTCGGGCTGTTTTGGAAACTCTGCCCTGCTCAGGCTATTCCTTCTGGAAAGGAGCAGAGGGCAGCTCTTCAGCGACCTGCCCCCAAACCTCCCTGCCCCAAAACCACTCCAGGGCTCAGCCTTTGTCGGGCAAGTCTCCCTGAGGATTTGGCCCTGGGCAAGCAAGAGGGGCCGGTAAAGGGACCCTTCGCTGCAGGAGGGTGAGGGGGGCACCGGGAGCAGAGTGGGAAAAGCGAGAGAAGCCTTTGGGATGGGCTGCCCTTCCATGTCGGGCTGGGACACATTTTGGGTAGAAATACAAAAGATCCCTGTCATTGGAACCCGCACAAAAGGGTGAGTGCCCCCCTCGCGGGGCGGCAAACGCAGCCCTGTCACGCTGCTCTGTTTGACAGCCTGGGAAGGGGAAAATGATTCCACAGCAAGTTGTCTCCAATAACTGAAGAGGACTGCTTCCAAAAATGTCATTTCCTGGGGCAGCTGCTAGAGACGACAGCAGAGCTACAGCACGAGCTTCGGATGTAGGAACCGTTTCGTTCCTACAGGTCTGTCTCTCCCTTTTTTTAAAATTAAAACAAGACAATTGTTTCTCAGCACTACTCTGTGGTTTCAGGGGACATGAACCAGACTGATATTATACAAGAAGTAGGGGGAAAAAGGCAAAGCAAAGCAGATTTCCAGTCCCCCTCACCCTAAGGAACTGCTCTTGGCCCGGCTCACCCCCGGGGAGAAGGGACACCCCCTCTGCTACCCAGCGCTGCTGCCGCGCTGCAAGAGCATCTCAGCGCTTCGGTGATGATGGGAATTAAGGTATCAATTGTCTCTTGAGGCTTTAAAAAGTGTTTCAACACCACTATGCTATGTAATTCTACAGATTATGTTAATTTGACCTAATTTTTTCCCGGCTCCAAAGTCTCTTAGCTACTGAAGAGCAGAAGTTCTGCCACTTCGCACCGCCTGGTTGTCGGCTGGAAATCCTCAAAGCAGGACACGTACAGAGAAAGGAGGGAGGCGAGGCCTCGGCTGCTCGCTGTGGGAAAAGCTCAACTAATTGTGGGCAGAAGATGGGAAGACGCACGTCAAGAAGATTCAGCGATAGCTGGGCATCAGGGAAGAACACAAAACCTTCCCTCATCGGCTCTGACTAATCTTCTTCCTACAGACCGTCAGCAGCAACTGCTGGAATCAGTGAACAATATCACATTTTCATTACGTTTCCAGCCTCTTCAGCAGTTCAAAGCCCATACAGATGGGCACTGAGGAGATGATGGAGACCCACCTGCCAACAGGATCTCAGCAAGCTTTGAGTTTTAGCTCCTCCATCCCTGCAAACCACGGTGTGAGAAAAACACAGGACAGCCCAGAAACGGCTGGGAAACGTCACCCCAGAAGACCATCTGCCCTGGAGACCATCGGCCCTTCCCTTCCATGTCCAAAGCAAACCTGTAGGAGACTTCACGAGGGATTCCTCACAGCTGGAGCCCCCCCCCAGCTGTAGCTGTGGGGCTGATGGGCAGCTCCTGGGCATCACCAGCTCCTCAGCGAGGCAGAAACCCTCGGGCTGGGGCCATCCCCGCACCACCTAACAGCAGCAGGAGTGGGCTCGGGCAGGAGTGCTGGCGAGAGCTGCTTCCCGCTGTGAGAACTACTCACTGCTGCTCTTCTTTTCATGCGAAAAAGCCAGGGAACTACTGCGGAGGAGAGCCTGGAAGCCACCAAAAATTCCCAAACAATTTTCAGCACTTGTGGCAGAGGAGCACACAGCAAAACTTCTCCTTGTGATGAGCAGCCCCTGCTCGGGAGCCCGACCCCACGGCGTGCACTTCGGGAGCCGGTCCGTGCCGGTATCCCTGCGACAGCGACCCAGGTCCCGGGAAAAGGACAGTCCTCCACAGTCACAGGTACCGACAGCAACGCCCCGGGGTCCATCACGCACCAAGACACATTCTTCCCTTCAGCCTTCCAAACGTCACTGGGAGCATTAACCAATTCCCACAAAGCCAAAGGAAACTGTACGTACGTCCATTTACACCGAGACACGTGGGAGAGAGCTTCTCTGCAAGCGCCTCCGAGGGAGACCCTAATAAAGTCTGAAACCTACTGTGAAATGAAAGCTGGTTAAGAAAACGAGAGCAGAAATAAATGAACAGACTGCAAAAGGGGGAAGCGATCCCGGCAGAGCGTCCCGAGCATCCACCCTGGGGTGCCCGGAGCTGGGTGCCACTGAAAACCACCTGGAGGGAGGAAGACAGGGAATGGCAGGGGCTGGAGAAGACGATGGTGGATGGTGGAGGGCGCGAGGTAAGGCACGTCGGCAGAGAGACCTCCCCTGCTCCTCCACGCCTGCGGAGTCTGACTCGGCTGCAGAGACCTCAGGAAGAAAGAAGCCACGAAACACCCTGAGCAGGACACAGAGTCAGCCCAGCCACGTCACAGAAGCAAATAAAAGGTGAAGGCATTTTCAGAGGGGATGGTTCACAGCAACAGTGAACAGGATGCCATTAGCTTCCCAATGGTCCGTTCTCACCTTCCCTTTGTCACCTCTACCTCAAAATAAATAAATAAAACAAAGCGAGCAAAAGCAAAAGCACAAGCAGCGGTTGGAATAGAAAAGATCAGCGAAATGACAATGCAAATGATGACAAAGAAAGCAGAAGGGCCCGGCCCGTGGGTGGGTGGAGAGAGTCGGGGCTGGTGAGGAGGTATGAGGGATGGGTGGGACAGAGAGGTGGCTCGCCATCGCCTGGTTGGGTTTATTCACCTTTTCTGGCACGACAGGGAAAAACTCAAAATGCTAAAGGCTCCTCAAAAAAGGTCACACCGATGGTGTCGGACCCCCTAAAAACGACTGGTGGGGTTCACTCCTGGGGGGAGCGCGGGGCAGGGGCTCAGCCCCGAGAGAGACCACACGCTCGGGAGGGAGAGAAAGCACCTCCCGTCACATCGGGGGAACTCAACGACCAAACTTTCTGCTTCCGAGTACAAATTGCTCAGAAATTGCTACCGATGGGGCTGAGGCTGAAACTCCTGCCTGTATTAAATGAGCTCTACGGCTGTTTGTGTCCTTCCTTGGAACGCACCCAATATTAGCCACCAGTAACTGAATTAATCACTTTTTCTGCCACGGCAATTCCCGCCTTCCAGAGCCACCTGCAGTAAGGACCACCCAACTCATCGACCTGCTGGACCGGGACTTGCACAGTATGGGGGGTGTAATTACTTTTAAAAAAATAATAATATTTTGAGTGATTTATTTGTTGTTTTTCCCCAGGCTTCACGCTCTGCTTATATACATAAAAGACAATAAACATTCAGGACATTTCCAATGGTTATGAAGGTACCGTACCTGTGATGGTGGTAGGGATGGTGGTGGTAGTGGTGGTGGTTGTTGTGGGAGGAGGGATAGTTGTGGGGGGATCTGGATAAAATATAAAAAGGAAAATAATAAAAAAGCAAATTAAGAAAAAACAAGCAGAACACAACAGCGGTCAATCGTGATCAGAGAAAAACAAGGACGCAAAGAAGCAGCGCGGTTGGGGGATGCCCTTCCTCCTCCGCAGCCAGGCGGGGGCTGCCCGGCCCCGGGGACAGGGGGGCCAGACCCTCCGCTGCCGGACACGGCCCCGGTGCCACCCGCACCCCGGGACCCGCACCCTGACCCGCTCCAGCTGGAGAATCTGGCCCCCAAACTCCTCCCCCCCCTCTTCTGGCCCCCTACAGTGCTAAAACAAATTAAAAAAAACAAACAAACAACAAAACCACAAACAAATAAAACCCAGCAAAAATTAGTCAATGAGACAGAGAGAAATGGAATGGGAGAGGCATAACAAAAATAAACTGCAGGTTTTCCACAACAAAAAGAAGAGTTCAGGTGTAGGAGGAGAGACACAGCGGTGCGTGGCTGATCCCCCAGGGAGGTGTGAGACCCCCGGGGGGGGGTTCGGGCGAGGGGCCCCCCCTGAGCTCCACGGGACGATGCCCCCCGCCCGGGGAGGCGCCGCGCTCAGCACCTGCCTCCCTCAACACACGGCAGCGGGATGTTAGCAACTACTTGCAAGACAGTAATAAATACAAAGAAATGAGAACATCGTTACTAAATACCAATTTCAAGGTATGAAGAATTTCAGTGAGATATTGCAATGTAAAAAAAAAAAAAAAAAAGTCAATATTTTTCTGACAATTTCAGTTGAACACTCCTGGTCTTGCTGCTGGGGCATCGTTAATGAGAAACCCAGACCCGGGGACGCTCCTCACTGTGACCGAGCCCCTTCTGATGTCCGTGACCCTCTGAGACCCAACCGCTGCCCCTCTCACAGCATCCCTGTTACGGACAGGGCCGCATCCTCAGCAACACCACCGGGCAGGAGAAGGTAGATGTGAGAAGATGTAAAAGAAAAAAAAAAAACAAATCTGTATCAATGCCCAGATGATCAAACCGAATGCGCTAAGTAGTCGGGAAGACTTTGAACTACGGCTTCATTCGGCAATAATAGAGCATGAAACATTTCACGGGCTTTTGATTTTAGGTTTCCTCTGTAGCACGTCAACTTCTCGTCACCGACACATCTGCTGCTCTTTTATCTCCAAGCAAGCTCTCTCAGATTCCCTAATTAATCCAGCCGAACTTTAATTATATGCTGCACCTTTATTATATTCCATACAACTTCCCGAAAGTTCCCAAACATCACCTCAGAGTTCCCTTGGCCGTGGAGCACTTGTTTTTGGTTAAATCCTAAGCGGTTACTGCCCTCCCCCTGCCCCCGAAGCCTCCCGGTCCCTGGGCTCCTCGCTCGCCCGCCATTCACGCGTGTCCCCCGGAGCCGCGGGACCGACCCGGCTGGAACTCGGCAGAGCCCGGGCACCAAACTCCCCGGCTCGCACCAAACCCCGCGGGGACGATGACGGGCAAGAGCAGAGTCCTCCTCCATGCAATAAAACAAAAAATTAAAAGCCTTTGTGCTAATTGCGCTGGAAGTTTCTAGCAAAAGCGTCTGCCTGCTCCCACGGGGGGGGAAGCGTGAAAGGAATTTTAAAACTAAAGGTGTTTTCGGTGCCAGGGTGATTAGCCATCCTCGCAGCACGGGTGCGTCACAGGGAGTGTGTTAAGCACAGCTCGGCAGCGGTTCCTGTGCCAGCCCTGGCTACTGGAGGCCGTTGGCACGGAAACCCATCCCTTTGGCACGGAGACTACGGCATCCCTGCTCTCCCGCCCGCGCCGGCTCCCCGACAGCACCCTGGGGCCACAGCACCCCGGCCCCCACGGTAAGGTGATCCGGGGGACCTCCTCGAGCCCCGTCTGCAGCCGGGGACATCTCCCACCAGCTCCCACCCAGTGCCCCCAGAGCTGTGTCTCCACAGACAAATTCCGGGGTGGACAGAGCACCTGCTGCCTTCTGCTGGGGAAAGGTGCCCGGGGCTGGAGACGTACGGGCCAGAGCAGGACACCGGGTCCTGCAGGGACACCCCGAGATGGGTTCTGCACCAGGACGCTGGTTCTGTACCTCCAGACGATGGCCACAGCCCAAAACGCTTCCTCCACACCAACTCCTCTGGATCTCTACCTTATAAACTCCGGGTTAAAAGGATTCTTTACGCTGCCCAGAGGGCTGGATCCTAGCGGGATGCTCCAAAACGTGCAGAAACTGGATGTGATGAGATGTAAAACCACCACCTGCCCACCAGCTCCTGACAGGCCACACAAAGCCCTCCCCTATGTGGCCAGAACATCTGCTGGATGCTTGAACTGGAGTCCACGGATCTACATCCCCTGGGAACCTGCATCTCTATTAAAATATGGGTGTCTCGGGTCTCCTCCAGTGGATTTCATCCCAGGGGGAGCAGCTCTGAGCAAGTCCCGAGCGGTCTAGTTCTCGCCCACAAACAAAATGTAGGATAATTAACAACGTGAGAGCTCGTATGAGCTGCAAATCCTGGGTCGGTAGCGTTGGTGAGGGCTGATCGAGTGCTCACTCGGGCCAAAGCAGGTCCATAAAACCCTACAAGGAGGGAAATCAGCTCATCTCCAACCCCTTCCCGGCAGCAGCCTTCCACAGTTCTCATCTCACGGGGAACTGCTCGCGTCCTAGTTCAACTTCTTTAGTGCTTCTCCACAACAGCAGGAGTTTCTGTAAACACCGATGTAAACCAAGTTTTCCCCAGGAGCCCACAAATCACTCCGGCAGAAATGCGTATCCGAGTTCCCTGTGTGAACTGGGGGTTTGGAGCCAGAGGCACTAGAGAAACACCCGCAGGACGGGGGGGGAGCTCGGTTTCAGCTCAAAGCTGCAGTTTGGGTGTGATCTGTGATCTCGGGGCAGGTTTCTGAGACTGGGCTCAAAACGGCTCCCGTGCGAGTGGCACTCGGACAGGCCAGGTCACTATTTCTCTGGAGCTGAGCGAGTCCAAGGGAATTTGGGCTGCAGAGCTTCCAGCGGCCGCTGCAGGGAGGGAGCCTCAGGCCAGGGGCAGTGAGTGTCCCACCCCAGGGACAGGCAACGAGCCCCGCCAGCTCAGCCCGGCCACACGGTCACCACCCTCAGCAGAGAAACTGTCAAGAGACAGCCCCGGGGAGCTGCTCATCATCAAACTGGGGGCTCGCTCCTCCTGAGCCTTCGTGATACGCAGCACCTCCTGACAGGAGCGCGGGGGTTAAAGCAATGGCAGAACAGCGCGGAGGAACTGAAAAGTTAAAGGAGGTCCTTAGTAGCACTGTAAAAAGATGCTGAGGCCTGTTTTAGCGTCTGCTCAGCCGCCACGGATAGCCTAAGACATCTCATTCCTCCAGTTTATTTACTGGTTTGTAATTACTTGGGGATGTTGGCTAATTCTTCCGTAATTTAACTTGCTAATGACAGACCTGGAACCCCCCCCCCCCGCCCAGACCGTTGCTGAAGACACTGGAGGAGGTCTTACAAAAAGGAAAAGGAGTTATCAGGCCAGAGAACCTCCCAGTTCTCCCCGTGCCCCTGCTTTTCCCTGGGCTCTCCCTGGAAGCAGGGAGCGCCGGGTGAGCCCCCCGAGCATCTGCTCCCCGTGCCCCACACTCCGAGCCCCAGCAGCCAACGAAAGGGTTTTCCAGCCCCGGCCCCGGCCCCGGCCCGCCGTAACGCAGAGGTGGCGGGAGCTGCCTGGAAACCTTGCATTAAGCAAAACGTTAGGGTCTGTCAGAGCTTCCCGAGCGCGGGATGTCGCAATTAGGTGTAAAGGAGTCTAGAAGAACGGTGGTTTTTCTCACGTACCGTATACAAACAGCATGTAATCCGCATGTGATTTCCCCACCGCGTTTGAAGCCTCACAGCGGTATGTACCATTATCTGTTTTGTTTAGGTTACTAATGAGAAGGTTTGAACCAGACACTACAACGTGTTGAGGCATCTCATCATCTACTCTTAACCACCTCATGTCCGTAGGCCTACAGAGGAGGGAGAAAAAGAAACAGTCACATTACTATTTTCCTATGGTAAAGATGGCATCTTCAATAGTTCATCCACAGACAGAAAGCCCAAACCAAGAAAAACTGTAAAGAAATAACACATACTTTTTTTTTTGCACTACTCAAGCCCAGATGCTGTCGGGCTTCCTCAATTTAAATTTATTTTAACCCAACAGGAAACTGTATCCAGACCTTAAATTTTCTGAAAACACTAATGCAAGCAGGAAGAAAGTTCATTAGTGGTTAATCGTTTGCTTATTCAGGAAAACCTTTGAGGCTACGGACCCAAGCTGCGTCCACAGGGTGCTCAGAGTGCAGATCTGGACAGCAAGTGGCAGAGCGAGTACGTTTTTGTCAAGTTTGAGCCCTTCCCCAGGGCCACCAGCCTGGCGGTGGCCGTGCCGCTGCCCGAGAGCGCTTCGGCTGCCAGAGGAGAGGGTGGTCCTTCTCCTCCCCCCCGCCCCCCCTGGCACATCCCTCCCCCATCCCTTCACCCACGGAACCACAGGGAGAGCTGGTTGGGGAGGGAAATGAGCCTGGTTTGGTGGAGCTAGTGAAGGAAGCGCTACGGGGCTTGGGGGTGGTGGTTTTTTAAAAATGTTATTATTACTATAGACTTTAGGCAGCAGCGAGGGGACAGATCAGCTGCCGGGGGGATGTGCTGGGAGCTCATCCCGCTGGAGGTGTCCCACAGCTCGGGCTTTTCCTACCATCCCACCAGCAGACTCCTGAAGCTTCACCATCCCAGGCCCAAAGCTGGAACCCGGTGGGGCAGGGGATGCTGCTGCCGAGGCTGGGTTTGGGCATGGGCTCGGTGGTCCCCTCCCTCCTCGCCCCCAACGCCCGAGCCACAGCGGCTCTTTAACCTCCATCGGGGGCGGGGGGAAAGGGCTTCCATGCTCTTGGCTACGGTTTTCCAAAGGCTGTTCCTGATTTTGGAGTCCCAGGTTTCCCTGGGACTGTTCCTCACCCTGGGGGTCCTCAAAGTGACCGTTTCGGTATCTTCCCATTTTTGTCATAGTCTTGGGGTTTTTGTGTCTAACCTAACAAAATACCCGTGTAACACGTGTAATACCGAAATAGAAATTTCTACTCTCTGGTCCTTTGTTTTCCTCTGAGCTTCCCTCCCCCAGCGTTTACGTTGCCCAATTTTGCAGAGCAATGATTTTGTTTAACTGGAGAAACATCCCTGTTCGTCTTAAGCCTCTGTAAAGGGTTTTGCGAAATCCCTTTGTCTTAAAAACAGGGAGCTAAAGCCACAGCCCATCATTTCCCTGGGTGTTTTCTTGGGCTCTGAGACACAGGTGAGGTGACCTACATAAGCCAATTCCTAGCACGTCACTGGCACCACCGTAAGGCTAAGCGGCAGGCTGCCGGGGAGACGCCTCTGTCGTATTTAACGTCTGTATGTCTTACTCACAGCCTGCAAGGAGAAAAAGCCAAGCAGCCTGTTCATGAAATTCCCAGGTGATGGCAAACGGGAGGACCCGCGGTTGCCCAGGAGAGGAGGAACCCAAAGGGGCCCTGAGGGGATCGATATTACAACAGGATTTGGCAGGAGACGAGCCGGTCTCTCATGGGGGGAAGGAACCAGCCTCGTGCCCAACAGAAGGAACTGGGAAGGAGGAATCAGTGACTGGTTCTGGGGTGGCAGAGAGGGGACCACCCCGGGGCTCCTCGCCACCCAGCGCTGACACCCTGCCTGCTGCCGCCAAACTGGGGGGCTCCCAGTTCGCCCACACCTGCAGCAGCTCCTCAGCCCTGGGCACGCTACTGGGGAGACGCTGACAGGCTGCGGGGATGTTTGCAGAGATCTTATGAACATGATGGAAATAAGAAAAAAAAAAAAAAGGATAGTAAATACTTGACAGCCATAAATCCAAGTGGAAGAGAAAGTATTTTTTAAAACAAAATAAAAAGTCGACAAAACTTAAATTAGAACAACAATGGAAGTGTGGAAGAAAATTTACCCTCCCTTGCCAGGATTTTCCTGACGCGTAAATTTCTTCAACCCAGTGAGAGCCTCGAGGGCTCGGGCGAGCAGAAGGAATGCAACTGGCAGTTCATAAAAACCACACGGGGCACCAAACCGGGGGACCAGCACCTCCCGGTCGACAGGAGCAGACAGACAGACGGCCTTACCTGGGGGCTCTCACTTCTACCAGTGCCCAGCTCCCCGGTGCCGGCCGAACGGCAAGGACTGGCACCGCACCGGGGCTGGGGGGCAACGGCACCCGGGGGGCACCCTGGGGAAGAGGGGTCCAGCTGGGGGAGTCCCTTCTGCACCCGAGGGCTTGGCGGCTGGGAAGAGCTCTCCTGGGAGCCCTTCCAGCAGGAATCCCGCAGCCACGGACGATGCAGGAACAAACACACACCAAAATAAAGGTTTTGAGTGTGCGGCAGGCGCTGGGGTGCAGAAAGCATCTCTCTCCCTCACGCTGGAACGCCATCCTCGTCGCGGGGAATGGCCCATCGGGTGTCTGTCTGCACCAGCAGCCGAGCCCCGGCGAGGTCCCTGGGCTTTTGTGGCACGGCCCCGGCCCCTCTGGGCAACCTGCTCCGCCCCGGGCAGTGGCCAACTTACTGTGGTTTTCCAAAGGCTGCGCAGGTCAGCTCCAGCGGCTCCCCCTCTCGCGTCAGGCCTTGCACCGGGTAATTCTGAGAAACCCGCACTTGAGGCTTATCTGCAGGACAGAAAACAGGGGGCGGTGAACCCTCCCGTCACAGGGGCCCGAAGGCAGCCCTCCGACCCCCCGCGGGCAGCCCCCGACCCGCCGCTCCGGGCTTATCTCCCCCGGGGCTCGGGCTCCAAGGAGCTGGCTTCCCTTCCCGCCCGGGGGGGCCGGGAGCGATGGATGCTATCGCCCGCCGTGCGGTACTGCAGGACGAGACGCGGCACCCGCGCACGGTAACGGGCCGGGCTTTACACGGGGGGCTGGGGACAAACGGGGAGAGGAGCCCCGGCCACGGCCGCTTTTGTTGAGACAACAGAAGATCTTATTTCGTCCAAACAAAGCTCCTCTAAATCCTAAAATAAACACAGGGAATTAAAGCATGTACAGTTGGGGAGCCAGCTCAAAACCACCACTTCAGTAAGACCCTGCAGAAAAAAAAAACCAACCAGGCAAACCGCAAACCTGGAGTCCACAATTAAAAAATTCATTACCTCCTACAACTGGAACACCGAGTAAAAACGCAATCTAAGCTGTAGCTAAAATGTTATCAGCACAAGAAATCAATTCAACGCCACAAATGCCATTAAGCCATATATATTTTTCAGGAGTTTACTCAACTGTAAGGAACAAAGGAAGGCAAAAAATCAGTATGCATAAAGGTTGAGACCATTTAAATGTTTCTATTTCCTCTGAGAGTAACCGCTACCAAAAATATTGGCTTGCTGCATTTTATTAACTGTGTTTAACTCATTAACATGCTTCCTATGGAATAATAGAGATTAGAAAAAAAAAAAAAAAATCCGTGTCAGGATTTAACCAATTTAAACTCTCATAATTTTCAGTAATGGAATAAGCTACACGAGTAAATCCTCTCCCGAGATGGCTATACCACAAACATTTTATAAACTAATCCCCGTTACGGAGGCCTCTGGCAGCGCGGGCTCTGCTGCTGGAGGGGCGGCAGCGGGGGGGCACAGCGATGCTTTGGGGGTGCCCCACACCCCAGGATGAACACACACCTAAGGCTTCGCACACACAAAATAGAGCTGTGTAAGGGACCGGAATGTTCCAGCTGAGGAAGAAGAGTCCGTGGCAGGAGGGAGAAGTTCATTCCAGCTCCACCAGCCTGACGGGCACCAGGAGAACCTGTGTCTTCATTAGGCTCACGGGAGACCAAAAATCCTTCACTGGCTTCACCCAAGAGGGGTGGGGGGGTCTTCTTCCCTTTTTCATAAGGAGGACCATTTCAACCACCTGAAGTTCCACCTGCATTGCCAGGTGTCCCAGCTCAGAGTCCATTTTCTCCAGAGCACGGCCCCCCCAGCGGGGCTCTGCCCAAGGCCGAGGGCCCCGGGGCCCCGAGCTCAGTCCTACAGGGGACCGTGGCATTTAGTAGCCCACACTGGCAAGTCGAGATGGCTTCCAAGGCCTGGGCTAGCACTTTGGCACCTACTAACCCCTGTATCAAACAGGCCGTGTTCTGGCGGTGACCACACACCCGGGCTGCGTACTCTCGGGCAACGACTACCTCAGATGGCGATGCAGGGCACAAGGCAAGCAGCAGCTCAGTTTTGGCCACCAAGTGCACCCCAGCCACCTGAAACCCTCCACTTGGGACTTCCTAATATCATATTGCTGGATTAGTACATAAAAACACCCGCTTGCACCTATGCATCCGAGCCTCGACATACTCCACTGGCAGCCAATTAGATCTAACAACCCAAAGCTATTTCCTCGTACTCCTATTTCGAGCGGCTCAAAAAAACAGCCTAGTAATTTAATAAGGCACCTTTATTAAGCTAAATTCATTCAAAAGCTAAGAGTGATATACAAGGTTAAACAGCAGCAGTCTAAAGGTTACGCTGTAGCAGCAACCAATTTGAAAAACTTATTACAAACCCATTCTGCGTTTGATGAGATTTCTTTCACAGCGGGTGCCTGCGTGGGGGGGACGGGACAGCAGCCTCACTGGGGGGGACAGCCCGCCCCGATCCCTGCCCCAGGCATGGGCCACCCCGACCCCACGCCAAGAAACACTCCTTACCCCTCTCCTCTTCAAACAGCCCCTATTTTCATCTCTCAAGTGATGGAGACGCTGAAGGTTCCTGCAGCTGCCGCGTCGTGCGGGCGCTGGGTGGGCTCTGTGTCCCCGGCTGCTCCCACCGACCCCTCGTCGCTGTGAAACTCTGTGGTTTGGAAGTTACCAACACACTCAGAGAGTCACAGACTGGTTTGGGTTGAAGGGACCTTAAAGATCACCTTGTTCCAACTCCCCTGGCCTGGGCAGGGACACCTCCCACCAGGGCTCCAAGTTCCCCCCAACCTGCCCTTGAACCCCTCCAGGGATGGGGCAGCCACAGCTTCTCTGGGCAACCTGGGCCAGGCTCTCAC
>JAOQGH010000010.1:7318266-7344224 GCA_025769975.1 Gallinago jamesoni | reverse complement strand
TCCATCTCCCCTCTTTCAGGGTCAAACCCTTCCCCCTCCTCCTGGGGCTCCCCTCCCTCATCCAGAGTCCCTCCCCATCTCTCCTGGAGCCCCTTGAGGGACTGGAAGGGGCTGGAAGGTCTTCCTGGAGCCTTCTCTTCTCCAGGCTGAACCCCCCCCAACTGTCTCAGCCTGTCCTCCCAGCAGAGGGGCTCCAGCCCTCCCAGCATCTTCATGGCCCTCCAAGTTACTCTCCATTTGTCTCAACTCTTCCTCTTGCTAGCTGCTTGCCCAGTTTTTGTGCCATCAGCAAAGATTATTAACAGTGACTTTTGGAGAACTTCAAACGATTCCTGGGAGCAGCGCACAGCTTCGGGCCAGGCACCCAGGCCACAGCATTCTCTCTAAAAATACCATCACCCGCTGATGACTCCCTAATGACGGTGCTTTGAGATCTGCCAGTTAGTGATTTCTTAATCCATTGAAATGTGCACTCCATCGATAATGCTTAGGTCTCATTAATCAGCCAAGATACCATGTTATACCACGTCCGGTGCCTCACAGAAGCCTAAGCCTATTATTCTACCCATTTCCTTCCAGGTGCCTCCTAACCCTCCCCAGCCGCCACCAGCCACACGCCAGCCAACCCTTCCTGGCCACCGGGCTCATGCTTGCAGGGAGAGGCAGGTGAAGAGCATCCATCCTTCGTTCAGCCCAGCCCAAACCACGACGCAGTGATTCGGCCAAAAATTCTCTGTTTTGTGAAATCAGGTACTGCATCTGAGCTTTCAAACCCTTTTCACACTGACTGCCTGAATTCCGATGGCCCCTCCTGGCAGGAATGGCGACAGTTGGCATCCCCAGGAGACAGGTCCCATGGGTCAAGCCGAGCTCCTGCCCACCTGAGGCAATTCCGGCTTCCAAGCTGCCCAGACACGGCTTCACACTTCTCTCTCCAGAGGGGCTCTGTTCTGTGGCCCCCACCAACTGCCCAACCCCCCCGCTTCTGGCAGTTTCTGTATCCTGCCCCGCTGGGGGAAGAGGAGGAGGAGGAGGATGCTTTGCAGTATGAGAAGAAGTCAGAGGAGGTACAGGGTCACTACAAGAGTCACCTTCATCCCGCAGCCCGGTGTTGGCTCATCGGGGAGCGCAGGGACAGCCCAGCCCCAGCTCCACTCCTTCCCTTCTGCCAGGACAAGAGCCCGCACCGCCCATTTTCAGCCAAAATACAGAAATCTGTTTAAATAACCAGATCCCACATTTAAAATAGCGAATAAGCCTGTGACTGCCAGTTCACAACTTGCCCAGAAGTGCCTTTCGACCCCCCAAGAGGACTTTGCAAAATTCACCCTCCACTAAATTTGGAGCCTTGGCTTGCAGCAGGGCACGGAGAGCCCGGGACAGGCAGGGATGGAGCCCCTCAACGCTGCCCTTCCAAACATCGAAGCTCCCGTTGCCGCTGGGAAAGGCCGAGCCCAGGCTGTACCCTGTGCTCCTCCCTCCCAACAACACTCCTCCGAGAAAACCTTATTAATGAGCTCGCAAACGAGCACCCAACTGGGAAATGTCACAAACAAGAGCGGTTAATGCCCCAGAAAATCAAATAACCAAACACTTGGCTGATTGTGGTGCTTTTCATATTTACGAAAAGAAAAAAAAAAAAAAAAAAGCTTTAAATCAAAGTTTCTGAAGGGGTCAACACCTCGCTGAACAAAACAACTCATTTATTCGTTTTTAGAAATCTCCAGATGATAAATTACATTGATGTTAATCACTTCACTGCATACTATGCAATTAATATTTGTACTGGATAGAAATATAAGGATTCCTGGAGATGCGACGGCACCCATATATGGCCAATTTTTAACATAATTGGCTGCAAAGAATTCTCCCATCATAACAGCAGAGGCTGAAACTGATTCCATCCGTGCATACTTTAAAAGTACACGTGTAGATATTATAAAAATGAACGTGCAATTACTTACTTCAGAAAAGCAAAAAAAACCCCAACAAGCCAGAGAAAATGCCAGATCAAGACTTTGACACTTTCCCTTCCTGTAATCACATAATGAGATAAGGAAAAGCACCACAAGGGCTGAACTTCCACGTCTCCGAGAATATCTGGTTCCATTCAACACCTTAACGATACTTTAATGCATTTTGTTGCTTCATTTCCTTTCTAAAATTACACTCGACATGCTGGCCCTTCCGCCCCTCCTTGGACTCCCAATGGCCAAGCGCAGGCAGCCCCGGCCCCGTGGGGGGAGTTTGCAGACCAAACGCCACACGGGGGCTCATGGCCACCCGTCGCAGAGGCCCGTGGCCACCCGTGGGCATGGCCATTAATCAAGCGGGAAGGCGTTATCGTTACTGGTCAGGGTGCCACATGGGGCACAGGGTGCTGCCAGCCTCTCCTTTGGGAGGAACCCCCGGAATTGCTCTGCCCCCTCCCTCCCTCTCTCCCGGCTGGGGAACCTGGGGCGCCCCCAGCCCGTTCGAAACATCTTCCCCAAGTTAGGGAGGAACACAAACAACCCAAAACCCCGCAGTCGGCAATTTTCTTTGAGCTCCAACGCAGAAGAAAATGCTCAACTGAATTGTTTTTAAAAGAGAGCGAAGTAGGTCACTTTGCAGATCTGCACCTTTCTTTCTCTTTTTAGCAGAGGAGGACATTTCAATAAAATAAACATGCACTTTAGGCAACACCTCCAAATGAGCTGAAGCACAAACGCTCCAGATTGTCAATGACACTTAAGGTCCTCATTTACCCAAAGACATCTGACATCCCTAGCTTTAAGCAAATCACCTTAAAAAGAGAAAAGGTAAATGTTTTGAAGGGAGAACGAAGGAACCCTGGGGGGGGGATAACAGCTCCCCTCCTCCTCCTCCTTCTCCTCCTCCTCTCTGCCCCAGCCACCCTGGACATGTGCCCTGGCTCTCCTTGCCTGGGGACAGCCACAAAGCCACCCACTGTCCATGGAGCAGCAGCAGCAGATTCTTCCCGGGAAAGGGCTGGACCCGGGGGCAGAGCAGCCTCGGAAAAAGCCTCTTCTCCTTTCAAGGAGAAGTGCACCTCCGTTCCAGGTGCCCTGTTGTCCCCCCAAAGGGCACAAACCCACGGCTCAGGGGCTGTTCCCCTTTGCAGTTTGCATTTTGAATAGTTTCCTGCGAGGACAAGCGTGTCCCCCTGCTTCCTTTCCCCACTTTCCAAATTATGCAGTTTTCTGCTTGGTCTTTTTTTTTTCTTAAAAAAACCAAACCAACAAACCAACTAACAAACTTCTGAGTTGCATCTTACAAAAATTATCTCCACTCTGAAATTTAGTCAGACAAAAAATACCTCATTATCTGAGAAGGCTCCATCCATCATCTCTTGTCCTTCCCCCACGCATTTCATGCTCCAGTTGGATACATTAAGTGCAGAGAAATACAACGTCTGCTGAGAAAAACATCTCCCGGTGCCTCGCTGATGTTCCCAAGCGGCGGATGCGCTATGGCCTTGGTGGGAAGGGACAGGGCTGAGGGGGAGAGACCTGGGGCAGAGATTTGAGCCAGGCACAGAGAACTGGTGTGGAGTGACGTGTCTCTGGCTGCGGGAGAAGCAGCAGCAGGAGCAGCGAGCGCTGATGGCCCCGCTCTGGAGACGCAGCAGATGATGCTCCTGGAAGGTACCCCCACAGTCAGGGGAAGAGCCCCCCCAGCAGTTGGGAGGAGCCCCTTCCTCTACCACAACCCCCCCCATCTAAAGGCAGTTCAGACCGGAGCAATTAGGCCTGATTGCAGGAGTTAAGATCCCCAAGAGGCCAAGCCCAGGTCCACGGGAGCTCTGATGGAGACACCCAGCTGCAAAGACGAGAGGATCTTCCTCCTGCTCTCTCACCAGCCATCAAGTCCTCAGCCTGAAGCAGGAAAAGCTCAAGGGTAAGAGTCTGCTCTGCAGGTGCCTTTCCTGCCCTGAGTTCAGGTCCGACAGCAGGTACCAAAGGCAAATGTCTGGACGTGCTCCTGCACGGAGTCCCCACGCTGCCAATTGCTGGGAGCCGCAAGGTTGTGACGCACAATTGTGATGTTCTTCTGCTGGTGCTGCTCCCTCCAGCCATCTGCTGCTGCCCACTGACGGACCAGCGGGGGTCAAGGCCCTGGCCGTACACATAATTACTTTTAACTAGCTCAGAGCGTAATTCAGAGCAGAACGTGAACCCAAACCAGTCTGAAAGCCCCTTCTCCTCCTGGTCCCACTCTGAGGAGGCTCTGCCCTCGCTCCGTTCCAACAAACATCTCCTGAGCAACCCCGAGGGGACGCTGCAATCAGAGCTACGGACTCAACCCTGTGTGAGGGACCCACCACCAGCCTCCCACACACCAGTGGAGGCTTCCACGAAGGACGGACAAAGGACCGCAGCTACCTGGGCTCTGCCCTCGCTGCCTGGGGAACCCTTCAGGGCTGCCACCAAAAGCAGCCAAGAAGGGATTTATTTGAGGAAGAATGTAAAAAACGTTAAATTTTTAACAGCAGCCCTCTCCCACCCCATCAAACGACAAGGGTTTCAGAGGAACTTCTGAAAGGAAGCCTAAAGATAACCCCATGTCCTTCCAGCCAAGGGGAAGGAACCCGGCGCGATCCCAACGCCTCGCATAACAGGGGAGATTGGATTACTATTTTTTTCCCCGTTAAGTATTTGATCAAGCCTCACAAAGGTGCTAATGTATTATTAAAGCTAATGGAGCTCTACAAGAAATGTTAATGGACATTAAGTTTGCATAAATGAATTACACATTAGCAGAGTCACAAGGAATCTGGTATCTGCCAATTGAGGTAGTATCTGATCAGTTCTGTTTTCCTCATTACAGGAACATCGCTTCCCGCTAGTTTCGGAGATAGGAGAATTGTAACCAAGATGTTCATAATGAAACTACATAATGAAGCAGATGAAAGAAATTAATACAAAACTTCCTCTTCCCTTTTTTCCTGCAGTGTTCTACTAGAAGTGAAGCTACAGAAGCAAGCGCTTTGAATGGCCCTGGCACCCGCGTTCCCGCATGGACCAGCTGAGGGGGCTTCTGGAGCCCTTTTTGGGGTAGAGGGGTGTGTTTGCAGCAGCGCCGGCAGCTCCCCCAGCGGAGAGTCCACGGCCGGGACCGCGGGGGTTTCCAGGGACCTGCTCATAAACCTCGTTACCATCACACACAGCAGAGCGGCTCCTAAACGAAGGGAAATGCACAATTAACACCGAACGCTTTAGGAACATTAGAGAAAACAGGTTGGCCCCCGTCAGCGCTGTTACTACAGAGCCCACATAATTCAGGATTCGGAAACCAGTTGGCGCTGGGTACACAACACGCAGTACTGGGATCCTCTGGCACGGCACCAAGTGAACTTTCGCCAGGAAACTCGCAGTGGTGGCCGGTCCCTTTGATGTGGTAGGAGAGAAGCACTGTTCAAAGAGGTAAGTAGGCTGCTGAAAGAAAAATACTGGGATTTAATCTGTTCCGACAATTCCCAAGGCCAGCCAGGAACCTCTGACGGTGCAAGCTCTATGTACAGAAAGTTATTTCTTGAGAGAACGAAGGCAGGTATTTATCGTGGCGCAGAAAACATCGTGGCTTAACCCATGAAGTGGTGCCCAACATTTGGATTTCCATTTTTACATAACGAGACATAAACCCCATCTATGCTGCGATTTGATCACACGGGGACTAGTTCCTGAAGCCTTAAGCGAGCCATTTTCCCCTTAAGAGAAGGAAAAGTTCTGCTACTCACACATGACTTCCAGGTAACGCTGCGTCTGCAAGTCTTTGACGGCGGGGTGATCCACCAGGCAGATGACGGGGACCCCGTCGTCCTCCCGTCCCACCTTCAGCACCAGCTGGCTGGTCACCGTGTACATGTCCGACCACTGCTCCACCTCCGACTTGCCTGCAGGAGAGGGCCAGGAGAGCAGAGAGCCATCACGGAGGGTGCACCCAGGCCCCTGCCCTCCCCGCGGGCTGTCCAGACCCCCCCCTGCGGCCACAGGGTGTCCGGGAAGGGGACCCCACACACCTCTCCTCCAGGTTATAGCCAATTAACGCCCGCACCGTGTTACCGCAACGGTTAAACCCCCCCTTACGCCCTCCCCAAATCCCCACACTCCTAAATCAATGAGCCGCAAATCCCCTCTCGCTCTGCAATCAACAAATTAGCTAGGAAAAGTGATTAAAGGGATTAAGTTAATTAAAAGCAGTATTGATAAGCTGCAGCGGTCGGGGGGAAGGAGAGGGCAGGGGGTGGCCAGAGCACGGCGCAGCTCGGACGCCACGACCACGGCTGGGAAACGAGGAGGAAGATGAGACAGAAGGGGGGAAGAAGGATTTCTCCGTAACTCAGTGGGCACCTGCTGACCACGGGCCTCCACTCTGTTTTCAAACAGCCTTATCTGCGGCCTTCATTTAGGAATTCACACTGAAATGTCAGGAGCAACTTTTGTAGCAGAGGTTTTTCCCCCCCAAACTACAGCTGACATATTTCAGGGAAACGGGGGAGCTGCGGGAAGCGACACCCGGGGATATCTGGAGGAAAGGGTTTGCCATGGGCAAAGCTACACTTTCACAACCCACAACTGAGTATTTCAGCTTCCCTACTTCTGCTTAAAAAACAAATCCAAGGAATGGGCAGGGTGAGCTTCTGCTCATCTCAGCAGTCTTCAAAGAGAGGGGAAAGCTGGGATCCCATTCCCGACACAGGGAGACTCAATCAAGGAGCCGGACAGGTCAAGCAGGAAGGGTCAGATACTGCTGCCCACCAGAATGGGGCAGGAACCCCAGGAAGGGCTGGCTGGAAGCTGGGCACACCACGGAGATGACAACCCCTGCTGGGAAGCAGCCGGGCACCGCGTGGCGTGGCAGCAGATCCGCTTCCCACCTCCCTCACCGTGCCCTCCGCAGTGTCCTACGTGGATGCTCGTAGGCGTTGGACTCGCAGAGAGGATTTTATCCTGCCCTTCTCGGGGGTGGGGGGTGGGTTTGAAGTAATGAGTCTGGACTTTGGTAGAAAGCCCTTCAGTGTCTCAGACTGGGTAAAGCACAGAGGTGGTGGCAGCCGGGCTCACGTCTACGTGCAGACTTAAACTAACAGCACGTCACGGGCAATCAGTGTCAGTGAGTCCAACGTGCAAACACCGGGAGCGACCGGGCCCCGGGGAGTCGGAGAAACCCATCTTATATGAATATTCAACTGAACGCAGAGAGACCACTCTACAAACAAGAGAGTGAGCCGTGAAGGTGAACTGAACATCTTTACAGCCCGCACCATCTACTGGTGCCCAAAACAGGGTGGAAAGCTCCAAAAGCACCACAGAAATACATTCAGCTGAAGGTCACCTGCAGTTCCAGAACGACTCCAGAGCTCTGTGCTTGAGCCTGACAGGGAGGCAGAGGACCAAAGGGAGCTCAGCCCTTCTGCGCTAGAGAGTCACCTCCCCACCCACATACTCCTTTGTTCCTCAGCTGGTGTGCAAACCAGCTTCCTCCACTTTTTTTTTCTTTCTTTCTTTTCTTTTTTTTTCCCTCCCCCTCCTTAAACTGGCAACAAATCCCCAGCATTACATAAATCACCGCAGAGCCCTGCACAAAGCAAGCGACTGAGAGGACACATCTACCAGTTAGCTCCTTGTTTCCCTTGAACCATCTGATGGTGGTGGCGGGTCTGCTGGCCATGGCCGTGCAGTTCAGCTCGATCTCCTCTCCCTCCACCGCGACTTCTTTCTGGATATCGATGACCAAATTGCGTGGCGGGACTGCAACGAAGAAAACAACACAACGTGAACTGGATGGAAAAACCCCATTGTTCGATCACTGCCACGAGACAAACCTTCAGGAAAACCTGTTAAATCTACTGGAGGAAAGTAGCCACCAGCATTTATTTGATCTTTCAATCGATCAAATCCTTTGATAGGCGGCTTCGCGGTAATCAGAGCGAGCACTTTCACTCTCCACCTAATAATCATCGTGGTTTCGCAAATTATTACTTATCAAATTTGTAACTTGGTGTTCTCTCTCCCAGGCGGGCACCCTTCCAGGGAAGAGCCCGAGTCCTCCGAGCCCCTCGGCCATTTAAAAACACAGCTTGACTCCCTGCACATTTCTTGCCGCCTTCTGACAAGGAGAGGAAACACAAAGGCTGACATTTGGAAGTGCATTACTTACCGCGCCTCTAACCTTGCCAGGCAATTTTTCTCTCATGCTGTTCAGCCTCCAGGCTCAGCCAGATGGGGTGGAAGCTGGCCAGCAGGCGTCAACCTCATTTCAGATGCTCAAAAAGCCACCAAGTACAAGCCCAGGGTGGAATATCGTCACCTTCGGAACAGCGTGCCCCATGGCAGCACCATCAACCAGACACAGGACCATCCCTGAGCAGGGGGAGCCAGCTCTGCGCCCAGCACGTCCCTCCGGACGGGCACTTCCCTTCTCCCCACACACCTCTCTTCTGATAAAACACAAAGCCTGGAGACTACGCTCCATGAGAAATAATCCAGCAATATCCAGACACAGGCTCAGAGCTCCAGGGGGATAAGGGCCGCTCAGCGCAACCCAGGTGTGACAAACGGGCTGAAAAATGGCCCCCCGGGAAGAAGGGATCCCTGCCGCGAGAGCACCCGAGGTCAGGGAGAACCAGGGAAAAATAAAAATAAAAAAAGAACATCAAGAGCTGGTGCAGCAAAGAGCCGCAGCTTCGGGAAAAACCCAGAACCTCCAAAGGAAACTCAACTTTGCTCTGATCAATACGATTAAGCGACTGCGTAGTTCAAATGTGAGTAACACGTTTCTGAGCTAATGAAGAACAAATATGTATAAATACCATCCAGATGATCAAATGGACTAATTAGTCACTTGTGGCTTTTCTCTAAAAAGAACAGAATGGGCTACATATTTGAGATTTTCACATGTTCCAATTAAGCATGAATAAATCTACATATTGTGCCACAGAAGCCGCCGCAGCACACGGGAGACCGAGCGGGGGGAAGCACAGGGGCGAGGAACCGAGAAAGGGCGAAGCTCTCTCCGAACCCCGGGTACGAGGGACGCCCCAGAAGGTCCCCCCGCTCTCGGAAGCACCATCAGAGGCAGGTCAGCAAAACTCCTCCCCGGCACAACTTGAGATGTACCGAGGGGGGGTCTCTGGCGGGGACCAGCCGTACACCAAACCCCCCCCACCCCGGGAGAGACGCGGCGCTGGCTTCGAGGTGAGTAAAGCGAGGGCTGTTATTTCAAACACCTTCTCAGCGTCGCGAGCCGTGAAATGAAATCCAGCACGCTCTTCTGGCACGCATGGGATTAGAGAGAGGGGCCGGAGGGAGCTGCCGACGCCGGGGGGTATCAGGCAGCACACTAAAACTTTGGAGATGTTGATAAACGTAATAGCTGCAGCAGAACTGCTTATAAACATTATTTAAACAACGTATAAAAAGCTAAGAACCAAATCCCATTAAGTAAAAAGGAGGAAGATTTAAACTAATCAGCGAGCGAGATCTTGCATTAAGTCACCCTCTGTGATTCAGGTTCTGCTATTAATAGAGTCTTAAAAGCCGCCGATAATCTGCAGAAACGGCTGCGACGGCGGGAGCTGCGACGGCGGGGACCTGCCTGGTCCTGCCCGGGACCCCCAGGGGCTGAGGAGAGCCCGGGGGTCACCAGCCTGGGGGTGTCTGGGGGGGCACGGCATTCGCTCTGCAAACAGTCACCCCTCAGCAAAGGAGCAAACTTGCCATGGAATGAGAGAGCCTGAGCTCTCTCTCACGAGCGACAAACCGGCACAGAAATGAAGAGGAAGCTGTCACTTTCCACTGGGGGAACACAAGGTTCCCTGGAAAATATCAGTCACCTGACAGACACGTGAAAACTCACCACAACTCACGGTGCCGTGAGTAATGCCTCTCCTCAAGGAACATCATCGATGGGCAAAGATGCTGTCGTTTGTCATTAAAACATAATCTCTCAGATCCCCAAGATTTGGAAGAAAAGATTCAGCACGTGACCAGAGCAGTCCCGTTAGGGAAACCACAGAATTCATAAACTGAGCAGCTCCACCGCGCTACGAAGCATCCAGCCTTCGGTTACTTTCCCTCTGCATATCAGATAATTATTGAAAGACATTTGCTACAGCTTCTGCTTTCTGGCTGACTTCTTTCTCATCTCATGGAACGAGACCCAACCACAGCCACTTCCCTTCTTCCCAAGAAACGTGCCTTCCCTCGCCCTGGAGAAGATGGATACGAGCCGGAGGAGGGCTCATCCCACAGAGCTCCTTGCCCTGGACAGACCTTCCTTCCAGGACACCAGCAGGTCCAGACCTGCCCCAAAAGCCAAAGGAGTCACTCGGCTGCTCTTTCAAAGTGGTGACAGCACAACTGACATGTCTCCACAGGCTGCCTGCCCACCAAGGCCAGTATGGAACCTCTCTGCAGCCTTTGCCAGTGCCCCAAATAGGAAAAGAGGCTTGGAAGGGCAGAAGACCTCACACTTACACCTCTGCTTATTCTTTGAAGCCAAAAAAAGCCTGAGAACAAAAAGCAGAAGACTCAAGTATCCCACTAAATATGACATAACCTACAAAGAGAGGCTGAGGGTGCAAACAGGGACATCTTGTGACACAAGGGCGATGGCACATCACTGGCCGACCTGCTTGGCATTTGCTGGCCCCCCCTGAAAATCTTGTGTCTGCACATGGAGCTGCTATGGAGGAGCTGAGCTGGCCTCCAGCAGGAGAGCACCCGGTGTCCTGACCCCTGCTGTGCTTTATCACTGGAGAGAGCAGCTGGAGCTCCCCCAGCACCCACCGGAGCCCCGTCCCACCGACCCCGCGCGTCCAGGGATGACAGAGCTCCCGGCGAGCCCCCGACCGGTCCTTACCGAGCACTGTGATGGTGGTATAGATTTCCTGGGGGGGATCGGTGTAGAGCTGGCAGAAGTACCTTCCTTCGTCAGAAATGGAGACATTGGTGAGTGAGACACGGAGCTCGCTGTTGGAGAAGTTCACCAGCTGGAACCTGCTGTCCTTCAGCGCTGTGGGGCAAGCACAGCCTCAGTGATGGCCAGGAGAGACCCAGCGTCCCCTCCCTCCACCCAGCAACGCCAGAGCTCTGCCACGATGTCACCAGCGCCCGGACACAGCAGCGCCAAGAGATTCTGTTTTGGTTATAAAGGAGCAAAGATTGTCTCGAAACGTTGAGTCTCCAAAGCAGAGAGATTACCTCGGAGAACATTGCACTGTCTCGGTGTTGCCCGATTCAATTTGTTTGTGTCAGCTAAATATTTGGCACTCAACTGCAATTCACCCTGAATTACTACAATCAATTCCTACAGCAAAGGAAGACGGGCTCAGCTTTTAAAGGGGACCATCAAGGTTTCCATTAAGGAGAAAGATTATGATTGCCTGTCTCATCTACCCTCTAAAGGGCTGCCTAAACTTTAACCGTCCGGCGTTACATTAAAAGCAGAGATCTCGGCAAAGGCTGGTGCCCGGCCACAAGCGAGGCACGGGGCCAGTCACCATGGCACAAGGAAAAACAAAACTTACGCCTGAAATCTCGGAAATAAATGGTTTGTCTGTTGGGGTTCAGGAGCTGAATCACCGAGTCGTCGCTGTTCTTGACGCGGCAGCTGATGGTGGCGACGTCCCCCTCCACCACCGTCACGTCCTCCGTAACCAGGTTCTGGCCATCGCCTGCAGGAGAGAGCAGAGAGGAGCTAGCACAGGCAGGAAGGACCAACACAACTTCTGTGTCTCCACTTGTGGCTTCTGCAGGGGGAGCTTTGGGCAGCAATGGCGAGTCCTTCACCCCGGGTCCTCCTGCCAGTGAGGGGTTACAGGCATCCAGGACCCCCCCATACGTGAGCAAACTCCCCCTGCCCAGCCACGCGCGGGGTTTGCCGGGGTTCATCGTAATTTCACTGCAAATACTCACACAAGGAACACTCAGAACAGCAACGCCAGGGACCTTCCACCCAAACTGTACCGGGCACCACAAAACCAAAGAGGAGCAACTGGAAGGGAGCTCTGCGATGGGAACACAGGGAAAAGGAACCCTCTCCTTGGATGCCACCAGCCCCTCCAGGGCTCCCAACGCTCCCACCGGCCTCGGGGACAAGAGCCACGTGTCTGGGAACGGCACAAATTCCCTCCCTCTCTCCAAAGAAGAATTTTGTTAAATTGCCTTGAAAGAACAAATGGCTGCAAGAAGCATTTATCCCTTGACTGGAGCAGACAGCCATTAGGGAACCAGTTTTTACCCACTCCGTGTAATCAGGAGGTGCTATTAATGTCCAGAGGCAGGGAAAAAAGAATCCGATGCAATTATGCTGTGGGAGCCCTGTAATCATTTACAGGTCAGCACCTCGAAAACTCTCCTCCTAATGAATCGAATCATTACATCACTCGCACACCGGGAAGCGTGCTTCCCGTGGTGAAGAATGCAGAGGACGGGGATTTGGGAACGGCGCTTTGCATGGCAATTTCTCCATAAATAATGAGTGCCCCTCAGGTTGGACACAGAGAGCGAGGAGCCCCGGCAGGACCCGGGGACACGGCCCCAGGGAGTCCAGCCAGGGATGGCTCATTGCAGCCCCTCTCGGTATCGACTCTGGTTTTGCTTTCAGACCCTTTACGGACGAGGACTCAAAGCAAAGCGGGAGAAGTCACGCTCTGGGCAGTCCTGCTTCAGCAGGGGACTGCGTGATCTCCATGGTCCCTTCCAACTCTACAAATGCAGGACAATGCTGAACCTTTGGTTGCCCGTTTGCCAGACCGAGTGGCACCTGTCCAAGGGCTGGGTGGCCAGGAGAAGCCCCTGCTGTGACACAGGGAGAGCGGCCGGGGGACAGTCCCACTCCCCAGGGAGCCACGGAAAATGCAAAACCACAAGGTTTTGATAAAGTTTCCAAGCAGTAAATCCCAGCCTGGTTTCCTCTCCTCGTGCACCCTCTCCGATTTCCTTTCTTCCCTCCTGACCCCCATCTGTTGGCAGACGTGCCTCGGAAATCAGCGTTCAGCAAAGAATCTGCATCGTTTGGAAAGACAGAGACTGATAAAGCGTCAGGGGCCTGTCCACGCCCGGCGGCACCCAGCTGAAGGCTCCGCACAGGTTTTGCCCTTGCGGGAGAAATTTCCTTTCTCCAGATTGATGAACTTTACACAGAAAACCTGGAAGTTGTGAGCAACCAGAACAACACCCAGAGAAGAGCCCCAGGCGCAGCGCAGGGGGACAATGAGCCCGCCACAGGTATCTTCCCGGCTCCCACCCCACGTTCCCCAAGTTGATGGGGCGCAGACCCCCAGGGACCCACCGCCCGCCCCATCCCACCTCCCCAGAGGAAACCCCTTCGCAGAGCCCATCCCCGACAGCCACAGGCTCTGGCGTAAACAACACTCAAACATCTCAAAAGCGGCGAAAGAGGAATTACTAAATGCTACTAACTGCTTCTGGGGAGTAGTTCTATCAAAGCCATTCAAAACAAGGTTCTTGCACAAGGATCAGCTTGATATGTTCTCATAAACGCAATATTCACTACAAATCATTAACAAAGCTATTAAGATTCGATTTCCATCTAAGCAATTATTGCTAGCATATTTTTTTACATTTACTTTAAAAGACTCAATCCTATTTTCAATTCATTAAACTGTTCCTTGCATTTACTGAATTTTACATCAGCTTTAGAAGCCTATTTGAATTAATAAGAATTACAGTAGAAGTAATTTAGAAATAAATTATTTGAAGTTCAAGCCACTGAAGCTTTTCATGCCGGGATGCTGCTACGTGAAGCCCGCTGAGCGATGGCTGTACGAGCCCAGCATCCCGGGTCCAGGCTGGCACCAGCATCCCCCCCGGGGTACGGCCGGGCAGGGGGCACGCGGGAGCCACCCTCCGAAGCAGCACCATTTCTCCTCTTTACTGTGAATCAAAGGGCACCTACTCCGGCCAAGCTCCTGCTCCGCTGGCCCGAACTTGCTCGCTTCAGTTCCCGTTACACAGCAATGCTTTGGGTATCTCTGTTTGTATCTGCTCCTGCCTAGCAAGGCAAGAGAGTTATTGCCGAGAAGAGCCTTAATTGCAAACTCTAAAGGAAATAAAAACGCAAGGCACAGGGAGAACTCTTTAGACCCATCTTCTGTCAGCGGGTCAGGAAGTGTCTTGGTAAATATTTAGTGGCAGCACATGGGGATGCTGAGGAGCATCGGGTAGACACACTTACAGCATTCCAAGATGTTGTAATAGGAAAGGAAAGATTCAGGAGGGAAAGGAAGCTTATGGACCCGCAGAACCTCAGAAGTTGAGGGAAGCAAAGGAAAGCTCCTACTGAAAACCAACCGTAAATCAGCTGCCAACGAGCCATGTGCTGGGGCCAGCAGGAAGATCCCCAACAGCTGAATTCTAGGGGAGAGATTTTCATCTTCGACACCTCATGAGCAAGTCTAACGGCCGAGAGAGGCGCCTACAGCACAAGGGGAAGGAAAAAACCCGCTCTGCACGTTCCCTTTACTACCCAGAGCAAGTCTCTGGCCTCGTTTTCCGAGTCTCCCCGTGGGATGTAAAATTGTGTTTTACACTTTCTGGGAGGTGGAGGGACGCGACGCCTGAGGAGCAGCTTTGGCTAGAACCTGGACAATCGATTTCTGCACTTGTCTTCCTGCCTTACACCTCTGCAGTCCTTGCTCCTAAGGCTGCAAAGTAAGACATAGACGAGTAAATTGTGTTTCCAACAAGTTCCTCTTAGCCGGACACAGCCCGGGGACCTTGGCTCATATGCAGTGGTCACATTTAAAATCAATTCTTTCTCCTCTTGTGGCACACTGGGATAAAGCGAAGCGTCAGGGAGAGAAGAGGGAAAGATTAAAAATACGTGCCTGGGAGCACGATTCTTCAATTTCCAACAGAAGGGGAGCCACAGGTGCTCCATCAGGAGCAGCACTTGCTGATTCAGGCACCGGCACAAACGCCTTCCAAGAAAGAGTGATTTTCACGACACCTGAATTATGGGAGCCCATGAACTGAAACAAAATTCCTCTTAATAAATTGAGTCAAAGGGAACAATGCACATGGACACACAAACTATTTGTTCATGTGCTCCAGGAAAAAAAATGACACCGTGATCAATCCAGGGAACCAACGCAATTTGAATGTCAGAACTCATCTATCGATTCCAGCGATCTGAAAGGAACGTGGTGGTGAGATAACCAGCCACAGGTGAGATGCACACGCAGAGGGTTTATAAACACCCAACAACGCTCCACTCCCGCAGCTTTGTCTCCTCCTCTCCACCGAGCGGGGTCTCCCCTTGCTCCATCCCTCACGGGGAGAGCATCCCCCAAATAAACACCACGGACCATCTCCTTGGGAAGACCAAAGATCAGACCCAGGGACCTTTCAGAGCAGGAGAAAGGAGGGAATCAAATCCCCATTCCATTTCTCTGCAGATTTGCCTCAAGAAGGGAGAAGAGCCCTGAGGAGATGGCGCTGGGAGAGGCTGCGGGAACTCACCCCATCTGCCCAGGAGCCCTGGAGACCACAGCCCTCACATCAGCTTCTGAGAAGAATGGACAATCCCTGCTGATTGTGCTGGCGAGGAAAGGCGATTGCTCTCCACAGAGTTAATTTCATGACATCAGGCTGCGCACAAAGCATGCAGATGTGAGCACGCGACACGGCTTTCCTCACGTGAAGCCAGTCACCATCTGGTGTCACCTGGTGATGCCAAAAGCATCAGTGTCCACGTGGGGAAAAAAGGTGGGATGGGGGGAATTAACATTCCCAGAAACTATTCCCTAAAACGTCAGTATCACAGATCTGTGGAAACACAGGGATTGTCTTCAACTTTCCAAGCAGAGAACGATTCTGCCCAAAGACTCAGCATTTCTCAGAAGAGGAGGCGGCAGCAGATTAAAGCTTCACATTGTCATCCTTGGAGCCACCGGCCTCTCTGTGTCCCCAGAACCATCAAACCCAGGGGGAGGAGGCAGCTTTGGATGCTCCATCACCCAACCCCAGCAGGTCCCCAGCAGTGCTGGCCGGGACTGGTGGCCACGAGGCTCCTGCTCCTCCCAGCCAACTCCTGCCAGCTCCTGTGGGGACAACCCCCCTCCGGCCACTCGCCGTCCCCATCGCCAGCCGCCTGGTCCCCTTGCCACAGGCTTTATCAGCCTCTGTGATGGCGGGGCTCTCCTTCCCCTCTCCCAGACGGGCTCCATCCCCTTTCCCAGGAATCGCTCCCCACGCCGTGGAGAGAGCCTGTGGGATGGTGCTAAAAATTCCTCACGGCGGGGAGCACGTCCCCCCTTCTGAGACACACACCTCAGAAAAATATACTGCCGATCCCGGCGGGTTGTGCACAGCTATTCAATTTGCAGAGGGGAAAAAAAAAGCTATAGCCGCCTTTACAGCTTTTCTTGCTTAAAGAGTACGAATAAAAGATGACAATAGCTCCGAACCGACACCAGAGGCTGTATTTACTTTAAACATTTGTGGATTTCCGCGTGATGAAGTGGCATCGGGGAATTCTTTCTCCCGGTTTGTGACCGAAACGGCAGAGGCAGGAAAGGGACGTGAGACCGCGCCGCAGCCACGGCTCCTCTGCTGAACCACCCTCCCAGGAACGCCCCAAACGCTCCTCGTTCTGCACCCCGGGAGCTGGCAGTACCCCGCTTCCACCAGACACCCCCCCAGAACAACAGCCCTCCCAATCTCAGAGTGCCAATTAACCGGAGAGCTAATTGAGGTTAGCTCAATTAGCTGGGGCTCCGCGTGCCCCTGGCCCATCTCTCCGCAGGAACACACAGGTTATCCCGCACCCCATTGAATGGAAAATACTGTTTTGGCTCTTAAGAATAAGAACCTCATGCACGTTTCTGTGCGTCCCCTGCCCTGCGGGGCCGTCACCGCCCCTCGCCCCCCCCAGCGCTCCTGCCGCCACCGGTAACCACAGCGGCGCAGATTTATGACCCGTCACCTGCGCCGGGATTAGATGTCACCCTCGTCTTTCTATTACCCAGATATTGATAGATAAAACTCCCAGGGCCATACGGCGCCCGTCCCTTCAAAGGCTGCCCGGATCGATACCCATCTGACCTGTCACCGCCGGGGGGGACGCGGCAAACCAGGCGGGAGGGATCCGGCAGCACCACGCTTTGAAACAAAGCCTCTTCTGCTGCAGATCCCAGGCTCTTATTCCCCGTTTCTAACCACATCTAGAGACAGAAAGCGATTTATACGCATTGCCAGAAATTCAGCCTTCCAGAGCACGACCATATCTCAAGCTCATGGGTTGGGACCGTTTGAAGGTGGAATCCCACGAGTCGCACTGGCCACAACGGAGCTTCCACGTCTAAAAGCCCAATTTACAGGTTTTGCTGCCACGGCTGACTCAGAAAGCTGCCTGCTATGTGTTTTTCCTGCTTTAGAACTAATTTCTTAGCCTATTTGACAGTTCTTAAATAAAATATGTTGCTACTGCAGCTTTTTATTTTATTTATATATATATGTATGTGTGTGTGTGTGTGTGTCTATGTAGGGATGCTCAAACAGCTTAGCTAACTTTCCAGAAGAGTTCTGAAGACACAGCAGCAGCTGATCTCTGGCTTTTATCCTGGAAGTTGACAGTCCATTGCAAGACAATCAAAGGTCACTTATTAAAAGCCTGTCTCGCTCTCATAAGGTCAGGGGTTTATCAGAGCATCCTCCAGAGGAGACGTGGGTGAGCAGCGCTCCTCGGCCACCGCGCGCAGAGACAGGGAAGGGCTGGGGAAGGGGATGTGACCCCCGGGAGAAGCCCATGGGCTCTGAGGGGGCTGCCGGGGGCACTCTCGAGGGGAGAAGGAAGCGAGGAGGCAAACGAAAGTGCGGTGAAGGGCAGAGCCATGCCTGGCCTGGGAAGAAACACAGGGTGGCTATCTTCTCCTCCCATCCCAACGAGCCATCGTCCCTCAGGACACCACCCAAAATCCAGCCCCGGGGTCTCCCCGCCACAGACAGGAGCAGCGTCAGCGAGGGAGAAGCGGTGTGACGAGACGAGAGGGTCCCAGCAGGCTGCTGCCTCCCGTCACTGTGTTTAAATAATACTCAATTAGGATCAACACTCATTTATTATTAATGCCTCCCTAAGACAGCATTCCTTATCTGCATTTTATCTTCCAGCTCCATCGCTAGCAAGGACACACGCAGCCTAGATCTAAGGAAGGAGACCTTGATTTATCTGGGGTTTACAACACAGGTGGAATTCCCTCTCTGTGCCATGACTTGTCCCACGAGGAGCTGGAGCCTGATCTCCAGCGGTGGCTGCAGGTGAGGGGAGGTGTGGATGAAACGTCCCGTTCTCACCGACAGCCAGCACACTGAGAACATCCACACGAGCAGAACAGCACCATCCTAGAGCACCCGCTGCCCGACATTCCCTTCTCTCTGCTCAAACCCAGGGCACGAAGGAGAGAATTGACGTGTTTGCAGGTTTGTCACCTGCACCGTCACCTCTATTTTTGTCCTGGGAGGCTGGCAGCGTGGCACTGGTCACACTGGGGATTGGCAAGTGCTGTCTGTGGAGGAGACTCTCCCATCTGCTCTCTCTCCAGCTCTCCTGGCAGCCGCCAAACCCACACCATCACGGGCAGAGAGCGGGTACCGCGGGGGGGACCATCCCTCAGCATCCACCTCCAGGAACAGCTGAGGGACACGGACCACCCCAGTCCTGCATCTCTGAGGTGCTCTGGGGCATCTCCAAGTGTTCGGTAGAGACACCTTTACTATTAAAGTCCCTTTTGGAAGACACTCAGGTCCCAGATCCTACAGCCCCTGCTCCAGGAGCAACATATCACCCCCAAAACCATCCACACACATCAGGCAGAATCACAGGATTCTCCAGCCACCGGGAAAACCACTTCAAGTCAGCCGATGGGTTTCAGTTGACTCTAATGAGCAGACACATCTTAGATCCACACCTGTAACCCAGTCCTTGCACATTTTTTAACACCCTTTTTTTTTTTCCTACTGTCAGTAGCATCTGTCACAACGTGCACCTTAATAACCTTTTTTAAACCCAAGAAATCTTTATTTCCATGAAGCACCCAAGATGAATTTTGATCAGCATCAGCCCGATCTCTTCCCCAGTGACAGGATCTCCGTAACTGCCCGCACGTGTATCTTAGAGCCCTTTGAAACCCTCAGCTCCACCACTGCAAAGTGCAAGAAGGAAATGTCAAAGTTACCTCCGAATATTCCAACCTGTGGGAAATGTCCTGAAGCACAATGGGTGACAGATCATTAATGGGAACACCTATTTTTCTTGGGGTTCTCTGGCCAATTCCCATTCTTTGGCGGAGGCAGCACGTGGCCAGCCTGACACGACACCACTTCCCCTGCCACACACGCTGTACTCAGCAGGTATTTCGGGAGCCTGCAGTAAAACCCCCGCAGAGCTTTTAGCCCAAGTGTTCACCGTTACATACGATGAGAACACAAAATACTCACCAGTTTGAAGAACTGGGAGCTCATGGACCTGAGCCCCCCTTCCCTGCACAGCCCCACGAACGCTGCCCGCGCGGGGATGGGTTCTTCCCCATTATATTTTTCCCCTTTGAATTCCTGGTTTCTGCCCCATCCCAGCACCTTTCCCGGCTCATCCCAGTGGGATCCCTCCTGGCGTGGGGGGGCTGTGGGACGGCGATGGGAGATGCTCAGGCTGGAAGAACCCCAACCCCGACACCTCCGGGGCTCGGTGCGGTGCTGGAGGGAGATGGCAGCCTCCCTCCTGCTTTACCAGCCTCTAGGATTCACAAATTTAGGGTTTTCCAGGCCCTTTTCCCTCACGATAAAGCAAAAAACTGCTGTCACAGTCTCTCACGGCGAGAGAAGCTGCCGACGGCAGTGGCACCAGAACGACCGATACCGCGCGGCTCAAAACCTCACACCTGGAAACGCCACGAGATGGAAACGGCAGCAGCGCAAAAAGCAAAATATAATTAATGAATTCCTCTGCCTTCCCAAGCACACAGCCTAATTGTGACCCCCCCATCTTCCCAAGCACACAGCCCAACTGTGACCCCCCCACTGCTCCCCGAGGTTCACCCTCAGGAGCTGCCACAGAACCACATCTGCTCTTCCTTTGCTTTTTTCAAGCCCCCCCACCTTTTAGTTTTCTTTTCGAGATTAGAAATACTATCTTTTGGCAAAGGGAGAAGGACAGAAACCATCAGGAAGGGTTTTGCACTCTCCCTTCCCTCCCCCCAAATAAAACAGGGGGACAACCCCTCCCCCGTCGCAGCAGCATCACGACGATCAAAGCGAGAGCCCCTTCCAATCTCCAGTTCCAGGAAAGGATAAAAAGGGATGTTCTAACAAAAGCCTTTAGTCTAGATCCCCCATCAGACACCATGATGAATGGCAGCCTAAAGGGCAACATATTTGTAAGTTTTAAGTCTCTTGCAACACCAACTGTCCTGATTCATCCCCGCGATAAAGGCAGTTCTGAGAGCTATTTTACCATATTTATTATTTTACAGAAGAGGAAGAAAAACCGTGGAATCAGCCCTCAATCTGCCACCCATGGGATTTATAAATGTTAGTAAAAGACCAATGCTAATGCCTTGAAACATTCATCTGCTCGCTGCAGATTCTGCACGTCCCCCCCTCCACCCTCTGCCCGGCAGGGGAAAGAAAACACAGTTTGGCATTTTTTTTCCCCTCCTTCACCTGTGGGATGTGCTTTGACTGAGGCCATGAGGAGGAGGGAAGGGCGGGCGCCCCGACCAGGGGGCTATCTCGCTCAAATGAGCAGAGGCAGGTTGTGCCCAAACACCCCCCCAAGGCTTGACCCATCCCAAGGCAGCCGGGGGGGGGGGGGGGGGGGGGGGCACTGAGACAGGGATGGGACGGGCACGGGGCCAGTGGGCCACGCTTGCCCCTCGCCCAGCTGTCCGAGGCAGCCCCGAAGCCCCCATGCCCACGCGTCCCCCCGCCCCCCAGGCACTCCGTAGATTTTATCACGTATTTCTTAAAGCTGCAGCTGCCTTTTGAGGAAGGGGTTGTGTGCGGTTTTTAATTAAGTCTTCATCGTCGCAGAAAACCCCACAGGCCTCCAGGTTTGGATCGTCGTTTCAAACAAAAGTAAAACCGTAAATGCCTTTTACACGCAGCACCATTAGATACAATTAAGCAACGGGTAAAGCATACACCGGGCTATAAATGTCATTTAGTCTTACAGTTAAACTCATCAACATTTATCAAAACACTGCCTGGAGGAAGGAGGAGGCAGCTCCGGCTCCCGACGCCGCTCTCTGCCGAGAGGCACCTCCGCCCCCAGGAAAGTCCCCGCCTTCCCCATTCCCACCTTCTGGACTGAAATGGGGGTGCTCTGCTGTGCGGGGGGGGGGGGGATGTGATGCCGTGGGGGGACCCCAGCAGCAGGGACAGGACCAGCAGCCCCAGACACAGCCCAGACCAGGGAAGCCCCAGCCTGCAGCGACACTTGGGGCTCTGCTCTCCGGATCGGGGGGCGTCGGAGCCCCCCCAGCAACGCGGGCTGTGAAGGAGGGGAAACACACACAACGTGTGTTACTGGAGCCTGTTCTAAAACCTCAGCATTCCTTGTTTTCTCCCGAGAAGCGTGAGAGCAGGCAAACCGAGCCCATGAGCAGCGATTTTCAACATGCGGCTCCTCCCCGACAGGCGCCCGGGAACACCGGTGGGTACCGGGTACCCACGGCCCCCGCTCGCCTCGAAGCACCTCGGGCTCCCCGAGCTGGCAGCTTTAGCCATGAGAAAAGGCAAAAAAAAAACCCCAGATTGGAAACTGACGTTTCCTCCTTACCCATCACTAAAACCTTACGCCGTTTGCACAGTTTCAGCCCAGACCAGGAGAGGATGCCGGCTGTTCCGGCAACTATTTACTCATCCCCCCTTTCTCTGGTGGCGAAATGTGTGTTTTTAGGGGGGTGAGGCCCTCCCTCCTCCTTCCCTCGCCCCGGCACTGCGGCTCTGCAGCAGCAGCATCCTCTCCTTGCTGGCTCCGTGTTGGCAAGGCAACGGGCTGCGGGGGGGACCACAGCGCTTCCAGCCCCTGCATCCCCTCCCGCTGCCCCCCGACACCCCGTTCCCGGCCCGGGGCTGCCAGGGGTTCAGGCAGAACGAGCCAGCGGCTACGGGAAAGCGTCTGCAGCCCCTATGGAAAACCCCAACCACTGCTATAAAATGGGGGTTTTGCCAGGACTTTTGCCGCTTCCCAGCCCCGACGCCTTTGCCCCCCCGCCCCCCCCGCTCCCCACGAACGCGTCCTGCAGAGAGCAACGGCCACGAAGCAAACGTGGTTCTAGAGAGGACCTGAGAACAGGGAGAGCTGCGAGGTGCTCTCCATCTTGGGGAAAAAACCTGAAAAATCAGTGAAAATGGCTGAAAACCTCATTCTTGCCCCAGTTTCTGGTTCTCAAGTGCATTTTTCCCCCTCTCTGATGGCTTTCTCGGGATCCTGAGCTCGTGGGATGTCCTCGGGGGGCACGTCACTGGGCAGGGCGCAGGCAGGAGCTTCCCCTGCCGCTCCTTCACCACCTTCCTACGCTCAAAGACCAGGCCCCGGCGATGAGAGGGGTTTGGTGGCTATGAATTTGTGCTCCCTCCCAACGATCCTCCTCCTGCCCACCCTACAGCAGGAGAACGAGATTAAACTCCTGCCTTCCAGCCCACTGAAGTGCCCCTAAAAAGGAGGGGGGTTCCGGATTTACAGCCGCAGGCGGCTGGAATCACAGCCCGTGGTCTCGGAAAGGGACACGACATCCCACCACCCGCCCTCCAGGTCACCTTGCTGTAAAAAACTGTGTGCAAATACAGGGACCACTTCACTAAAAAAAAAAAAAATATATCTATCTTCTTAACTGCTCGAAACTGAATTTAGAATGCATGTATGCAGCGCTTCTATCTGCTCGCTATTCGGAGTCTCTCCTTTGGCCTTATGATAAAAGAATGCAGGAAATTATAACCAACCTTCCCCCCAGCCCGGAAAAGGGAATTAATTACTGCGAGCAGAAAGTCAGAGCTATTCCAATAAACCAACGCAATCCATTCAGGCGCTGAAAAGCAAGGAAAACATCCCGGAGGCTCGATACCTCGCTAGCCATTCACACCGCGTGCCGCCGTGGATATTACGGAGCGGCTGTGCCCGGGACTATCACAAAGCCAACATTATCTCCCCCGTTATTAGAATTAAATCAAGCCTCTCCTTCCCCGCACGCAGCGCCGCTGTGCCCGGCATTACAAAGCAACCTCCAAAAACCCGCAGCTCCTCACCGCGCCTGGCTTCGCAGAGAGGGGGGGGAGTGGGGGGGGTGGCTTCTTTTAGCCAGGATTAGACGATCCCGGTGATTCGTGGCAATGTCCTCGATGTGAGGAGCCATGAGTATGGGCTCGGTGCCACCCACGGCCACCTGGTGCCATGGATCAGCTCTTCGAGACGCTTTTGGGGAGTCCCACGTGGGGACCAGGGAGGGATGCCCGGCTGGAGGGACCCAGTGCTCACCCACATGCCAACACTGGTTTTCCAACCGCTTTTTTGCCACAGTTTCACCCAAAATGGCAGCTTCGTGCTGGGACTGCCCAGGAGGGAGCCAGGGCTAGGGGCAACGAGGACTAGTAGCCATCCCAGGGAGGCCAGCAGGCCTTTCCTCTTCTTAATGGTACCCACCACGATGGCATTCCAACATCCCACCCTCTCGCAGGGCACTCTCCTGCTCCCCCCATCGAAGCAAAACGCGGTGCCACTGGTCACCAGCGTGTCACCCAGGAGACATGAGACCTTCCACATCTGCCACAGCATCACCCAAAGATCTACTAGACATTTTCTTAGCATTTCTTGAAAGAACAATTCAAATTACAGGCATTCTTCCCCCTTCTCTTCTCAAGCCCCAGCACTTTGAAGAGCTCTACTTATTTTTGCCAGCTTTGAAGGAATTGTGAGACCGGTGTCCTCCTGCAGCAGCACGTCAAGGACAGAACATTTAAAAACAAGACTCCTTGTTGAAGGAAGGGCTCTACAATAAAGAGCTCGACAGCACAGCCCTGAGAGTTTCAGTTCTCAGCACTTGACTCTCTCATTCAGGAGCTGCACTTGCATCTGAGAGAAGAGAATTTCCCCCTTCCCTTATTCACTTGCACTTAAAAACTCTTTAGAGAAACTCCTTTAATTTACAGTACGGTCTGTCCAAAGTCCCCTTCCTCAAAACCCAGAAACCCTGACCTTTCAATAACTCTGTTGTCAGCAAACTGTGATGTGCCTCATGGATTCATGGAATTGTCAGAGTTGGAAGGGACCTTCTAGAGATCCTCCAGTCCCACTCCCCGGGCAAAGCAGGGTTGCCCAGAGCACATCACTCAGGAGCATCCAGGAGGGGCTTGAAGATCTCCAGAGAAGGGGACTCCACACCCTCCCTGGGCAGCCTCTGCCAGGGCTCTGCCACCCTCACCCCAAAGAAGTTCTTCCTCGGATTTGAATGGAACTTCCCACGTTCCACATTCCAGAGCTACAAACACAGGGCTCCTGGTGTACATCAGACTGGTCCCAGTACACTCAGTACCTCTCCTCTGACTCTAAACCCCAGCAGGAGGAGGTTCTCACACTGGCTCGGAACGGGTTGGGGTTTGTTTTCTAAGGAAACATCAGTGAAACCTGCTCTGATCGGCAAGTTCCTTGCGTACACAGGACGCCTGGCTCTGAGTGGATCTGGCACTAATTAGCTGCAGAAGCTGGAGAGGTCGTTACTCAAACTTCGCATCTTGTTTGGTACCTACCAAGCTCTGAAGAAAACATCCAGGAGCTTTCAAATACCCAAGTACAACCACCAGGCCATCAGCAGCGACACGTACGGGGGGTGTTCCTTTATGACACCTATGTTTTAACACACGTTCTCCTCTGGAGATGTTACCCCAGCCCCGGCCACACGCTTAGGCCAGCTCTGCCCTTCTGCTTGGGGCTCTGCGAATGGGAGCGACCCAGGAACCCAAGTGCAAAGCCCCCATGTCACTCTGAGCTGCAGGACTGCCCAAAACGAGGAGGTTTTGGTGCTTCGGGACCAGGCTCCCCCCTCGAGCAGGAACCATGGAGACCCTGGCACCTCCTGGCAGGGTGAAGAGCCGCTGGTCTCCTGCACAGCATGAAGCCGAGTGGGACCTTTGCCAGGAGGACAGAGGACGGCCACCAGCCTACGTGACACAGAGCCCATTGCCAGCGCCCCAAGCCCCGCGGGGCCGGGGGTGACGGGGAGCGAGGAGCCCGGCAGGGGCAGCCCCCCACGTCGCAGCCAAGGGGGCCGGTGGGGAAGGCAGAGGAAGCAAACCTTCTCCCAAGGGACCGGGGGATCTTTTCGCTCTGACGAGACTCGCCGGCCGAGAGAAGGACTTGGCGCGCTTCTCTGCCCTGGAAAAGGCTCAATCCTGCCTCATCACCCTCGCCAGAAATCATTAACGGAGAAATCCAAGAGAGCCGCCGCTTCCCGGCCCCTTTCCCTTGCAAAGGGCACCCTGCCCCCGGGCCGGGGCTGGGGACACGCCACCAGAGCTGGGGAACGGCTCCAATGGCCATCCCAATTAGCAAGCCCGCGTCTATTCACGGGAGAAGCTCTGGCAGCCTGCATTGAAAGCTCTGCTTTTGTCTTCTGCCGTCCCTTCCCAAGGCGAGGGCTCGTTACCCACGTAGAGCAGTTCTGTAATTGCTTGGGAATGCGGTTCTGGGCACAATACCCCGGAGAAGCTGCTTTATGAGGTCTCTTAATGCTACTGAAAACGCCATGAAAACCTCAAACCCATCTGTCTGGCTCCGAACCAGGGAACTTGGCCGGCCCAGAGAGGTTTCCACTGCACCGGCATCGTGCTGCTGCAGCATCGCATTCCTGCAAGGATGGCATCCCTGGGCAGGGACACCTCCCACCACACCAGGTTGCTCCAAGCCCCCTCCAACCTGCCCTTGAACCCCTCCAGGGA
>JAOQGH010000010.1:7290866-7308900 GCA_025769975.1 Gallinago jamesoni | reverse complement strand
GGCCCAGGTTGTCCAGAGAAGCTGTGGCTGCCCCATCCCTGGAGGGGTTCAAGGGCAGGTTGGAGGGGGCTTGGAGCCCTGGTGGGAGGTGTCCCCGCCCAGGCACTGTGGGGGCTCTAAGGTCCCTTCCAACCCGAACCATCCTGTGACTCTACACAATGTGGGACCTGTCGAGACTGAGCATTGGCCGCCAGGGAGGACAAAGGCAGAGCAGGCGCGGGATCTGCCAGCGCCAGCCTTTGTCGGCACCTCTTTGCTGAAATATTCACAACGAACGGATCAATAATTAATGATATAATATGATAAAAGGTAATCCAGTGTTTGAAGTCCAAGCTTAAACACACTCCCCTTTGGCTACAGCACCGCGAGGTCTGGCAAGCCTCGAGATGCTGAGCGCGATGGAGGAAGGCAGAAGAGGCAGCTGTCGGGGACCGACACATCCCCGCTCCCGCACGGCCCCATCCCTGTCGGAACGGGAACTACTCACGGCTACGACTTAAGCCAGGAGCCCTTTGCGAAGGGACACTAATTCAATATTAAGTAACGTAAGTCAATATTCTTGTTTCCCCTTTCATCCTTTCAGCCAATATAAACTAATACAAATGATAATGACACGTCACCCATGACCTCTTAAGTACGCTCCTCATGTTAGCACTCTAATATTTATTCTCCCCTTCAAGCAGACGACTCAACTTGAGTGAGAATTTACTTAGGGCAAAGGAATACCTGAACTGCATCAGTGCCACCCTCCCAACACGCCCGGAACAGCAGAAGTGGGTTTAACGCCCCATTTGAAGGTCATACCTTGGGATTTCCAACCCAAACCCAACGCTTGGCTTGACCAGCCCGGGCTGTGAGTCGGGTGTGCGGGGCAGGAGCACGGAAAGCTGGTTCCGAGGGGAGGGGATCAGCGTTATTGCCATTTCTGGAGTGTTTGCCAAAGGTGTGTCAGAGCTGGGAACGCGAAGGGCATCGCCCCCACCAGAGACGGGGTTTCCAGCCTTGTGAGAGGCAACCACAGCCCGCGCTTCCTCGGACTCCTCATCCACCTGGAGCCGTTTAGGGGAGCTAAAAAGGTAACTATCTAAATGGAAAAGGTATCTACCTTCCCAAATAAAGCACAACGAGCGCCAACTGGGCGATGCGTGTGAAAAGGAAAATCAAGCACCAGCCTCCATCCCGGCCTCCCCCGGCCTCCACCCCGTCCCCAGCTCCGTCCCAAAGCCCGTCGCCACAAAAGCGGCTTGTTCTTCACACAAAAGGCCACAACAGCGCACGAGAAACCCCGCTGGTCCTCAAAAGGCACCGGGCCAAGGTCAGCCAGGCTCCGCGCCAAGGCTCCAGCAATAAACCATCGGATCCGCTCTGAAGTGGGGAAAGCAAAAGCCCTTTTAATTGTACAGAAGCCTTTAATATTAATTTAACGTTCACCTTGAAACGGGAGCTTTCTTCAGACCCTCAGCAGAGCGCGGAGGACGGGGGAGACCACCTTCAGAAAGGCGGCACGCTCTTTCCCAACGCTTAACTGCAGCATCGTCAAGATTATACCAGAAAGGCCACAAAACCCACACCTCATCAAGGCAGCCCCCCGCAAGGTCCTACAAGCCCACCTGAACCTTCAGACCCTGCCCCATCCCTTCCCCCAGGAGCATCGACACTGCAGCTGAAGACGTCCCCACGCACCAAAAATAGTCACCGTGGGAGAGACTTTGTTCGGAAATTGAGTGGGAAAGTTCATTAAACGATAAAAATTCCAACCATGCTACTGGGATGTAAATTGCATTCGTACCCGGAGCTGACATCTTAAACAGTTTAATTTAGGTACAGCTCTTAGCAGCGCTGGGTGTCTGCAACAGAAACAGATGCCTTGAATCATTTCAAAGTGTGCTCCTGTCAGAAATGTCCTTTCTGACACCAAAATCAATTTCCTTCTCCTTCACTAACTACTTTTCCAAAAATAGAACGGGAAAAGTTGCCTCAATTTTATCTTTTGTGAGTGGTACAAAACGTGCTCTCGAGCTTTGAGGGAGAAGGTGGCAGCACGTGCGGCAGTGGTAATTAGCACTATTTTGATAGAGCGACTGGCAACGAGGATGAACCTGATCCATCTTCATTATGGAGATACACAAACCTCTGAGGAGCCCGGGATACGGGTAGAAGGCAGCTTCCCCGCATCCACACTGAGGTTTTGGCACCAGGCGGAGGGACCAGGGGTGGCCCCGATGTTGGGGCAGGAGGGGACCCCCTGAGCCCCCACCCAGGCTCTGCAGGAGCAAACCCAATGCACGGGGCTGGGATCAGGGAATCGCAGAATGCTATGGGGTCAGAAGGGACCTCTGGAGATCACCCAGTCCAACCCTCTGCCAGAGCAGGTCCCATAGGAACGTGTCCAGGTGGGGTTTGGATGCCTCCAGAGAAAGAGACTCCACCATCTCCCTGGGCAGCCTCTGCCAGGGCTCTGCCACCCTCACAGGAAAGAAGTTCCTCACCCATGGACCCTTCTTCCTTTTCTTTCTGGAAAATCTGCTTGGGGACCCCTCCCCCCAAGAGCAAGAAATAACGAGGTATTGGGTCATGCAGAAAGAGCACTGAGCACTCCTGAAAGCCCCCTGCCTGGTAAGAGCAGTGTCACCACCATGACTATTATATTTACTGTATCCCCATGGCCAGTTCCTGGAACACCATCCGGGCTGGCTGCCTCCCGTCAGAGCTGTGAATTCCTTTTGACTCTTGCCCCTCGACACACAGCACTATTTTCCAAACCCACCCCGCGGGGCTCAGCGCTCGCGTGCCCACTGCCCACGCTTCCTCCGGCTTGGGGTTTAACCTCTGCAACGCAGAAACCTGCAGGGGTTTGTGTTCTGAAAGGAAAACGCGACGCAGACAACAAAGCTACAACATCAAACGCCCCGCCGGAATGAGGCCGTGTCCCTGAGCCATGGCTCCGGGGGCTGCAGCCCAGAGATGAACCAGCCGCGCTCGGGCATCTGCGTCCCCACCACGGGCTGGGGAGAAGGGGCCTCCGTCAGCCCAGAGCGCTCCCCACAGATTTTAACTTTATTGTCCCTCCCCCCGGGCAGAAGGCTAATGACGGCGCCCCGTGGCTCTCCATCACGGCGGCGGGTACCCACCTCCATCCTGCGCGCGTGACAGCAGTGCCACCGCGTCCCCACAGCCATCAGTCACCCGGCGCCTTCATTAACAAACTGCCCTTAATTACAGCGGTAATTGCAAAATTATTTCATAGCAGCAATTATTCTTCTCAGCCCGATCCAGCCTATTTAAGCGGGACATTGTCTCCGAAAATGGCAAAAAGCCAACCCGCCCGCAACCCAGAATTTGCTCTAATTGCGTGGCGCAGCTCCGAAACCCGCACCCAAAACGGCAGCGCCGGGGCGGGGAGCGCTCCCCGTGACAGTGGGACACCCACTGCTGGCGACCACCTCGTGACAGGAGCTAATGAGGAAACGGCTCATTACACCAGCCCAAAGGTCAAGGAGGGACAAAGACCCTTCAAACCCCAAACTGAGAGTTTTCTGCCATAACCGATGATTTTCCCGATGATTTAAAGCAGGATCCCGGATCTCCTCACCAGACCAGGAGACTGAGACAAACGGGATCTTCTCTCCAACAAGACCACGGCCATGTTAGAAACTCCTCATACATCATCCTTACAACAGCTTCAGCGCCAGTAAGTGGATCTATTTCATTTTGATCATTTCAAATACTCCATTAATGAGAAAAATTGAAGCATATTAGCCAGTGATCTAAAATATGGGCAAAGTGGGAGTTCAGTGCCAGGTTGCGAGCGATTCCCATCTCTGGTGGCCTTGGGGGCAGGAAAAGGGGCCGGTTTCCAACACATCAGTGGGAGAAACCTCAACTGGAGGTCAATGCCCATCACCCTGCCAGGTTTCCTCCATCGATTCCCCACTCTTCCTCGTTTCAACTGCATTTTCCCCTCCTTGGGAGTAACTATGGTACCTGCCGACGTGCAGAGGAACACCTCGCACGGAACAGTTGATGCCACGGCCTGGGGTTAGTGGCCAGCTCAGCCCAAACCATGACATGTAGTCCGAGAAAAATCAAACATCACATGAACTCACCAGGAATTCGGCTCTTCTTGGTTTCCTGAGCCTGAGTGCCCAACACACAACACCACATCTTTCGTGTCTGGCCCCACTTAGGTATGCCAGCATGGGAATAACACAACCTTTGATGCTCTGGGTGTACCTGATCCACAAGGACTGCCAAAATTCTGAGTTGCTGATTTGACTTCTCCTCACAACGCTGCTAATAGAGCAAACTCATCAGGCTGGGAACTCCTACAGCAAGATATTTCTAAATATTGAGAGCTGGGTTATTTTTTTTGAACCTGTATCATTTTGGAAATCCGAGGGTAATTCATTTATTAATTTTATGAAAAAAAAACGCATCAAGAGTTGTCTCCACTCGGGGCAGTTAAACAAGAACTTGTTTAACGGTGGGTGAAGTCCCCTCGCACTGATGGGCAGCTGAGCTGACAGTTTGTCTGGTGTCACCCAAACACGGTGGCCAAACAGGACGGGAACCATGGTCGCCCGCTTGAGGAGAGGCTGTGGGAAGCGTCGAGGCGCAGACTGACGACAGGTACCTCGCCACAGACACGTGCTCTCGGGTATCTCCAATATCCCAAATCACAATACGCTCACGACCGCGGCATGACTGCACTTCTCAGTCAAACCAGAGACATTCAATAATCACCCAGAAAAGCACCATCTGTTACGCCTTATTGCTTAATTAAACTAAAATACAGAACTCCTTAATTCTCACAGCTCATAAAGAGAAAGGTCATCAGGCAGCTTTACTCTCAGGTACCCTCTACATAAAACCCGGAGGTTGGAATTCCTTTCACCCAGACATCCCTCAAACACCCTCCCGACACACAAAACCACGATTCCAGCAGGGTGACACCAGTGACACTGGACTGAGGGTGTGACTTTTGGAACTACAGCCGGAGTGGATGGATGGCGATGCCCAAGATGTCCCTCGTGCCTTTGGCAGGAGCGTGACGGTGTTTGGGCTATGGGGGGCACCCCCTCCTTGCCATCCCCACCCCTCCGTGCTCAGGCTCCCAGTGTCCAGAGGACACCAGCCCAAAGACCTGGCACACCAGGACCAAGGAGCGTGCCGATCCACAGCATCCGACAGAAAGCTTTTGCCCAGGATGTCCCGCCGGTGGTGGCCCACCAAGGTTTGAAAGTTGCCAAGCACTTGGGTGTGCTGCCTCCTTCCAGTCCTCCCTGCAGGGACAGCCCGGAGAGAAACCTGTGATACTGAAAGAGCACCCGACATCAGCACTGCGGGTGCCCCAGGGGACGCTGAGCCAGGAGCGCTCGCCCCTCGGGGTCGGGACGGGAACCGAGAGGTTCCCTCGGAGCCGCCACGGGGGCGGCAGCTGCTTCCTTCCTCCTCCTCCTCCTCCTGCGCTCACACGCAGAGAAAAGGGGAACAACCGTAAATACGAAACGCGGCTGACAGCGTGGGATGGCGCTGGCAGGAGCCACCCTGTCCCCGGGTCTGCCCCCGAGGACAGGCAGGAGAGGGCCCATCCTCCCCTTCTGTCACTGCTTCCATGTGAGAAGGGGTTTCCAGCACGTTCTCTCCTCTGATGCCCCTGCCTGGGGCGATGGATGAGAACAACCCGCCCCAGCCCTCTCTTCCCTGCACGGACCGAGCCAGCTCCCCTAACCCCCACTTCCCCAAAACCTGCTCCTTTCCAAAACCTTCCAGCTCCACCGCTGCTCCCCTGCAAAAACCTGCTTTGTCTTTCAACCACGAGCCCCAGCGGAGGCCTCGCTAACGCCAACCCAAATTCAATTACTGGTTTGTCAGCCTCTGCGCGTTGCCTCTTCCAGGCCGGGGTTACAAGGAAAGGCGAATTAAAACCTGTCTGATGGGTAAGAAGTCTTGGGGCTGCCGTGGCACCTTTCAGGAGCGTGTCCGAGCGCTTCACACAGCGATGGACAGTGATGAGATGCTTTAGGGAGCTTCTCTGAAAGATGAGGACTAACAGATGGTATCGTGCCATTATGGGGGTTTTTATCTTGCTTTCTGCTTCCTGTAGGTGGAGGCAAACTCCTTGCTGAAGAGAGGAGGACGTGCAGGACCAGGGCTGAGAGGTACCTGCAGCAGCCGCAGGAGAGGAGCCAGCACATCCCTCTTGCCCCGAGGGATGGACGATGTCTCGTGACAAAGAGCATCCTCCCCAGTGCCACCCCGTCATGCTGCGGTGATTCCTGTGGCATGGTCCCAACGTGGGAACTCCCGCATGATGGTTCCCAGGCCCCAGTTCTTGGCAGCCCCCCGAGAGCACTCCATCACCACAAATGCTGGTTTTGCCTCACAAAGCCCATGGATGGTGCCACCACCTGGGCAGATGCAGTTTACCTGCTCACCCCACTGCAAGTAACACATTCTGCCTCCCTAAGGAGTTCTGCCCCCATCCTTAGGGATGTCCTGCCCTCACCCCAGCGTGGATGGGCTTGTGGCAGCAGAGATGTCCCATCCTCCAGCCCCATCCTTGGCCCAGGCAGCAGCAGTCAGGGACATCAGAGGGATGCTGGGGACATCAGAGGGATGCTTAGCAGCCACGGCTGGGACACACAGCCATTGCCAAACCCTGGGCACTGAAGGTTTCTTCCCCCTCGGAGCGATTAAGCTGGCTGCGAGCGCGACCACAGCCCTCTAACGAGCTGCCTCACCTCACCCCTCTTCTCCACCCAGGCTTTAAAATTTAAAGCTCCAGCCGGCTTGACATGAATAGATGAGCAAGAACATCAGGCTGCTCTCGGTGTAGGTGCAGTGCTTTATATCTTCATTAATATTGCAGCTTCTCCCTTCTCCTCCTCCTCCTGCAACTGTCCTCATTTTATTTATATCTGCAGGGTACATCACCCTGATGCCTCCCGAGTCCTTCTTTGCCTGGAGAAATGCTCCCCGCCAGGGGACCACCCGCTCTCAAGGATGCCAAGCCCCCCTTTATCTGGGGTGAGCTGCGCTAATTGCTCCTTGCCCCATTAAGGGGGGTACCAGGGAGCCATCGGTTGTCCCCCGCATGCGTGGCTCCAAGCCACAGGGAAAGCCACAGGAAAAGCCTCGGGAAAAGCTCCAGCCCCAACCCAGCGGGATCAATGCCTGTGTCTCTAGAGGTATCTTCATGCAGTGACAAATCAGTGCCATCCCAGGTGCGAGAACACAGAGCTAACGTCAGCCCCGTAAAACCAGGGGGGCATTCGGTCGCCCCTGGGCACGCTCCGCACACCGGGGCGACCGGACCCACTGCCCACCCGGGGTCTGCGAGCCCCCCGGTCAGCCGGCACTGCTCGGACTTCATTATGAAGAAAATGAAATTATACAAATATTTCGCTAAACATCTTTTTAAGCCTATTAATATTAATATCGATTCTGCCTCTTATGTGCCTGGCATTTAAAAACCCATTTTAAGATCTCAAACTAATTTAAGGTTTACATCTAGAATACAAATTAGCAAGCAAGACTCCCCGCTCCCTGTTTTGCCTGGCACCCATCTCGGCCCAGTTAGTCTTAGATGTCACTCGGTGACACTTAAAGAAGATGAATATTAAAAGCATGCTCTTGCTTGCAAATGTTTTACAGCTTTCTGGCCACCGAATCTGTTTAAAGCCGTAATTATACTGAACAAACAGTCCCTACAAGACCAAAGTATTCTATTCCTGTGCACGTCACCACGGAACTCGCACACTGATACGCTTCAAATTAATATTCAGAATTCTGTACTGACGAAAATGAAGGGAGTTGTGCGTGTGTGCAGGGTGTGGGTGTGTTTGCTGTTCCACGGGTATCAGATGGAACCACACACCAGGAGATGAGAAGTACCTGGTTTGCGTGTGACGGCCCTTCCTCCCCCTCCTCCTCTGCCAAGCTGCTCCGATTTACACACATCCACCTTATTCACCCCAAAAGCCGCATCTCCTGCAACCGTCTCACAAGACACACCGCTTATTTTTGTGGGGGTAACCATCCAGAAGCACACGAAAAATGAAATGGTCTTTTCTGAACCAGACATGCAAGAAGTTAAAGATGAACAGTAAATTAGTACAGTCTAAGAACTAGTATGTCGAGAATTTAAACTGGAAGAGGGCTCTCGCTCTACCCAGCCTCCCCGTTTGCCCAGAACCCTCTCCCCATTTCTCTGGGAAGAGTCGGGCAACATTCCCGACCCGGAGTCACTAAAGTCCTGCCAGGTCCTGTCATTCCCCCTCTCGCTTTCCAGCAGCCCCAGAACACTGTGTCGCTGCTGCTCCCCCGCACACCCCCTCCCAACAGCTCCCATTAACGAGCATTAATGAGCTGCTCCCCCCCCCCCCCGCTCCCCTTTCCCTTCCAGAACCTTTATTAACAAGCCAGTTTAACAACAATCCCCGCAGCACCTCCTGGGCTCCTCCCTCCAGGTACCATAAATTCTCATTTAATATTACGCCAATCTGTTTCCCAGTCTGTGCTATAAGATCCAGTCTCCAGCCAATCTGGAATATGACAGCATCAAAATACCAACTTTTGCTGGATTTTGGACACGCAGTCGCTGAGGGAGCGCTGCAAAACACGCAAACTTCAAAGCACACAGGCTGGCTCGCCTTTCAGGGTTCAACAGAAACCCACCTCCTGGGGGAAATAAATAAAATGAAATTTAAAAATCTCTCCTCCGTGCAGCTGGCACGAGCCCACAGCCCAGCCCACCACGCCGGGGTGGTCACAGCAAACTGGGAAACAGGCTCCAAAAAAGAAGCGACTGCTCAGCAGCAGCTGATCGTTTCAAAGAGTAAAATAAAGGCAGCTCGATGGCATTATTCTGCATTATCAGGTGATTTCTGCCCTTTCAAAGTAAGGCAGAGTGGCTCACAAGGGCTATGATTGGCCAAGACCTCCACTGGTGACACTGCTCTGCCTCCCAAGCCCATGGCAGAGGAGAAGCCCCCAGATCCCCATCCCTTGGAGGAGCATCCTCCAGGAACCCCATCCTTTGGAGGAGCATCCCCCAGGACTGAGACGCTCGGGATCGACCCAGAGAGCATGGCAGGACACATGGCAGCCACTCATTGGGAAGAGGAAGGGGAACCCTGCAGAGCCCCATCTCCCCAGGTCGGGGGGCTCCGACACCCCAGAGCCCACCCGGCTGCTCCTCGGCCCCATCGTGCCCAGTTTCAGCCTCCTCCTCGGCTGCTGGGGAAGCCACACGCAGCTCCAGCACTCGGGCTTCTTCCCTTTTATCTCCCATGACTCATGAGCTCATATCAAAATATTTTCTTTAGGGCTGGCAAAATCTGAAGCCAAATTTCCCTTCCCTCTTGCACACGCAAGCACATGAGCAGTGAGAGGCAGCCAGGGAGCCACCAGCGTCACTTCTGCATCTCAACCCAGCCGCTCCTTCCTCCTCCCTCTCCCACACTACAAGGATCACACCGTGTATTTTGAAGGGCAACACCCAATTAACATCATGCTAAATAAAACTTCATTTCATGCAGAAAAGAAGCGCACATCAGCAAAGCTCACGGACCTCGCGCTGATATTGCCTGGCTCGAAATCAAGCCAGAAGAATCCAAAGAGCCATTAATACCCGGGGAGAGGTGGGACCCGCACCCGGAGCTCTGTGCTGGGCACATCCACTGGTGCCTGGCAAAGGAGAGGAGCCAGGTGGGATCTGGGGAAGGGGTCCGGCCCCGTCCCACCCCTGGCATTGCTCAGGACCCTGCTCTCAGCTCCATCCCAAGTCCTTCCCCTTCCTGGTGTCCCTTCTGCTGCTCCTGCACGGACCAGCCAAGGCCCATCTCCTTGTGCCACTCGTGCTTTAAACCGGCTGTCACCCTCCCCTTCAACCAGCAGCCACGCAGCTAAAACAGATATTGCTTGAAAAGATACTCCAATAACACTTTGCTATCTGCTCCCTGTAACAAGCCATCCTGAGCGTGGGAGCAGACAGCTCGCCCTGGCACCCAGGGGACTGTCCCAGCCATGGGGACAAGGGGACAACCCCTCCGCTCCCCCGCCACATCCCCCCCAGCCCCTTCCCCTGGCAGGAACACCAAAACTCAGCCTTTCTCCCTGGGATGCTCGGCTCCTCCTCCCACCGAGACCCCGCAGCAACAATAAAGCCGCCGACATAAAGTTCGTCAACCGAGTTTGGCTTTATGGCGCCAACGAGATCAGAAAACAATTCTCTATCTTCCTGTCAAGTGGGACGTTTCAATATCTAACTCAATGTTCCCAATCGAAAAATTGATGAATTCAGTGAGAAGCCCATGTAATATCTTCACTTTATATCCATCTACTAAGGGAAGAAATTACAGCAGCCATTTGTCACGACCGTCATTCCAAAGATAAGTAACAAATGAAATAACTTTAACTTACCTTGAGAACTCTGCCTGCCACACAAAAGAGCTGCGTGTGCAGGTTCTACCGTGCTATCATAGAAGATTGCTTTAATTTGATTACTCGGGAACAAAGTTAATAGAGGACCTAAAAACCAGTGCCAATTGATCATACTGGAGAGCCAGGGCTACGCTTTGCTCAAGAATGTTATTGGTGCAGCAGATACAAGACATATCAATTGTTTAAGAGAATACAGAGAACTCATGGTTTACTTCTATACAGTAATAAGGAAATAAGATTTGGGTTGGGGAAACTCAAGTTTCAGTATTAATTTGAAATATCACACACATCCCTTTTGTATCAAAAGCAAACCCACCTACCTGTGTTCTGTTTTTTAAAAGCAAGAAATTTAATGGCACCTGCAGAGTGCCGTTATTTAACGAGAAAATTCCCAGCGCGTCTTTCAGCCGTGGCACCTTTCAGCCAGGACATCTGCCACGGGGACATTTCTGGTTGCCCGAGGCCCTTGCTGGCACCCAGCCCCTCCGGGTCCCCAGCCGGTGGCTCCATGCCCACCGTGACAGCAGCTCCCCCCGTATCACAGGGAGGGTGTTTACCCAGGTGTGTCCCATCGCACGGGAGATGGGAGCACCTTCCAGTGGCTACCGAGGAGATGAGGGGACAGCAAGGCTCCCCTTCCAGCCCGAGCCCAACAACAGCCACGCACCTCTGCCACCGACACAGCGTTTCACCGCTCGAGAGGGCTTAATTCCACAGTGGGGGCTATTTAGTCCCAAGACACCACCGATGTCTCTGTATTAGAAATGCAAACCCGCTGGCAGCAGGTGACAGGTGGGACAAGGATGAACAATCGAGCAGCAGCAGAGACAGAAGCGGAGACACGGCTCCTCACCAACTGGACCGTGGTGGCCCATGGTGGGACCCATCCCTGAGGGGCTCTTTGGAAAGGACCGGTTGGCTGGGAAGGAAACCCTGCTGGACACAAGGAGATGGCCAAACTCATCTCTGCCCCATCCCTGGAGGGGTTCAAGGCCAGGCTGGAGGGAGCTTTGAGCAACTTGGTCTGGTGGGAGGTGTCCCTGTCCAGGGCAGGGGGGTTGGAACCAGAGTCCCTTCCAACCCAAACCATTCTGTGACTCTCTGGTCTCAGGACTCACCCCCTCTGCAGGGATCCCAGGGGGAGGTTGGGATCCCACTTCGGGCATCACCCATGTCCAGGAGAGGTTGAAGCATCTGTGGTCTCGTTATTCGGTGCAGAGCTCACAACTAGCGAGGGTCAACTAATTTGCTTGTCCAAATGGAAAGCCAGGAGTTGAAATTAAATCTTGAGGCTCAACTGCCTTAAAAAATCCCTTCCCTGAGGGCCCAGGTTTGAATAGCCATCACAGCACAGCAAAACAATTAATCTCTGCTCAAACCACCAGCTGTGGGACTAAATGAGGTGGGGAAGACCTGAGGAAGGTTCTCGGAGGAGCCGCGGGACCAGCCTGCCCACAGCCTGCCCACCCATGCTGCAGCAGGGAGAGGGATGCTCACAACTCCCAGCCACCAGCCCTCCCGAGATGGGCTCTGCCCCGTCCTGAGCCGTACCAGAACCCACCTCTCCGAAGCAGAGCCCCTCCACGAGTCCCCCCAGGTGATGGAGAAGCAGAGAGGGGGGCACAGCCTGAGGAGGGGGAACAGTTTGTCCCCAGAGTCGCGTCTGGACAGGACCCAAGATGACCTTGAGAGTCCCGTCTCCACCTGGCACCTTCCCCAAACCCTGCCAACGACACAGCAGGGGACGGGGAGGAGGGACGGACGGAGACCCGGAGCAGAGGGTGACCTCTCCGCCGGGCACACCGTGGTCCCACTGCGCGGCACTGAGCCACCGGCACGGGGCCAGGAGCACGGTGGCGTCCCAAGCCAGCCCCGGGCTAGCCATGGGGCAACCACTTCTGCCACGGGCTCGCCGCATCCAAAAACCGGGCTTCTTGTCAGCATCGCTTTGCAAAACTTCACATCTGAAGCAGAAACCAAGGGCAAAACTAATCAAAAGGATAGAGACGCCACGTACGGCGGGTACGGGGAAGGGGGGGGCAGGGGGCTTCGCTCGCTGCTAAATTTAGTCTGATTTTCATCTGCCTTGAAAGTGTCAGCACTCAGCAAGGAACAGAACAAGGTTAAGGAATGTGAAGTTGAAAGCGGATGTCTCCCTGTTTATCTACAAAAGCAGCACAACTTTTAACGGCATCGTCCCCAGCGAGCGCGACGCCGCTGGAAACGCCGGATTTGCATAATAAATCTCGGCGTGCTCCGTGCCAGGCCCTGGCGGGGTGTCAGCATCCCGCCGGAATCCTCCCGACGCCTGGGATGCATCCCTGCCTGTCCCACAGACCCCCTCCTTCCTTCTCTCACCTCCCGGGATGGTCTCAAGGCAAGAAAACACGCTGCTCCCGAAGCCCGGCACCTCCGGGAAAGCTCACCGGCTCCAAGAACACTCACATTTCCCAAGTAAACTCGGGAACACTTCGCTCTGCAGCTTCTCCCAACTTTTGACAGAGTCTTCTACATACGGGCACTCCTTTCCCCGCAGCACGCCTCATCCCGCCCGGCAGAAACCCCCAAATCCCACCTAAAGCCCGTGGCCAGGCCTCAAGTCGTGGTTGAGCACCGTGTTGGGGAGAAATCCCGGGGGACGGGGCTGGCGGGAATCACGGAATCACGACAGGCTCCTGACTCATCCCCGGCATTTAACGAGAGAAAGGCGCCGCGTGAAAGTGAAATGGAGCCGAGAGCCTTAATGAGCTTCACTCAAGATAAGGATGCCAGCACTTCTCCTCCTGCAGACACGATACCAGCTGCAATAAAGTTGCCCAAATAAAGAGGTTTCTAGTGTTATTGATAAGTTTTACAAGTTTGTTAATAAAGACTGCAAATTACCCGGCTGAAACCTGTCATTTACTAATCAAATTTAAAACTCATTTTCCTCTTACAGGCGCCAGATAAATGATCAATCCCCGTATATCACAATTAGCGCAGAAGCAGCCTGAGGGAGGGGAGGGGAGGAAAAGGCTTCCCGGAGATTCCTCACACCCCATGGGGGGGAAGCTGGCCTTCCCTGGGGCTGCGCTGGGGGAAATTCCGCGGATGAGGAAGTTTGGGAACTCCTGTTTCCAGCACCCCGGGGGAAAGGGCCACGCTCCTGTCGCACTTCACTGCGGCCAAGAAAACCCACTACTAAAATTATCCCGTAAATCAGGGGCAAGGCGATTGGAGCACTTGGAAGTATTCCTTTAAAATCAAGGTTGAGGGATAAATCTGGGATATTCACCTCTCCGCCTGCCAGCCGCGAGGCAGCGCGGGGGAAGGGGGGGATGGCAAATGCAGCATCAGCTCATAAAAGCAATAGTGTTTGCAGCGAAAACAGCCCCGCGAGCCAAATGGCTCTTTGGGAAGCGGCAAACAGCTTTAAGTAGAGACTGCACATATATAAACTTTTAATTAATACAGTGGGCTTGAGCCAAGCTCTATAAAACATGCTCCAAAGGCTGCCACATCCACCCAGATCCGCATTTCGGAGGCGACGGGCACCTCCCTTCGGGTGTCGGGGACCCAAAACCAGCCCATCCGCCCCGGGAACAGCCCATAAATCCAGCGGAAACTTCAAGGCTCTCGGGGAAAGAGGCCGAACCCAATACAAATACAAACTTTGGATCAATATGCAATGAAATATAAATGGGCCACAACAGGCTTTGCAAATGAAAGAGTGCGGTTCATGGCGTATCAGAACTCAGCACATTAATAATTAGCATTTTCTTTGTTTCAAATTTAATGAATTTATATCACCCTCCAACACTGTTTAGCCAAAGCAAATAAAAAACAAGGAAATCACATTACTTTTTGCAGTCCAGACAGAATGATCTGGATATTCACGTTTAAATTTGCTATCACGGATTAGCTGAAGGCAATTACTTGACTTGTTGAATTCTTTTACAATAATTTAAAAAGAGAACTCAAGTCTGCTCTAATAAGAAAAATGAAATCCCATTAGCTGCGTCTCCAATGTATATTAACATTTCTTTTGTTTAGAAAGGTTAATATCCCCCAAACAAAGGAGCACAGACTGCCTGTTAAAATAATTACATCATGACATTTTGGAAAGGTTGGCAGATAGACATGGTTTCCAGCAAGGAAACAAACAGAATAAGGAGCCTTTTAGAAAAATTACCCTGATTGCTCAAAATATGCATGGCATCGGCGGCTCCAACTGTACTGGCTCCTCAGATCGCTCCCTCCGGCCCCAAAGGAACCATTGGGACCCCAGAACCCGGGGCACGGAACCGGGGCCTTTTCCAGGCACGTGGTCTGGGGAGGTGAGACCTTCAGCAAAAGCCCCAAATCCACAGGTTTTCCCCTAAAAGAGGGAGGCAGGCTGCCTGCTCCCGCTGGCCAGAGAAGCCAATTGTGCCTCCCCCCAACACAGGGAACGTCCCAGCAGCAGGAGATAATACTTAGTGAGTAGGACCCACCAAACACCTAAAATACTGTGATTTGAGGAATTCTGCTGAAGGTGGGACCAATCTCAGCTCCCTGCCCAATGTGATGGCACGAACCTCCCCCCCTACAGCTGGACCACCCCGAGAAACGCCCCTATCACCTCATTCCTCATGGCAAACAGCTCTTGGTCATCTTCTGACCAAGGAATTCCTACCCAGGAGAGCAAATAAATGCTCATTTTCCAGCTGGGATAAGGCACCTCTGCAGCAAAGAGACCCCCCCGTCCTCCGCCCCTCTCTCCTCGGGGGGTCTCCTGGACCCCGGTGCTTTGGGCCACCTCTGAAAGCGCGTTTGGCTTTAACGCCGTTTGTGGATCCTTGCAAAAAAAAAATCAGTTCTCTTCATGGCGTGAAATATTTGCATATTTTAAAGTGTTTGAAAAGCAACAAATGTTACAGTTTTCAAATGATTTTGGAACACGTTCGTATAATTAGCCCTGTCTAACAAATCTGCTCCCGACTGCAGTAGTAAACAACTGAATTTAAGCCAAAACCTGTTTCAGAGGCATCAAATGTCAAGGTCTGACTCCCCTCTACCATCCGGCTGCAGCCTGGCAGGTCATATTTTCTCAGGGCTTATTTGCTCTGACGAAGCTGTGCTAAAGGATAAGATGCTCTTAATTCAGCAGCGCCTCCGCGCAGCACAACGCACCCTTTGGCTCGTGGAGCCCACCCTGCCCTCTCCGTTTCTCCCCACAACGCCTCAAAGCCACCATTGGGACTACAAAAATCGCACCAAACCTTCCCAAAGAGCCACCACGAGCCTCCCCTTTGGGCGCCCACCCGAGCAATGAATGTGTTGCTGCAGGTCTGCTTCAGCCATCAAAGATTTACAGGGACTTAAACACATCCCCTCATGGTCACAGCACCTGACTGGCACCCCATTTTAAGCCAGACCTGGTCTGAGACCTCCAGTGGACGTGCCACTGCTGCTTGGTGACACCTCAGCCTCCACACCAACCTCTTCCCACGATTTTCTTCCCATGTGATTTTGGTGGGACCATGAGGTACCACAAAAGGGCTTGGAGCCCAGAAGCTGCAGGTCCCTGGCCACATGCCACCTTCAGTAAGTGACATTAATGCCCCTCGGAAAGGGGGACAGCCTCCAGACCAGAGATGCCCAAGTGGCCACCACAAAGAGAAGATGGGCTACCATTCATAACATGGCAATAACGCTCAGCAGCTTCCTCGCCCCTTATCTCCCGAGGAGAGGAGACTCTCCACAGCCGGCCATGGCACAGCCAGAAGACCAAACCCTACGTCTGATTTAACCAAGGGGCTCCCCGTGACCCCGAGTCTGCTCCCAGGGTGGGGGCTGCAGGAAAGGTGGGACCCCCCTGCCAAGGGGAGAGCGGTTTCCCACGGCAGAGCTATGGACCAGCCCCCCCATACGGAAGGTGACACCCGGGACGGGGTCGTCAGCCACCTCCCCGTCCAGCTCTGAGATTAGCAGAGGGAAAATTGGATTCCTGCCGGCGTCTGTTCGGCACGGCTTCCGCGGGAGCGTGACGCCACCGCACCGGCCTGAGCGGATGAAAATCAATCTTCTCTTACTGCCTCCTCCCCGGGCCGGGAATAAAGGCTGCCTCCATCCCACAAAGGTCATGTTTGCATTTCTGGTAAACACAACACTTTGGTTTTCCCTCTCCATCCAATATGCTCAAGTGAGTCACATCTGGCTGACTTGTCAAAAGATAGTGAAAGTTTGAGGAAATGGTGTTCCACAGATGTTACTGCCTAAAAATAGCCTTTCCACAAACGATAACAATTTTCCAGCTCAGTGGCCAAATATACTGCTCCGAGGCATGGATTGCCAACCGAGACTCTCTGCAGATGGCAACTTAAGCAACTTGTTTCTTGTCCTATTAAAACTTCTCTCTCCTGCGAGCGCAACCCAATTAAATCACTCCCGAATTTCTAATCCCACCCGAAAGCCCACTCTAGAACTCCGTCTGATGGAATAATGCCCCCCCTCCTCGGCATCCCCCCTTCCCCACCAGACGGGACCTCCTCCTGCTGCCCACGTGGCCATGGCACTTGGCAGACCCTCCAGGTCAATTAACTCCTCTCGGGCCGTTCTCAGCCGCCACAGCCAGGCAGGGCGACGGGTGCATTACGGGTTTAGCAAGAAATTAAAGACCTTCATGCTGACAAAACGGCTGCTGGAGAAGCACAACCCGGGTTCCTCCCCCGCTGGTGAAGGTCTGGGGAAGGAGGAGCGGCAGGAGCCACCCAGGAGAAGGAGATGTCGGAGGTTTCTCAGCCTGAAATTCACTGTCTCAGTCACATCCATTACCTCAAAGGAGATACTCCTGCTGCCTCGCCGCATACCCGACACCTACCTTTCGTAAATATGAAAAATATTCAACGCTCCTTAATCTTCCACTTTCCAAAGGAGCGATTTTCAAATCAGCTCCCTGTAACAAAAACAGTTGTTCTGCTACAGATTCATCAGCAGAAGAAAACTGCGGATTTTGCACCTTGGGACAGTATCTTTCAAAGGCGCATCTTTAACAGGGACACAGAAAAATAATCTTATTACGGTGTCAGCCAATAAATACCGGAGGACTAAAGCACAGACAAAGCAATTTCTGCAAACTCTGCTCGGGCTGCTCCTACAGTTATTGATAACAGGGAAACGGAACGCCAACAGCATCAGGCCGGCAAAAATAGGAAAAATATCTTCTGGAAAAAATTCTATAAAATGAATAGCGATATCCCTTTGCCATCTAAGTTAAAACTCTGCAGAGGATAAAAGTACTTCAAAACCCGATGCCTTTACTGTAGAAAATTCTTTACATCCCATGACTAAATCATAAAGGCTGGGGTGGTATTTCAATCTCCGATTCTGCTGATGTTCCAAACTGCGCCCAGCCGGAGCGGCTCCCGCCGTCAGCAGAACCCCTTGACTGAACACCGTGTCATTCCGAAGATAAAGTGTCCGGGAGGCAATTCACCGGCTCTGAGAAGGGAAAGAGCGATGACCTCAATCCCCTTAGGAAGCCTCTCTCCCTAAAACGCCTTCAGAAAGGGAGAAAAAGGGATTCTGCAGGAATCCATCATCTCCTACTTAAGGAGCCAGCCTCGGC
>JAOQGH010000010.1:7193343-7290766 GCA_025769975.1 Gallinago jamesoni | reverse complement strand
CACCACCACCACCACCACCACCGGCACCACCGAGACCTCAACAGAAGAGACTTTTTTTTGTACTCAACGCAACCCTCTGCGTTTTGTTTTCCGATTGCTGCTTAAATCTGCAAGCCTGATAACCCTATGGAAAGCAGGTATTTGTTAAATCTTTCACAAGCATCAGTTTAACTGTCAGGAAGCAGCAGATATTTTTCCTCACCACTGCAGAAAGAAAACATAAAAGAATCAAAAAAAAAATAAAAAATTCCGCAGCGGTTCTTTCCCTCCAGGGAAGATGGGCATTTGATATTCCAAGTATTTCCGCAGCAAAAGGGTAGGAAAACAAAGAGGCAGCGTTCCCAGGATGCGGCAGAGGAAAAACCCTCTGCTCCGGCTCCTCGGGTCGGCTGGCAGGGACAGACACGCGCCGCGGGACAGACGGACAGGGGCTGGAGCGGGGCAGGAGCCACAGCAGGCTCCTGGGGACGGTTATCGCGCTTCCCGTCCCCAAGCCTCGGGCAAACACCCGGCACCACAGGGCGAGACGCCCCCGGGGGCAAACCCAGCCGGCCTGCTGGCTACCGCTAACACACTCTCGGTTGCCCAACGCACCTTTCCAATGGGCAGCAGAAGTCCATCAGGCTTCCTGGGAGGCTGCTCACCAGCCAAGGAAGGGGAGAGGAGAGGAAGCGGCCTGCCCAGCTCTTGGTAGCCCCGAGAGCGTGTCGCGAAGCCACGAGGCCCCTGTGGTGGTGGCTCCCGCGTCCCCAAGAGCCGGGGAGCGGCAGGAGAAAGGGGGGCGCCGAGAGCAGAACACGGCACAAATAATCACCTCGGGCAGAAAGTTTTGTGGCATCTCCTATGCCTGTCACATCCAGCCGCTCTGCGGAGACAGATGGCCTGGGCTTCCATTAGCGATGAATAATGAGATGTGAAGTGAAAGGTGCGAGATGCTGTTTAACCTTGCTTCCCCCCAACATCATAAGTCTTGAACTGTACAGCATCTGATATTTTTGTGGTTATAAAACACCGAGAGCTGCAATAATCACGAGTTAGCTACGCACCAGTTAGTTTGCTATCTTTAAAACCAAATTTGTTCCTATTTTAGCCTTCTTCAAACTGACAAGAGCTGAACCGCCTGCAGTAAGACCATGCAATGGGCAGCTGCAATTAAAGGGAGGTGCCTAACGAGCGCCCCAGCGCCCTGCCAAGCCGAGCCGTACCCTCCACTCCTTCACCCCTCACGCCAAGTTCTCCCGAGCTCTCTGGGAAGACACGACCCGAGCGCACTGAGCTTGCTCAGAGGAGACGGGAGAAGAGAAGGAAAGCTCTTCAAACACCTGAAGGCACCTGCCAAGGAGAGGAAAATCCATCGGTCTGCACAGAGACAGACCTGGCCAGTTCCAACAGCTGAACCCCAGCACAGAGGGGTTTTGCAAGGACAAAGGAGTTAAAGAGGGTTTTTTTAATATTTCTATATTTATATTTTGGGATATTTTCATATATGTTTTATATAAATTTATCTATTTCTTATATATTATTTATATTTCAGGAGCAGCCAACAGCAACCCATCAGGAACGCGATGGGTTCGCTCATCCCGACCTGGGCATCTTGGAAACCAAAACCTACCTTCAGCTCAGCACAGTTTTTGATAAAACCTAAGGTCAGGAACCCACACAGAGTGAATTTACCAGCTTCTGCACCTTCTGAGTTCAGAACCGCCAGGTGGTAAGTGTCACCTGCAGGGATGCTCCAGCCAGACCCCTGTGGTCCCTCGGGACTTCAGAGCGTGATGTCTGCAGGTTGTACCGGCCGTTACTGGCTCACACCAGGAGGCTGAGCAATTCAAATCACCAAGCAAAACATTCTCCAACCTTTTTACCTGTCTTTTTGCCTAATTATTCTCTCACCCCACGACCCCTGCCCACCCAGGGAAGGGGAATCAGGGAAAAAAAAGGAAACCCCAGCATTGAAATATAAATAGATTTAATGGCACAAGACTAAATAATTAACAGTAATACTAAAGAACCAGTATAAATCCCAGCACTAATATAAGACACACAAGAATTTTACCCATCCCAGGAAACCATGCACCCCCAGCAGGGACAGCCCATGTGGGACCCTGCGAGCGCTGTGGCTTCAGAAGGGAAGGGCTCAGGGCTCCGGCACCGGGGCAAGAAGTTCTGTGGGTCACAGTCATCGGGGCAGGGAGAGAGAACTCAGCAAAGTTTCTAATTTATAGTGAATGTGGCGTTTGTGGTATGAAATAATCCTGTTGGCAGCTTGGGGCAAGTCCCCTGGGTCTCGCTCCTCCTCGTGCCTGCACCCTGGAGCCTGCACACCACAGCTGGTGAGAAAGTAAGTATTTTCGCAAAATCAGACACTAAAGTCTCCTAAAAGTGCCGTTTTTCCCAGCATTAGAAGAGACTTTAGTGCAAAGTGAAATCAATGCCGGAGAAACCAGCCCAGGCCAGCCCCCTCCCAAGCCCCCGGCACGTCTCCCGCTCCTCCATCGCAGCAGCACAGCTCCGGGAAATAAATCATCTACGACTATTTAAAACGTTTTATTCAAATTAATGGGCTATTTTATAGGAAAGCACACTCCCCAGAGTCGTGTGCATTTGCAAACGTGCTCGCATAACCGGTTTTTAGCAATTTGTAGGCAAAAATTTGGCAACATGATACACTTACCCGGGGAATACGCATTATGTCTTACTTCGATAAACACACAGAATAGCTGTTCCCCGTCTCCTTCCAGCACCTCCCTTCCCAGCCGAAGCAACTAAGAGCCAGAAAGGCTGGTTGCCTTCAGCGGGAGGAAGGCCAGAGCTGGGGAAGGGGGTTTCACCTCCTGTCCTGCGGGACCACCAGCCACACGTACCCGGCTGGAAATAACCCTGGCTGCCCCCAAAATCCACTGATAATAAAGCTGTCCTCAGCGTCCCTCTGCCCTGTCCCTCTGCCGTCCCCTGACAGTAATCCCCGGCACCGGGCTGGCTTTCTCCGTCTCTATTAAGAGGTGGAGGTTTGCAGGAGGAACTGGCATTTCTGTGTCAATCCTCAGGCTCACCAGATGCCATGGGGAAAGGAGTACGAAACCATAAACATCCTCCTGGGAGAATGCCCTTCTCCACAGAATACACGTCCTCGGTCGGGCACTCCGTCCCGGGGAAGAGGGAGTCAGCACAGGAGGAAGAGTCTGCGTCTCTGTCAGCACGTCATCAGAATCGGGATGCTCTTCTCCTTCCCAGACCCCCACTGAGGAAAGCAGCAGGAGATGCTGGAATTGGGAATGACTCCTGCTCCTGCTCCTGGCACTGCTGAGACACACCAAGGGAACGCTCCATCCCTACACAAACATCCATACAGATAGATATATGTACGTATGTGTATATGTATATATACATGCACACACACTGATTTTAACAGCGGGGGGCCCCAGTAAGTAACATCCTTTCTTCAGGGCAAATAAAAGCCTCTTGGAGAAGCAAGTCTTTAAAATCCAATTTGCCAGGACAAACAAAGGCACGAAATATACCGTTACCCTCACACAGACATTTACATCCCTTATTGTTAATTTAAAAAGGGAAACAACTTTTCTTCCTGGCAGATGAAAGAGAGGTCTCGGGGTCCGGGGCTGCCTCGAAGCCGAGGTGTTCTGCATGAAAGACGCTTCCTAAATACCGCAGTCAATATTAATAGGTCTTTCAGTCTCCCAGGATTGGAAGCAAAAATTAATCCAGTTTAACAAAGTCTGAGGCCATAGTGTGCCGCTATAAACTCTTCTAAGTTCATCTGAAGGTAATAAATAATTTAACAAGGCGCTTCCTACCTGTTCCGTGCCGGAGACTGTGAGAATGCCAAACAAAATGTTGGGGTTTTTTGCTGTAGTATCTGCTGCAAAAATTCCATTTCCAGGCCGCCTGACATTCAATACTGAGATGTTAAGATCTGACTTATCCCTTTCAAAGCAATCTCCTCGCTAATGCATCTCCCCCCCACCCTCCCCCCGGCTGATCCCTTCCCTAAAAAGTTGCTCATGATTCAAGCAGATAATTTCACTCTTTAATCCAGGCTCCAGCGGAAACCAAATTAAATTCTCAGCGCCTGAGACGTCAGAGACGGCGCCTGGGGGAGCGAAGGCTCTCGGATGTGCCCGGCCGTGCCCAGGGGGTGCTTAGGGGAGCACCCCGGCTCTGCCTCTCAGCCCCAAACCCCACAGAACGGGGCAGCGTGAGCAGCAAAGCGGGTAAAACCTAATGCAGTGACCCACGCGGGGAGGCTGCCCCCGTGTCCTGCAGCACCGGGGGGGGACACCCTGCGCTGGTGTCTCTGCTCCGTACCCCGTGGGAACGAGAGCCCGGGGAGGAAGCAGGGCTGGGAGGATTTGGGGGGATTTCTGTGTCCCGTGGCTGGGAAAGGAGACGCGGAAGGTGAGCGGGAGCAGCGCAGAACCCATCGTGCAGCCTGGGCCCCCAGCCCTCTCCCCCCGCCCGGCTCCGAAGAGTCTGTCCCCTGTGCTCAGGAGATGGCTTTTTACAATTCCATAAACCCAAATCAGTGAAATGTCACCTTCTGTGCCTGACCATTACAGCCACTCACGTACAAAGCTCCGAAGTCAAAAACGTACAGGGAGAGCATCCAGGACCCCCCCCCATACCCCAACTGGCGACAGGCTGCAGCCAAGGGTTTCGGGACGGGGAGGGAAACCCCTGTCTCCTCCGTCCCTTCGCCCTGGGGACAGCGGGGGGGTCACGCAGGCTGACGAGCAGAAAAGAACCCCCCCAAGGCTGCAGGATTAGAGGCTCCTCTCTTTGCCAAGCTGGTGTTTTGACAATAGCTTTTTTTTTTTTACGAGACATTTGTCATTAGCAAACTTTAGACAAGGTTAATGAAAGTTCTGTCACTTTAATGTCTCGCCTGCTTTAAATTACAGATGTCATCTGCCATGACTAAAGAAAGGGCACCGAGCAATAATACCATAAACTATCCTCTCCAGGGACACACAGGTAATTGCATAGCTCATTAAAAAACTGTTTTAATTATTAATTGACCGTGTCAGAGTTGTCCTTTGAAGTCAGTTTCAATTTTTTCCCCTGCAAGCCCGACCATTCCAAGCTGACCTACACAACTTTCCTACCCCCTCCGGGAACCAGGAGGGACAGTCTGGGACCTGGCCCGAGGCACAGACCACGTCTCGACAGCACACGTGTCCACGTGCCCAAACATGCCCAAATCACACCAGGAATAGCATTAAATAGAGATTTGGGCAATGAAAGGAAAAAAACATCGTGAACGTTGGCTGGCCTCTGAACACAAAGAAGGAAAGAAGAACTAACAGTTGACAAGCCATGGACAAAAAAAAACAAGAAGAGTTTTTCTAGTTACTACTGCTACAAAATCAACCAATTTAGGACCTCTGGCGAGGCCAAAAATTTGGTTTCCAGCTGTGGGACCGGACTCTGAGAGCTCCCTTCCAACCTCCATGACTCTTGAGAGTGGCATAGCGACAACCACCAAAAAACGGGGTGGAAAAGCCATATTGAAAATCCTCGTGGTTGGACTGACAACTTGTTGGTTATAGACAGCTTCCCTGGGGTTGCTGCCTTGGGAAATGCCGCAGGAGAGGGGAGGGGTGGCCGGGACACGGGCACACACGCAGCCCCCCGGCCGCGGGTCGCTCAGAGCCCGGGGGAAATTAAAGCACAAGGGAGCCAAATACTGCAGGAGGTCAGGATTGTCACCTGCCTCCTCACGTCTGTCAACAGCAGGACAAAATCACTGAACCCACAGGATAAGCAACAAGAATTTGGAAAGAAAAATCCTTTATCTCCAATTAAAATAACCACAACCAAGAAGACAAACATATTAACCCTTCACTGGAGCACAATCCCCTCCGAGGGCTGCATTAGCAGAGAAATCCCGTCTCTTCAGGAGGGGGAATGACCCGAATAGGGTTTGGGGGTCAATTAGTGTGCACGTTTGGCACGTGTGGAACATGATGAACAAACACAAGCACCCAAACCACGGGACGGGCACGCCGGCTTCGGGTCCAAGCAACGGTTAATGCTTTCCCTCCTCAAATCACAGCGGCACCGGAGATCTGAGAAGCAGGTAAAGAAGATCAAAGTAGAGGCATCAGACGCCTTCCCTAATTGCCAAGCCCTTCCCTAATTGCCAAGCGCTAGACTGGGAGGGCAAGAACAAAGCTGCAGCCATGGAGGGTCCCAGCAGAGGCGAGGGGCTGGTCCTGCCCCCCGAGGCGGCCGCAGGACAGGAGCTGGCGATGCCCTGGAACCTCCATTGCGCCAGAACTGCCCTGCTTTGAGGGAAAACAGAACTAATTTTCTGTGCAGTGATTTTACCTTTTTAGCTGGGCCTCTTGTAATGAACTGAACTCCGAACTGAACAGCATGTTGTTCAGAAACTGCTCCCTCTCCCAGCGATGGGCTGATTACCCCAAGGAACAGCAGCAGAGAGGCCCTTGCTCGTACTCACTGCTAGAGCAACCGAGGGCAGGTGAGTCTGTTATTGGCCCTGGTGGAGGGTCCAAAGGGGAAAAGCATCGAGGGGTCCCACCTGTGGGGAGAAGGGGACAGGAGGGGTGACCCCAAACTGACCAGCAGGGGATTCCATCCCATCCGCACCACACTCAGTACAAAAGCTGAGGGATCAAAGGGTCAACCCTCTTCCTTCAATGGACAATGTCCGAGGAGGACCCTGTCTGTCCGTCTGCCTTTGATCCCAATCCAGCACTCCTGTCTCCAGATCCGGAACTGGGCTCCTGTCCGTCCCCGAGTCCAGCCTGGGACTGTCCCTGTGCCTGCTGGGGACGTGATGATCATCCTGGGAGCTTGAGATGGTTTTGTATATACTGTTTACTTTTTTATTTTCCTTATCATTATTTATTATTTAATTATTTATTAATATTTTCATTAAAGTAGTTTAGCTTTTTCTAACCTCATAAATCTCTTTTATCTCTTCCTCTCCTCTCTTCTCCTTAGAGGGGGGAGGGAGGGCCCATCTGTCCTTCTGATGGGTCAATCCGGTCCAAACCACGACAACAATACACAGCTGCTTCTTAACGTTAGCCTTCCACACTAATTAATTCTACAAGGAAGCAATAAACACAGCGGCCTCTCCTGCCTTTACCTTTCAAAGCCCCTCCTTCACACGTCGGGAGCGGGACTCATCTCTCTCTTTTGATGCTCTCGGGGCAGAACCCACCCTCCCCGCGCCGGCGGCGTGCGAGCGTTCCAGAAACCAGCCCCGGAGCCGATGCCGAGGTTATCCGAGGGCCCAGCCAGGTCTCCAGCCCCCAGAGGAGTGCACCTCACATTCTCAACGCCAGCACCACCTGCCAGTCCCCGCTGCTGCTGAGGTCTTGCTTTAGGAAAAGAACATTCAAAGACAAAAGAACGAGCAGAGTTGGCTTCTAATGGGCAGATGATTTTGTTATTTTGAGCCAAAGCGAGCATTTTCCCACAACCCGGACTATTTGGTGCTGTGTTTGCCAGCAGAGCACGAGGGGAGCAGGGCCCATGGGACACATCCCCCCTGCTCTGCCACCACTGAAAAAGCTGGGACATCACCCAAAACGCACCGGCACAGAAGCAATTCCCGACGAAAAGACATTCAAACAAAATTTCATTAATTAGGTGTGCCATAAACTGCTGCTTCCACATTAACACATGGGAAGTAGCACAAAACCCAGAGGCTAAAGTAACAGGCACCACTCCGTAAAACACACCCAGGGAGCAAGTGGCTCCTAGGGACGGTTGTGAATGGGAAGGTTTAACAAAAATAACATTTTTATCTCAGAACTATATAATCCCACAACCAGCATCCCAGTGCCCTACGAGCTCCCTTTTTACCCAGCTCTTGTTCAAGTTATTTGCCAGCATAATTGAATCCTTCTCCCGGGGTCCTTAGGCTCCCTTCTGGTTTGGGGACAATGCTGCTGAAATGCGTTCCCCATCCATCTTTCTTAACGCGCTTAATCTAAATAGAAGACTCGGACCTGAGATTGTGTGTCTGACGGATAGCTCGCCTCCTCGGAACAGGGTGCCTTAAACACCTCCCGGTGCCGCTCCCAGAAACCCTACAGAAAACCTGCCTCCACGGGGATTTTCACCTCTCCTCCCCAGGCAGCTGTCATACACACTCATTACAGCAGCGTACGATTTAAAACAGGTAAGGTTAAAGGAGCTGCCAGGTACAAGACAGAGGAAAGAGAACGTGCTGAACAGACCCAGTGTTGGAGCAGATTTTTAGGATTTGAGGCTACAGAATTAACCCCGGGGCAACCCCTGGTCACCCACATGGTGGTGGCAGCGGTTCCCTGACAGTGGGGACCCTCAGCACGTCCCCAGCATCGAGGGATGGCTTAAAAGGAGGGGGGAATATAAAAAAATAATAATAAAAAAAAGCATATTCTCTGTTCACTTCTCAAATCAGGCAAATGCAAACGTTCCTCTCCCACCTGCCTTGTGACAAAACACAACACACGCCACAAAGTCCCCGGCAATTCCTACCGCAAGGGCAAGGAGGCCGTCAGAGGCGGTAATAACGCGGGTTATGTGCTTAGATGCAGAATTTGGATAGCAAAAAGGTATTACTTTTGAACCAACAAAATCCATTACTAACACCTGGCAGTGCCCAGAAGTGCACTTTAGTACAGCTAATGTAATTTTCTATTAGGAGAGTAATTGGGATATTTCTAAATAAAATATATTTTCTCACCTCAGAGGGGTCCCGCGGGATCACAGCACCTATTCCTAAGGAAACACAATCCTTCATTTCTGGTTATACAGACCCAGGCGTTCCCAGCTTTCAAAAAGTGCATGTTATTTCACGTGCTAAAAAGCCAAGAAAACGCCTGCTGTTCGGACCACAACGATGCTGCCTCCGGAGCAAAGAGCCGGCGGTACCCTGTGGTACCCTGTGTCCCCAGGATGTCCCACACCCCCACTGCTGGGGACCAAGGATGGGCTGGTGCCTGAAGTTCAGGGATCCCCATCCCCTGGAGATCACACCATGTTATCTGTGCTCACCAAGCATCTCCATCTGCAAGGACAGACAAAACCCCAAAACTGGGAGGCTGGGTGCTGGGCCCTGGCTGGCAGGGGGGCAGGAACCAGCCAGGGACCCACAGACCCCAGGGATGCACCTCTGATGGAGCCGAGACCTGCTGGAGTCTTCCTGGAGAAGTCCATTGTGTCAAAAACTCAGCAGCACCCATCTGGTAAGACAAACACCCAAACCCAAGGCAGAGCTCACGGCTCGTTTTACCTCTTCTCCTAAAGACCAGCCACCAGGGACCACCGGGAGCCCAGCTGAGGGGAGTCACTCTGGGGGGACCTGAGCCCCAGTCCAGTCCAACGCCCAGGCAAAGGCAGGGAAGGCTGAAGCAGATTTATGCTCTTCTCAAGAAGGGAAAGAAGCCCATTTATCCTCAATTCCTCTGAGCCACAATTAAAAGCACCTTCCACGGTGTCAGTGCAGGGTCTCGCACGGAGCCCGTGCCCCTGGGACGCCCGACGGCACCTCGTCATGAGGGTGAGTGATGGGACACCAAGGACCATTGCCCTCCCAAGCGTGGGAAACGCCAGGAAACAGCTCCGAGGAGAAGGAAAAATAAAGCCAGAGCTGCAAGAACGACACGAAAACATTTTAAATGCTGGAACAAAGCAGATAGGCCGCTTCCCTCTCTCAGCCCCCTAAATGCTCATCCTCACTTCCGCAGCACGGGGAAGAAAAATCTATGGGGTCAATGTCCTACATCAATTTTGCAGCTTCTGCCCAGTCAATGAAATAGTTAATTATAGTTTTTCTACTGGTTTAATTCAGATAGAAGAGTCAACCACTTCATTTAATAATTTAGTTGAAACATGTCCGCACGAGAACACTAATTTCTCATTCAGTTTTCAAATTGAATCAATTTAAAGGCTGCCAATAATACAAGAGCAGAAACGCAGAACCCCCCACAATTGACAGTAAACCAAAGTTAGTCCTTCTTTATAAATTGACTATTGTCTCAAAGCCTGCGAAAGAAATCAATGTACATCACTGCCTAGAAACTGGTAACCTATCTGCACGAGGCTGGAATAATTGAGCACAATTAGGCACACAATTCAGAGAATTCATCAAAACCAACAGAAATAAAGACATTTTCCGTTTAATTCTCACTCCTTTTCAGAAGGACGTCGCCTTCACCGCAGCCTCGTGTCTCCCTGTCTCTTCATGGCACGTGCAGCCTTTAGTGGGGATGACAAAGGAGCGTGGGCGAAGCAGGAGGAGGGTGTGGGACGCCGAGGATGAGCCCACCTCCACCTCCTGCCACGGACCCGCGATCCCGAGACGCGGCTTCCACGCTCGGATGCCGGGAACGGCGCGGACACACACTGACAGGCAGCTGATGTGCCCTGACCTGCACCCAGATGGGCACGTAACGGTCCATCACCGCTGCTCGCCATCCCCCAAGCGTTCCCATCACAGGAGTCTCGGGAACCCACCCCGCATGGGGACCTGTGTCACCATACCCATCACAAAGCCCTTTTGGCCACCAGCCCTCCTGCTCTTCCAAGGCAAACCATCCCCATGGCAGCCCAGCACTGCAGCTCAGATGGGGCTTCTTGTACCCAGCACACCATAACCCATCGCTCTGACCTCTCCTCCCACCCATCCATCGCCCGTGGCCACCAGCACCGTGTCCCCAGAACCCCTGGCACTCAGTCCCAAGTCGCTTGCCCAGACAGACTTCAGCACGGACATTTCATCCCACCAGCCACTGCCTCACCTCCCTGCTTCCCAGACTTTGGAAAATATCCCAAGTCAGCTCTTTGGACACCTTGAAGATCAGCCTCATCAGTCACTTCAGAATCACATCCTTTTTGAGCCAAAACGATGTCATTTGATGTGGGAAGTCATCTTGCAATGACTTTAGACCAAGTACTCCCCCGCAAACCTCAGTGCTTGCCCACCCTTTTCTTCTAGGAAGACTCTTACCTACAACTCATTTGTTCTACAAGTCAAAAGACGGTGAGCAAACACGGCATCTCCCATCTCCAACCCCGCTGCCAGCTTGATTTTGTCCTGCCTCGCTGCCCTGCGAGTGCGACCACTCAGCCGAAAAGCCAGAGGAGAACATCTGAAGAGCATTTGTCCGCCGTGTCCAACCCAGGGCTGCCCATCAGGGACATTTCCAGGGCTTGGAAATCCTTAAAAAAAAGTAGTTATTGCATCATTTTAAAGCACTGTCATAGTTTTGGACACAAGCAGGAAGCAGTCAAGGCAAAAGCAGGAATCATGGCTTCCCACTCCGTATTTCTTTTCACTTCCCCCTCCGTCTTCCACTGGAAAAGCTCAGGAAAAGGTCGCAGAGCCCAGGAAGGAATACACCACCCGGGTCCTCGGGCGGCCTCCCCGGGGTGGGAATCGCTCGGTTTCACATCCCCATCTTCCCGAACACCACGGGCACCGGCAGGAGTGAGCTGACGGAGGACAAAGGGTACTGGGGACGCCAGCGCTCTCTTCTTCCCATAAATCTACTGCCTTTTCTATTAAAGGAACTCATTGATACCAAATGCATTTTTCAATATCCCAGCCAAATATAGAGCGGCGGCGAAGTCGGCCGTGCGTTCCCCGGGAGGGAGCGGGCAGAGGCGGTTACACGACAGCCGCCGGAGCCAGGATGCCCCACTTCCAGGGGATATTTTCCTGCTGTACTTTGCCTTTTCCCCACTTTCCCACACGGAACCTGCTGAGGATGCTCAAAGCGGAAAAACTTTCCGATCATGGGGAACCCTCTTTGGGAGCCGTGGGAAGAAGTGCCCCGATCCCCCGCGGGAAGCGTTCACGCACCGTCGCATCCCGACGCTGCCCGCAAAGGCACCGCTGGCTGCAGCTCCCAGCTCTCACCTCTCTCAGCTCTCACCTCTCTCAGCTCTCAGATGTCTCAGCTCTCTCAGCTCTCCTCTCTCTCAGCTCTCAAGGCTCCCACCTCTCGCCGCCCTGGGGGAGCGAGAGACCCTGCAGCCCCCCTGCGCTGCCCTTCCGGAGGCCGAGCATGAGGGGAGATGCTCTGGTAACGACACTTCTCCTTCTAAATCTGTCTCCAGAGGGAGAATTCTTGTTTGTGGAAACCTAACGTGTGAAAAGCCATAACAAAGCCAATACAGACGGGAGGCTGGAGTTGCAGGCAGGACTTTATAGCTTATGGATCACAGAACTCTGTACTTACTCTTCTCTTCCTCTCTTACCAACCGCAAGAGGAAAACAAGGCGTTAGCTCTCCAGGAGGGAGAGGGCAGGGAAACTGGTCGGAAGAGGGAGGGGATGCTGAAGCACACACTCCACAAACCAGCTGGCCCATGGCTCTATTTCCAGCAAACCCCGAGGGGTAGAGGGGCGAGGGGGTGCTGCTCCCACGGCACCGTCCCTTCCCGACAGAAATCCCCTCAATTGGGGATTTTCACACAGGGAGATTCATCCCACCCCTGCCACCAGGTGGGCAGCTCAGACCCCAACTCCTGCCTTCCCCTGGCCCTGTGGGCCACCAAGAGGGGCAAGGTGGCCATCCAGGGCATTGCCCACGTGCCGTGTCCACGCCTGAGCCCACATACCCGCTGTGACACTGCCAGGGCCACCAGCACTTGGGGAGGCTCAAGCTGCACAAAGTCTTACTAGTACCATAAAGGACCGTATTAAAAATACATGAAATATGCAGCCAATAGTGCTTTTCCTACGTGGCTTCACTGCTTCGAGCACCTGCGAGTGGAGATAACACTCCAGCAGCACCAACGTGCTGTCTGTGGGGCTCTGTTTTTACCGTCCTGGCTCACCACGAGCTGGTGTTTAGGGACCGGTGGGCTCACAAGAGGTGCAACACACGCTTTTGCTCCACGTTCCACTCCTGCAGACCAGGCACAGCCACCCGGGTCCTGAGACCTTCCCCGTGGAGATCTGTCCCCAGCGCTGCCAGCCACGCTGATTCCACAAATTCCAGTTCCCGACACCGTGTCCTCACTGGCAGCTCTGGAAGGGACCAGGGAAACATCCCTCAAACTCACAAGAGCATCTTTGTGCAGATAATCAAACCTCCTCCCTACCTTCCCTTTACTCATCCCTGCTTCATCCGCTCTGAAATTTTAGCTGGGCCTTTCGTTAACAAAGCTCTGATTTCTTAAATGCATTTTTTTAAAAATCATCATCTTGAAATCTGTGATTCCAGATCACCCTGAACTCGCCTGCCACGGGGTAAGGACTGCCACCCCCCCTCACCCGAACACCACGCCTGGCAGAGGAGAGGTGCCAGAGGCCACGAGACGGAGACCTGGTGCTGCAGGGAGGGACGAGAGCATCCCCCTGCGGGGGGACAAGAGCTTCCCTCCGAGGGGGAACACGACCATCCCTCCAAGGAAGGACAAGAGCATCCCTCTGAGGGGGTCCCTGAGCATCCCACCCCCCTGGAGCCAACAAGAGGAGGGGACAAAGAGAGCAGGGTGGCCCAGGGACACGCACCCCCCGGCTGCCGGAGAAACAGTCTCCAGCCCCACCTCCTTCTCCTGCTTCGTTACATCTCCCCGGCGCTGTTTTCCTCCTTTTGATAATCATTTCTAACACCGTCTTTCAGCCCACACTCTCCTCCTTTGCCATCCCGTTGTGAGGTCATGATACATTTGTGACAGGGTTGCCATGGCAACAGACTGACGACATAAACATCAGATTAGGGTTTCTCTGCAAAGCGGGAGGAGCGGGAGAGGGGCTGGGAGGGAGCCGGGAGCTGCTCAGACACATCTCCTCCGGAGTAGCTGGGGGAATAGAGAACATTACCGGCAAAGTAAATTGCTTTTTGTAAAAACGTTCGCTTTTTTTGAAGTTTGCCCCCATGTGAAAGTCTCTAAGTCAGAACCTTAACGTTATTTTAATGCACTATTCTGTATTTAATAATCTTCTGCTTCAGACACCAGTCTGTTACCATGGGAATGACAGCCGCACAAATACAGGATTATGGCTATCAAGCAGGAGGAGAAAAGGAATTATGAATAAGCTAGTTATGTTCAATAATTAGCAACTGTCTGAAAAAACTCCAAATCATGAATTTAGATGGATGCATTTATCTCAGTGTTTGAACACAACGATGAGGGTGTTACTGCCGAAAGAAGGGGATTCTAACAGACGGCACGAGTGGGTTTGACCGAGGGGATCGCGTTTGAGGGGAACTGATCTTGCTCCCATTCCCGCTTTTCCCTCCTCCTCCTCCTCCTCCAGAGCCCCCCTCCGGACACCTGGGTCCTCGTGGGAAGGGGGTGCCCAGCACCCGTGGGGGCAATGGGGCCGTAAGGACAGGTCCTGCCCCAGCCCGCCCAGTTTAGACCACGAGTACCAGTTCTCCACAGGAAAGCAAAGCTTTTACTCTTGTCTTTTTTAAGGAATGGAAGCAGTTTCTGCTTTAACTTGCACTGGCTGCGGTGCCACCAAGCAACTCACCCTGCACGGCACCCACAGCAAAACCCTCTCTATTTACTAGATTCGTAGGCAAGAAGGTAGGGAGAGGAGGGGCAGTCCCCTCGAGATGCTGGGATTCTCCTGGAACGTGCCCAGGCCTTTGGACCAGCGGGACGTTCCCCTGGGCACTCGGCCGCCTGCCGGCGACGGCGTCTCCTCTGCCACGGGGTGCCCTCCCCAGGAACGGGCTCACGTCTGGGGAGCTGGCCAAACTCGGGGAGTTTAAATGTCTTCCTTCATCACGCAGACTCTCCAATTAAAGGGTCAGGTACCGGGTACCAGGGTGCAGGACAAACCAGGCGGAGAGAGGGAGCCCCTGCAATGGGAAGGGGAGGTTGGGGACCGGTCCTGCCTCCCAGTGATGGATGGTGGGAGGGTCCCTCCCCAGCCGGCCGGGACCAGGGATCCTCACACTCCCAAAAGCTGGAGGGAGCCCATTCCTGTCCATGGGCTTCGCCAGGGAAGGTCCAGGTTTGTGTCTTTGCCGCAAAAAGTTGCATTCTTCAAACCTGGAAACGATCCGTCGTTTGCATTCTTGAGTCACTTGAGGTTCCTTCCTCTTCGCATATCTCTTGCTATTAAAATTCCCCTTCCAGCATATAATTCCCTCTACTAGCCTGCCTTGCTCATTAGATAAGACAAAAAGTATTTGGAGAATCTGATCAGCGAGATCTTATTTTTCTCCAGGCACTCCTCTGAATTTAATTCTAGATTACGCATTACTTAAAAAAAACAACCCTTCTGCCTCCTACCTCGTGCTCCCCTTCTCCACGCAACGAGAACGCTCCCGAGCCAAGGAACCAGCCCCTACTTCACAACTTCTCCTTGAAGAGTAATGCTTCTAAATATACCACAGAAACCCAGAAATCAGAGAGGGGGAAGGAGTCCTCGAGTCCTCCTCTCCTCGCCCCAGCGGGAGAATCCCAGAAAACCTCAAAAAGCTGTTGAAGTGTATTTTTCATAATTTTTTTTAAATGAGAAGGGGTCTCCGGCACCTTAAGGTGAGAGGAACGGCTGCTGCCCCCCCCAGTGATGGAGACCGCGGTGCCGGAACCCAGGTGTCCCCCAGCCCGTGTCCCCGTCCGCCCCCGCCGCCCGCCCCGTCCCGTCCCACCACCCCCCACAGTAACTGACCTAAAGCAAGAGGGGAGAAGGGACCGTTAGTACAAACGGAGCGATTTAGACACAAAATCCTGCAGAAAGAAGACTTTCCTCCCGCCCGTCCCCTCTGCCCAGGAACCAGCAGCCGAGGAGGCAACTGGGTTTTGCGGTGAAGTGTCCACGGCCCTTTTCTGCCCCTCCAGTCCCTCAGATCGACAGCTCAATCCCTGACCAAGCCTCTGCAGCCCAGGTAAGCCCCCGGAGAAGAGGAGAGGTTAATAAATACTGAAACAACCTTAGAGGCCTTTTTATTTATACCTACATACATATTAGCACTGGGATTTGAGGAATAATGCTTCTCAAATCACTCCTACCATGTCAACGCTCTGGAGTATTACCTTCTCTGTGCCTGAAGGAAATGGGTCAATTTTAATTCTTCAAACAATTCTTGCTGGCACAATAACCATTGTCCCGTGCCGCTGTACCGGGAATGCCAGCCCGCCCCGAGCCCCGGGAGGGGGCCAGCAGGAGGGTGGCACGGAGGGGCTGCAGCCCCCACCGGCCAGGAGCCCCCATCACACAACGGAAAAATCCACTTGGCACCAAAAATAACGGGATTTCAGTTACGGGAACTCTTGAATAAGGACACTGTGACAGGAGCAAAGACGTTTAAACGCCTGCCTTTGCCAACACCTCATCTCGTCACTCACAGTCACCCCCAAACGTGCTTATCCATGGCTGGTGGCACTGAACCCCCTCTCCCACCACGGGGACAGTGACGACCAGTAACGGACCCTTCCAAACACCCCCAGAGCGAGACTCGGATATCCCCAGTGTCGGCAAACGTCTCAATGCCCCATCCACGAGACAAGCTCGCCTGACCTCCTGCCAAGAGGAGAACTTTGCCAGGTTCCCTGAGGTCAGTGTTTCTCTTTCTGAGCTTGGGTTTGGGTTGGTTTTTTTTGCATTTCATCTGCCAGCACCAACTGAGAAAGCAGCAAAGTGCGTCACGGGGAGGAAAAATTCCCATTCCTTAAACCTTATGGGCCATGTGCACCGAGAGATTAACAGAAATTAAAGCAGATATAAAAAGCTGCCTGGAAAAAAAACTTTCCTTAAATATAATACTTCAAAGGCTACATGTGTTTCAGCGGGAAGAGGAGGACGGCTGAAAATTACCCAACTGGATGGAGAGCAAACCAAGGTTAGCCCAGAACCAACGATGCTGCCCTCATGGAGGGTATAGGGAGGGGGGGGGGGGGGAGAGGGCAGGTCCGTGTCCCTCCTCCTCCTCCTCCCTCAGCCGCTGCTTTAGCAGAGGGAAAAGCGAAGCCGAGGAGGTTCCTCCAGCCCCTCATTGGTATGCTCCCAGCACAGAAAGCATTACCCTTTTATCTGCCTCACGGTAGCCCTCCTCGAGATGTACCCCCCAGGCGTTCTTGTTGCCTGGCCCACACTTCAATGGGAAGGAGCTCCAGCAAAACCACCCGCGCGGCATCAGAGCAGGCGCACGCTAAGAGGGAGAGAGACCCCCTCCCCACATCTCCGCCAGCCACCGAGCCCCAGTGCCCCCGCAGCGGGCACAGCCGCCGCTCCTCCGCACCCTGGCAGCGGGGGGGGGAAGGACAGATCGCCCCAAGTCATTCCCTCCAGCAAAGCTCTGAGTCGCAGCAGGGTTTAAGCGGCAGGAAGGGCTGAAGGAGCTCCCCTGGTCCCCGGCAGAGCCCACGGCTCTCTCGGCACCACGCGCCTCCCGGCACCCCCCATCCTGCCGCCCCACGGAGCACCAACCCCCCCCCCCCCCCGGCACAGGGGCTGTTACAACGCACTTCCCAAGCGGTAGTTACACATAGTAATTACATCTTTAATTGTTGCGCATTAATATCACCTCAGCCTGTAATTACGGCTTGTTCGTGTGAGCCTAATCAAGGAAAACCGGCGTATTTGCATAAAAGTTGTAATGGAAAGTATAATGATTTCACTAACAAGACGTGGATAAGAATGCATATCTGTGACAAACACTTTGTGTCAAGAAGAAGAGAAAACGATTTTCTTTCCTGAAGATTATTTCAGGCCCATTTAACACAATCTGTACCACTCCGCTGATGTGTGGTATCTTACACACATCGAGTCATATCTGGATAATGGTCCTGACTTCAAATAAAATTTCATTACTATATTTAGTTATAGAACGGTTGGAAATGGTTGCATTGTTAAACTTAATAAAAATTGGAATTTGCGAAGTATTAGGCCATCCTCAGCACCAATTCTTCTCCTTGCTGTGGGAGCGGTTCTGCCCCAGCCTCCGCGCGCCGCCGTTCACGTTACAGCTTAATCTTCCCCCATAAAACAAGCAATTAAGAATAAGTACAACTGCTTTGGAGTTCCTGAGGCCAAAGATAAAAATAAATTGCCTTTTATAAATTCGCTTTTTGCAATGGTAAAACAAAAAGCGGTGCTAATTATCAATAATTTGTCACCGCTAATTTAGGCGGGCAGACTGATGGGTGTGCGCGTCGGGATCCTTCCGAGCCCCACGCAGAAAGGTGTCTCCCCCTGCGGCCCCAGCAGAAGGGGGAAAAGCTGCCAGTGCCTTGGCCATCCTTGGAGATACATCAACACCCACCGCGTGCTGGATGGGCGGTACTTCGATGGCGCGGTGTGAGGGGGGCTCTGCAGGTAACCCCCTTCGTGTCAGTTTTCTACGGCAGAAACGCTGCACGAGCAGCGAGGTCAGGGCGGCAGAGCCCAACCGCGGGGCCGGCGGGGACCGGGGCTGCACCACCACCTACCGCCTTCGCATCGCCATCTCCCCCCTCAACAGCGGTAAGGGCTGCTCAAGAGCCGGGATTTCCAGAGGAAATCACAGTTATGGACATCATCTCGACCCGTTCAGGCGAGGAAAACCCAGCCGTGATTGCTCCCAGGGGTTCCTGCACTCACCGGGTGCCCCCCTCCGCCGAGCTGGGGACCGCTCCTGCTTCTGGGGGTGCTCCCAGCCCAGCGTGGTCCCGGACCCCTCCTCCCCCCCGAGCAGCAGACAGCGGTACAGAGCTGGTCTTACACCACCCCTTCCTACCCCCCTCCACCCTCCCAGCTGCAGCGCCAGGGAAAAGGTAAAAGCAGTAAATTAATGGGAGCCAAGCCAAATTTCCTCTGTGGTTACAGCAAGACCTGCAGTTCAGCAGAGCTGCCTCTGATTTACAGGCCATCCCCTCCTCCCCCCGCCAAAAAGCAGCGAGGCGGTCCTTGGGTTTAAAAGGCTGATTATACATTATTCCATATGGAAAGCATCCTCGATTTCTCACTTCTTAAATGTTATTTCCTTTCCAATTACAGCCTCCGCACATCTCCTCTCCTCTTACCTGGTCATTATCGAGTGTGGCTACTTAGAAAACTGCATTATCGAGGAAAACAGAGAATTTGCAGGGAGCGCAGATAAGAGTCGGGGGAATGAGCCGGCTTTTCTGCATTCAGGTATGTAATTTTGGAACCGATACGGCAAAGGCAGCAGCTGCGCACAACATCTGGAGAACCTCAGCGTCTCAACGTGCTTCTAGGACCAGGAGGAGATGTGCCAGTCCCTGCAAGAGGATTGCTGTGAGTTCAACAGGCTTCGGTGTCTCCTTGGCAACGTGCAGCACGACTCAGTTACCAGGTTCCCCAGCAATTAAGAATTGCATTTTGAGCCAGAGGTCAGGACGAGGGAGGGACGATGACTGCCACCAGAAGGATGAGATGGCAGCTCCCCAAAGCCCGGCCCCCCTGGACCTCCAGCTCTCCGACCAGAGGGTGCTCCTTCCCCGAGCCATGACGACGGGGAACGGCACGGCTGAATTCCAGCCCGTCTGTGGGAGCCCATCTCCGGCAGAGAATTCCAGTTGGATGTTATCTATTGCTCCACCTGCCACCCTGTTCAAGCACTGTAGCTCTGCTGTCTTCTGAGAACCGAGTCAAACAATCAGCAGGCAACATCTCCACCGAGCACCACGGCTCGGAAGCGCTCTCCATCATTGAAAAGCCACAAGTAACAGCCCAGAAAGGAAAAACCCTTTCCAAAGCCTGTGTCCTTGGTCAATCCTCTGCACGTTCCCTCATTAATCCTCCTGGAACAAAGAGGTATGGAACAATACAAAGCGTCCCCGCTTTGCCTAGCAAAATAATTGAACCTTGCTACGGAACCGGCTGCAAACGTGAAGGAAAACCTTCAAAGGACACCACGGAGCAGCACAATGTCGGCAGGAAGAAGAGCCTGAAGCTGATACCCATGGCCACACGGGGTCTGTCCCTGTTCTCATGCCAAGACACAACTCCTGGAGTAGGATAAAGCGTGTCCTGGAGAGATCCTGCCCCAACCCCGCCGTGGAGACCCAGATCCCCCCCGTCCCTCTGCCCCACGGGCAATGACACCTCGGTCTCCGGCAGCTGAAGCCCCTTCCAGCATCTCCCCTCACCCGGCGTGTTTGTGTTGTGCCCGTTACCTGTGATGAAACTGTGCTTATAATCTAACCATTAGTTCATCAAGGGAGAATTTAAACATGACATACCGGTAATTAAACTACAGGAGAACCTGGCTAATTCACATCAATGATTAAGAGCCACTGCAGACTAGCAAATTTTACAAGCGAGTGAACATGCAATAAAAATCTTGCTCATTTATTTTGACAAGTGTCACTTCACATTAAAGGTACACTTCAGCAGGAACCCGGGGCTGCGAGCACAGCTCTATTCCCAACGTGGCACCTCATTAACTCCCAGACTTAGCAAAACATTTTGCCACGTGCCTGACTTTTGCCAGGAGAGCCCAGAGAACACCACAGGAACCCATTGAGGAGGGGACCTCCAGCACCTGGGGGACCTGCAGGGTTCCACAGACAAAATCCCACCTTGTTTTCCATCCATGCGTGCTCAGTGGGCATCCCCAAATCTCCAAGGTTTGGAAGGAGCCAGCCCAGAGCTGCAGTTGGCTGCCCAGCATCTCCTGGGCCATCCATCCCGTCCTGCCCGAGCCCCAGTCCAGGCCAGGAGGGTCCCACGTCTCCCTCTGGCTCCACCTGGGAACACGCTCTGCTCCTCAGATGCTCGCTAATTGCAATGGCTGTTGCAAGGAAAGAGATAATTGATCCAATCTGTTTTGTTTACAGCTTCCCACCAGAAAGACAACCCTGTTTCTGCGGAGCATAATCAATTTCCAAACATTTAATTGTTCAGATGACACATCCCTGCTGCTCTTTTTTCCCTTGTCCTCTTGCCTTGTTAAGGGCAGAAGCAGGCTGAGGAGCGTGGGAGCGCGTTGCTATTTCCCGGGAAAAAGCCTCCAATGCAAACTGGTAGAATTTCCCGGAAGCGGTCCGATCCCTCTGGATTTACACAACACGCCAGGAGTGCTCTGCTCCTCCTCCCGCCGGGCTCCCAGCTCCAGTGGCTTCCCCCAACCGGCGGCCGTTGGCAGCGGGGGCTCCTGCAGCACCGGTACCGGCTGGAGGCAGGGCAGCGCCGGAGCCGCGGCCGGGGACACGAGCTCCCCAATGTCCCCTCCGACCCCGGGGACACGCCAGCGCTGCCACCCCCAGCAGGTCTGCGAGGTCACCCCCGGGGACAGCGGCTCATGCCACGTGGGCACTGCGTTCCCTGGCGTTTAGAAATAACGGTCACAGATTCGTTTTTGGTTTTTAAGTCACACGCTTGTCTTCAGAGCCGCCAGGGCTCTTCCCCTGCCAGCGGGAGCTCCCTTCGTTTGGATCCCGGGAGGATTTCCCCCGCCCCTGACTCAGCCGCAGCCTGGTCCCGCTCCGTGGGTCGGGATGCTCCAGCTCCGGCAAAACAAGCCGGGAACCCGCAGCCACGGAGCCCGTCCGTCACGACAGCGGCAGATGATTCAAGCTGACGTGGAAACGCTGCCAACGAGGCCCACGTCCCCGTGGTTATCACTCCATATTTTCCAGGAAAGACTTTCCGGTTTCAAGGAAGCAGTCTGACGCCCCCAACGACACCTCCAAGCGCCCGGTCCCCACTGCGGCTTCCTCACCCGAGCCCTCGCACACCAAAGCTCTTCAGCCTGAAGAGCAGAGCTTCAAACACCCACCTCGGGTCCTGCTGGAAAACACTGGTTCTGCGGCGCCGCCCGAACAAAGCGTACAGCTGCCGTCGAGCACCGCGCACTCCAGGACTTCAGAGATGGGTTAAAAAGAAATTCGTTAGAGGAGCCCTGCCAACCGCAAAAAGGTCTTGCGACTCAAAAAGATCAAATCTGACAGGGGAAAAAAAAAAACCTACTTAAACATTTTTACACAAACCATTTGAAGTCACAAGTTCAAAAATTAATATTTTTACATGCCTGCTCCCAGGCAGATGCCCTGAGGTTATTCTCCCAGCTCTATCTGCAGCTATCGCCGAGTAACACTCTGTCTTCCTTTCAGTCTGCATCCAGGCAATTAACTTCACCATTTCGCTACAGGCATCGGCGGCTTTGAAAATAAACAACGTTTTCAGACAGACGTGACCAAGCCGAGAAGGGAAGGGGAGCTCAGACACGGGCTCAGGGGTGAGCATCCTCCCCACCCTGCCGATCCCACCCTCCAGCCCTCGCCGGGGGCAGCGCACCCCCCGCAGCACATCCCTGGAGGAGCTGGGTCACGACGCCCGGGTTCACACAGACAGAAGGGTGCGGGTACGGCAGGGGGGAAAAAAGGCACGCGAGCTCACGTTCAGCTTTGGAAGGAGCTCGGAGGAGCAGAGACAAGCGGAACGAGCCTCGGGACACCATCCCCGCCGAGGCCATCCCTGCGCCATCCCCGCGGCAGCGCGGCGAGGGACCGGGCGGTGCCGGGGTACCAGCGGGACGCGGCGTTTCCCCGCGGTTCCCACCGAACACTCCCTCAGCCGGCACAGCCATTTGTGGTGCGTGGAACGGCGCTGCCGAGCTCTCCCAATATACTCCTGTAGGTTTTAACACCACCCATCTCCCACCAAACTCACGACATAAGGTTTAACGCTGCTACAATTGCTATATTCAGAGCTCACTGCCTGCTCTACAACCCAACGTGGAATGAAGATTAACCCCAATGGTTAAAAAAAGCAGTCTTCCTGATAATTTTCCAGGGGCTGTATACGGGGGTGGCAGCTTCACAAGGATTAACTTCCCAGCCGCAGCTCTGGCTCTCCCCTGCCTGAAATTGTCCTAATTCCTGCAGCAGAAAACAAAAGCCTCTGCAGATATTTCCTCTGGGACACACCACAAGCCCCTTTTGGCTTTCTCCTGATGCATCAGACGCCCAGGAGAGTCCCCACCGCGGCTGGAGGTCCCCAGGAGCCCAGACCCCCCCAGCCCCAGGGGGGCAGTGGTGATGGGATGCCGTTAGGGGAGGGGATGGGCCCAAAAATCCGGCGTGTTCCTCAGTGGAGGGGGCCGCCTAATGAGTTTAAATCGCTTGGTCATACTTCAGAGCAACAGCCGATGCCCTTTCACATCCCAAATCCCAGGCTGCCCTAATTTGCACCTTCTGTTTACACGGTACATGGCAACACTAAGTCTTGCAAAATATTCCAAATTACTTTCAAACGGGTGAAATGAAAACAGAGGCAGCCGCCAGAAGACTTAAGCCCGAGGTCTGCCAGAGAAAAATAAGAAAACAGGATTAACCTTCCTCATTGGCAATTTAAGAATACTAGTAATTGAAAAAAACAAAATCTCATTTTCAGCCATTAACCCAAGAGGAATAAAAATGTGCTTCTCGTACAGTATTTTTGTCACTCTGTCCCCCAAGCCCCAGCCGTTCAGTTAAAAAGCCGGCAGCCAGGATCAATAGCTAATTTTTAACATCCCTTTCATAAACCTTTAACTTCCTGCAGTACAAATTCACCGGGACCGTGGCAGGCACGTGTACACGGGCAGGTGGAAGCAGCCCAGTGCTCCCAGTAGCCCCTGCCCAGTAGCCACTGGTTGGAAGCCTGGTCTGGCTCCGGGCGTCCCATGAATTGCCAATCTCCAGGTTGCCAGAGAAGGTGGGCAGTTGCCACGCGGCCACTGGGACCGTCGGGGGCGTCCTCGCCATCTCGTTGGCTCCGTGCGAACTCCCCGTGGCTCCGGGGCCGGGCAGGACGATTCCCTCTGCGCAGCGTCCGAGCCGCAGTGATTAATCATCCCCGCTGCCTCGGCTGACACGTCGAGGTGGGGAAACGACATCCGAAATGAGCGGAGCTGATTACCTGGGAAAGCAATTCTTCAAGATAGCACGGCTAACTAATGGCTCCATCTGCTACAAAAACACATTCCTGAGCCCCAGGAGCGGCGGCAGGATGCAGCGAACAATTTCCTCACACCTGCCAAATCTGAAATTGATCGTCACAAGTCACCGAGAATGGGGGGGGGACCCTTCACCGCTCTTCCCCATCACCCTGGGAATCTCTATCAGAAGGTCCACAGGGACTGGGGACGGGGAAGCTGAAGGTCACATCTGCATTGAAAAAACCAGCCCTGACATTATATATTGAAGTTTTGCCAGAATAATCTTTTTTTTTTTTTTTTTTTTCCATCTCGCCCATCCCTGTCTCCAGGCAGGTTTAGGAACATCTGTCCCCAGGGATGGCGGTGTCGGTCCCCAAAGTGTCGGTACAGACAGTGCAAGACGCCTTGTATTGATGAACTCTGCTACTAACGAAGCCACCCCATCACGGTGGGATGCCCCAAGGAACAGCAGCTCCAGTCTGCCATGGGAACAGCCACCCGGTGCCCAACATGGCAGAGCCACGGGCCAGAGCCCCCATGTGGCTACGAGACCCCGGCCATGGGCAACCACCAGGGCCAGGAAAAACCCAGCCCACCAGGAGCCACTGCCCCCAGTTTCCATCCCAGCCAGAAGCAGCAGGAAGCAGCCATCTCGTTTTCAAGTCAAACCAAATTTTAATGGGGAAAAAAACCCCAGAAAGGGCAGTGATGCTCGTACCCACGGCAGCAGGACACGGGCACCTCTTGTCCATCACCACCAAAGAGCGGCATGGCCTCGGCTGCACCTTCACTGGCATTCAATACCAGCTCTTTGCAACACCCACAAGCTCATAATTATAAATGCTTCCTCCTTGTTTTGCAAAACCAAATTAAATAAATAAATAAAGTCTTACATTCAGGAACTCCAATTCCATATATAAAATCAGATTAAAAGCCTCCCGAAATAAGTTACAGGGAGGACAAATATGTACATTACAGGCTTCTGTGGTCATTTAAAAATACATTTTTTGAAATCCCATCCAAGACGCAATCACCTCCGTGCAGATGCAGGAGGGTCTGCGCAGATATTAGAGCAGCAAAGCAGCAAACACACCTTTTAGTAGGTCCCTGTCCCCCTGAAGCCACCGGAGCTGCTGCTGGGCCACAGGACACTCTACACGTCAATTTCGTTTATTTTTTTAGAGTATGTTGATAATTTATCTTGCAACTTTGTTGCAACTACGACAATTTCCCACACCCAACCCCTCGGGCACCACTTTCACTGATACCCTGAAAGGAACAACGCGGTGTTGGAGAGTCCTCTAACGTTTCTCAAGGTTGTCCCTTGGATCGTAACAGTGGGGTTCCTCCTCTTCCCATTCCCCTCACCCCCTTTTGAAATCGTAAGTTCAGGTCTCTTCACCCAAATGATTTAAGAAGCTGAAGCTTGAAGAATGAGAGTTCTTGCCAAAATCCTGCTACCTGCAGAGTCACCATCCCCACGACCAAAGATATTTGCTAGAGTACCATGGGAGAACACCACCTGGAGAAGGTCTCATGGAGACCAACCAACATAAGGCACCTCAAGGCGTATTCCTGAACTTCAGAGAAAGGCACCGGGGCGTCCCAAGTCCCCTTGGCTCTTCATGAAGCCCAAGCTCAACAGGGCAGTACAGGAGAATTTCATAAATGATCTGATGGCCCTCTCAGATCTATGTTCATCTACCTTTCTTCTTCAGACAAGGCCCTTGGGAAAAGCCTTGCCACAAATTAAGCTGTGACTGGAGGTGTGATTATCAAGGACGGCACACAGCGCAATTCCCAAGGAGACGCAGCTACCCCCATTTAACAGTGGGGGCTTTTTGTTTGGGTTCTGTTTGCCTTAATTATTTATTTATTCTAAGGTTATTAAGCCGCTTCTGAGAAAAAAAATAAATTAAAATTAAAGAATGGCATTAGATCTAATGGCCAGTCTTGGAAACCCAGGTTGAGGCTTCATTTGGAGCGTACACTCAATTATACCATGAGACAACCGTGGGGGGTGTTGGGTTAGACAATGTTCTGAAGGTCCCTTCCAACCCCTACACTTCTATGAATCTGTGACTGCGTAAAACAGGCAAGTTATATTTAACATTAATGCTCCAGCAAAGCTGTTTATACTGGCACGCTGTCTCACCAGCTCCCATCACCGCAAACCCATCAAAACATTAAGATATTTTAGCACTTCCAAGCGCCTTGCTCTCCTTCCCTTCGCCGTTTCCTCCTCGCGGCGCTCACCCAACACATCAATTTTCCTGATATCCCTGCCACGCTTCCATCATGTGTCAGCAAAAGCAAGGAGCTCTAAATTAGGAGCATTCAAGTCATTTGCTGGCTGTGTTTTATTTACCGCATTTGTAAAATAAGGAAATTACCGTGGTATCCAGTTGGATGATAGAAGCTCAATCACTTAAGAAATTACCCCATTAAATGGAGAACCGCAGGACCGCAATCTCGGATCTGCTTGGAAAAGCACTTCCAACCTGATTTAATGACCTCTTTGTGTTGGTTGCTCGCTCCCAAGCAAGATCCAAAGGGTTATACGCTTCTGTAATTAATACAAGAAAACTGCACGGGCAAAACCAGTTTCCAAAAATTACTTTGCTTCCATCTAAACAAATCTGTGGTGTTTCCCTCTGCCTGGAAAGGGGGGAGAAAAACGCCTCGGGAGCAGAGATTTCATCATTTCATTCAAAAGTCACCATTCCAGTGTTGGGCTGCTGACAGCTAATTAAGTTCTCCCAAGGTAAAATACATGTCATGTTTTCAAGGTGCTTCCTTGTTTTAAAAATCTTGACCCATATTTCACTTACATTTTATTAATCAAGGAAAAAAAAAAGCCATTAAATAGGGCATTTGAGTTTGCTTAAGCTGGAACCCCAGCACCCTCTAAGTAGGTCACTAATCACGTTTGGGCTTAATTTTGCTCGAGTCTATTTCTTGGCAGTGACGAGTATCGCCCCGGACACCAGCTCTTACTCCGCAGTCCGGGCGATTAGACAAGAAACCCCGTTTTGCTCGGTAAGCACAAAAAAGGTGGGAGCTGAGCGAAGGAGAGAGAGCCCTTGAGGCAGAGCATCCCCTTCCCTGTGCCGACCCCCACCTTTTCCCATCGCCTGCCCCGAGGCCAGCGGGACCGAACTGCGCTGAAACCGGTATTTTCATTCTAAATGGCTCCGGGGAGAAGCCCCAGGGTTTGTGCTGCCACGGAGGATAATTACAGACCGGAGGATAATTACAGACCGTCCCGCAAAGGGTGCTTCCCGAGGCGGAGAGGGCGGCTTCGACGGGGGGCACCGCCAGCTCTTCCCAGCAGCGCCCACTGCGCAGCCACCACAACGTAAAATCGGGTCCCGGGAGTTACCCCAATAAACAGGTCCATTCAGAGCCCCCGGGAGAGGCTCACCGGGTCCTTCCTACGCCCATCACCAACGCTGCTTCACGGCTACGAGAACAGCCGAGACGTACCCCCAGCCAGAGCCACGTAGGTTAAACTAAAATAACGATTCCAGCAAATAAACATTTCGAGCCAAAAATCACGGGACACTCGAAAGCAGCCTCCAAAGCGCCATTTGTCAGGTCTATCTGCCCGGCTGTTTTTAGAGAGGTATAGAGGGAAGAGAAAATATATTGAGCCGCATCTCAACGTAAGAGCAGCAAAGCATGATCCCAACCGCGCGGCCCCGGCAGCTCCTGCCGCAAAGTGCCTTTTCCTCATCCCCCGGAGATAATATTTCAACAATCAGCACACATTTCTCCCGGCAGCACAGACACACACCGAACGCCCCGGGAGCGCTGCCAGGAGCCGAAAAGCTTCTCCTGGTGGGTTTTTCGGGCAGGAGCCGGGGCCCTTTTCCCGGCACGGCTCCAAATGGATGCGGCTCCTCGGGCACCCTCCCGCCCCGCTAAATCACCCCAAGGGCAGACCCTGCTGAGTTATGGGGCCACCCCCCCCCGCCTCCCGCCATAAACCAATTCACTCACGGTAACCCAAGCCCAGGGGTGAAATGGAGCAGGCGGGAGCTACGGGGCGAGCAGGGCAGGAGTTACAGATCACACTCCACAGGAAAAGCATCGCACCGTAGGGGCAGGAGGGCACCCATTCCACCCACCCTCTCCTCGCCTGCCAACCCCCTGCCTGCTGGGTCCAAAGGTAGAGCCGAGCAAGGAGAAGACACGGGTCAGCCACCCCTGCCGCACCGCGGAAAAGCTTCCGCAAACAAAAATAAATGTGTTTACTTTCCCAAATCAAGGGAACTTCGTGTCCTCTTTGTGGCAAGTTATTCAAAGAAGGGTTTCACACCAGGCTGTCACAGAGAATCTGAGGTTTGTGGGTTGCGCGGCAGGAGATTTTTTTGGGTATCTGGTGGAAGGGATTGGGCTGGAGGTTGTTTTTGAAGTTCTCTGATTTGTTCACGTTTCCCCTGAAGTGGCCTACAAAAGCAAAGGGGAGAGGGAGGAACTTGCACTTGTTTTCTCTGGTTTACTGCTGTCAAAGACACCTTAAAAGCTCTCAGAGATACTTTTCCCCTCTCGTTTCCTTTCTCTGTGTTGTAAATTCAGGTCATGCCTGCATTTGAAGATTATCAAAAGGCAAACTGGAGAAACTGTCTTCAAAGTGCAGCCCTGCTGCTGCTTTAGAGATGTCCTGGGGGCTCCACCGGCAACAGGGCCACCAGGAGGGCCCACTGTCCCAGCTCTGCCGAAACCACAGCCCCGGTGATCCCAAAGGGGGAACCCCAGGCAGCGGGGATCACTGGTGAGGGTCAGGAGAGAAAAGCCATTTGATTTTCTCAGCAGCCTCCTGTTTGTGTTAAACACACAGCTCTGGTGGGGGATGACACCCTGGGAGAGCCGGTCCGGCGACCATCGGCATTCCTTGCATTCCAGGCAGAGATCCCAGGGGATAACAGCAGCCTCCAGCCCCCACCAAGGGTCTCCAGTCCCCACCAAGGTGCACCAGCCCCATTCAAGGACAAACCCCATGCACTTCCACCAGAAGGGCACAAAATGGAAACATGGGCAGCTCTGAATCACCGCTCCAAGACCAACTTCCCAAAGTTCCCAGCCAGGAATCCCGCAGGCAGGCGGGCTCAGTGCCGGGCAGAGGACACCCCAGCCTGCCTTTCGCGTCCTCTCCTCCGCTGGGGACAGAGGATGCGGGAATTCTTTGCCCTGAAAAACACTCCATTATTTTAATAGGATTAGGCTTGAGAGTGACAGCGCTGAGAACAGTCCCCTGGATTCCGGAGCCTGCTGGCACCGCGGGCCAGCCCTTCGGATGCAAAGATCCCTGAAGTTTAAGTGAGTAACTGGCAGAGAGCCGAGTCCCACCCTCCCCGCTTTCGGGCACAACGCTGAGTTTTGGAAACGAGTTCCCAAAGTGAAGGGTCCAGGGCAGCCTCAGCCAGCCTCCTCCCTGCGACACCCCGGGGAACACACGGGCAGAGGAGTTGGAAACCAGGGATCAATCCTCCCTCTTCACACATCCCACGGCGAGAGAAACCCAGTCACGAACTGAGGGAACGTGGAGCCCAGAACCCACGGACCAGGGTAGCTCCTCTGCTGTGCCAGAAACTCCCCGAGGCACTAAGGGCGGCACATTTAAACCCAGGACTGGTGCTGCAGAGGGACACGCTCGTTTTGGCAGAATTCAGGTTATTTACTTGAGGGGGGAGGGAATTAATGAGAGTCCAAACTGCTATTGACATAAAGCTGGCCCCACTCAAAGCCCTGTGCAAACACATCCTCCCCAGCCCTGCGGGAAGGTCACCGTCACCCTGTGCCCACACCAAAGCCATCAGTGCTGCTGGGGGCTCCAGCCACCCCAACTCACCCCGACATCACCCCCACCTCTGCCACCGCCCCAACACCCCCCAACCTCCCCCGTTTCAAAGCCCCCCGCTGCAATGAAGGAAAACAAATATGGATCATCCAACAGCCACCAGGCTGGCTCCCTGAAAACACCGTGTTCAGCCCGGAGAAGAGAAGGCTCCGGGGAGACCCTGGAGCCCCTTCCAGTCCCTCAAGGGGGGGGGCTCCAGGAAAGCTGGGGAGGGGGGGCTCTTGATGAGGGAGGGGAGCCACAGGAGGAGGGGGAAGGGTTTTAAGCTGAAAAAAGGGGAGATTTAAGTTAGATTTAGGAAGAAATTCTTTGCTGTGAGGGGGGTGAGAGCCTGGCCCAGGTTGCCCAGAGAAGCTGTGGCTGCCCCATCCCTGAAGGGGTTTAAGGCCAGGTTGGAGGGGGTTTGGAGCAACCTGGTCTGGTGGAAGGTGTCCCTGCCCATGGAACCAGGTCATTAGATGGTCCCTTCCACCCCAAACTATGACTCTATGACTCTAAATCACAAATTCAAGGAGAGGTTGGACAGGGCTGGGAGCAACCTGGGTCTAGTGGAAGGTGTTTCCCATCCCTGGAGGTGGGTTCAAGACCAGGTTGGATGAGGCTTGGAGAAACTTGGACTGGTGGGAGGTGTCTCCTACCCTTGGAGATGGTTCAAGGCCAGGTTGGAGGGGGCTTGGAGCAACCTGGGGCTGGTGGGAGGTGTCCCTGCCCAGGGCAGGGGGTGGCACTGGGAGGGCTTTAAGGTCCCTTCCAACCCAAACCATTCTGTGACCCTATGATCCACACTGGAATAAAGGTGTCCAACTGCACTCCCAAGCTTTGGGATGAGAAGCCCACATCCAGAGCCTGCAGTGGGCACGGCAGGGCTGTCCCCTCCGGGGCGAGGAAATGCCTTTCCCAAGGCACCCCCTCTCCCGCCAGCTCCACGAGCGCTGCCAGCAGCGGCACGGCTGCCAGCTTCTCCCGAAGCCTTTTCTGAGCATTTTTTCTCCTTGAAATGCAACTTCCTGGCACCCCAGGCTGCGAGATACAACCACGATAGGGGAACGGCACGTCACCCCTTCCAAAGCGCGGCTCCTCTGAACAGGCAATTTAATGCTCGCTTTGTGTTCAAGCTGGGGGAACCAAACAGAGGAAAAGAAACATGTACAGGCATTATCGCGCTGGCCCGCGACCAAAAAGGTAATTAAAAACCTCCCCCTGAACAGGTGGTCAACAAAACCCACTATTAATGCCTTGGATTGCCAAGGAAATGTCTTCCGGCTCACGAGCAGGGCCAGCCAGCGATGGGAATGCGGATTTCTGGGCTCCCACACCTGGCCCACAGAAAAATCCCAATTTATCTGCTGCTGGAGACACCAGGTCCGGCCATGCTGGGGAGGGGGGCAGCATGCCCAGCCCATGCCACGGCTCATCATGCTGGCCACAGGGCCACCAGAACATCTGGCCGGGCATGGAGCAGCCCGGGTGGCAAACGCCCGGCCAGTCATTTGGGGAGCGGAGGGTCAATGCAGCAAAGTGTCAGATCCACTGGCCAAGATAAAAGAAACGGTGGCCCGAGTCAGACCCCGAGGCTACGGAGCAGATTGGATTCACAGCAAAGCCAGAGTCGTTGCAATATTTTAAGCTTTTAAGAAAGAGCTCTATTAAAAGGTTGCTTTCACTACAAAATTTAACCGGAGATACCCATTTTTTTCTTGTCGAGGGCAGCGAATTGTCCACACAATTTTCAGCCTCTGCTGCAAACATCCTAAAATGTATATACTTTTTCAGCAAAGCGCATTATGTGGAACGCTGTTTGCTCAATCCCCGGCCGAGGAGGGGGGCAGGGAAAGCACCCACAAAGTCCATCCCATCCACAGGGACGTCTCACAGCACGCACCTCCACAAGGGAGGCTTAAACCCCACAGCTGCAAACCCAAAAAATCCACAGCCCTGGTTCAGGACAGCCGGGCACAGGCAAAGGCTGCCTCACAACACCACGGGCTCCCTGTAAAGGGAGGATTTTCAAAAATAAATTAGAAATTATCTAATACATCTGATCCTATCTCAGAAACGCAATAATCTCCTTCGGCTCCCTTTCTATTACCTTGGGTGCTTACACCTGGAGGAATTTGATTTGTTCAGATAGATTTTTTTTTAAGGCAGAAGTGTATTTTATTCCCAAAAATGCCACCTTTCAAGCCTGCCCAGTTTCTGAAGCGTGTTTATAACTGCTATTAGCCTTGCAGGTGTTTTGATCATTTTTTCTGCCATTTTTCAAGGGGGAACAGGAGCTTTAGCTGCCGACGCTGGGCTGAACACCCACCACCACCCTGTGCTTCGGGGCTTCTTCGCCCCTCACAGAAGGGGACCAACGGGCCCTTCTCTGAACCGTGGTGACGAAGAAGCACTAAGTAAAATTTGATGCACTGAAATATATCCTACCACACCGTGTATTTCAATAACCCTCCTACCACTTCACGCCGGGACTCTCTCTTCAGCAGTGCTTTCAGCAGCTTCTGGAATTGCAAAGAGTAACAGTGGGACTAGAAAACAGCATCAGGTGTGAACTTCTCCACGGCAAAAAAATCAAATAATGCAGCCTACAATTAGATACCATTTCCCTTTCATTCCAACCGCATTAGACAGAGAAATAACTTTCAAAGAGGAGACAAAGTGCCTTCTCCCTGTGAAACTTTATCTTTCTATATATACTGGCTCGACAGCTGCAGCTGAAGCTTGACAAGGTCTGTGCTCTGCAGGGCGAGCTCCAACCGACCTGAAGCCACACCGGCAGCAGTTTGCACACACCAAGCTGCTGGAGAGCGACCACAGCACCAGGTTTCCCACGGAAATGAAGGAATCTTCCACGTCCTAGGAGAACCAAGAGACACAGGAACACGACTGTGCTCCAGGAAGGAGTCCAAACCCCGTATTTCACCTTCTCCTCACCCATGCCCGAGCTGGGGCCAGCCAGGTCGTTGGCCTGGGCAAATGCACACAGAGGGACAATGGACAACAAGGTGCTAAGGACATTCACCCTGCTTTAAAGAAAATAGAAAGTTTGTCCAAAACCCCCTCTTGGAAGAGAACTTAAGGCACGCCGATCTCCAGTGTTTCCTCTGAAGGAGCTGCCTTGGCCAACTGGAGCATCTCCATCGCACCATCGGTGGGCAGCCAGGAGCACGTCCCCAGCCAGCCCCGCAGGCGCTGTGGCTGCTCGGCAGCTCTCCTTCGTGGGGGGATTTATGTGCATATGCACGTCCCAGCCTCCCGAAGAGACAGATAAACTGGTAGGTTGTTCCCGCAACTTAGCAAGGTCATAAAAATATACATATAAGGCACTGAAGAGCAGCGTGCCGAATGTAAAGCTCAGTCACTCGCGATAAAAATACCTGAATTCCCTTCCTAAAGCGGCTGATGAACGGTCTGAGGAAAAAAGGCAGACGTGAGGAGCACGGGATCGCTGTGCTCACAGGTCCTAAGCTTTTATGATAACGTGCAGCTCTGTAAGGAATGGGACTCTGCCTGCACCGGGGCAGATCTCCCGGCAAAGGGAAAACCTTCCCGAGCAGCCCGGGGGAGCACCGAGCCCACGCCAAGAGGGGACCCTGACACCTCCCCCGGGGTACCCCGGCTTCCCTGGAACGGCTGTACCGCGTCCCATGGCCAGCCCCCACCGGAGCGCGTCTGAGCGGGAATTAAGCCGACAGCTTGGAAATCTTCAGATGGCGCAGGACCACAGTCCCCTGTCCGGAGGGGACACGGACACTTAGAACTGGAGACCGAGTTGGATCCTGCAGCGCCCCAAAGCTGTGATCTTTACTGCTTCCCAAGGAAAATCCTCAGAGCAACTGGCAAAGCCTGATAATGCTTAAGCCCCTGCTCGGTGCATTAATGCTTCCGACGAAACGAGGGCTCTGCCAGCCTTGAAATTCCAGCCGTGTGGCAGCAACCAGGGCACTGCCGAGCAGCGATAATCCCTGAGGACGGCAAGCAGAGGAGCAGCACCACGCCGGTCCCCTTCCCCGGCCCCGGATCAGGGAGGGCTTTGCCTTGCTGGAGGCTGGAAATACCCTGGTGGAAATCAAACCCACCGCCCAGTCACCCGTGGCTCCGCTCGCTCCGGAGGGAGGAAGCGAGGTGTGGAGGAGCAGGCTCAAGGGTTACCCCACGCTCGCACCTTCCCCAAGTCACACCAACGAGCAATGCCCTGGAACAGTCGCCTCCAGGAGCCTGCTGGAAAAACACCTTCCAGAAACGCACACGTTAATGCTACAGACCACTGGGCAGCTGCCAAATATGATGGAATAGGGTATAGTTTACTTATTTCTTTTTAATGGCTCCAACATTCCACCTGAAAAATGGGTCCTGGAGCTACATAATTGGGGATAAAAATTAAGCGACAGTTGCCATTTGTCACCGCGGGAGCTGATCACACACATTTCTCATAAAATCATGCAGCGCAGAGCTGAGCCCCGGGTTCCTCCTCAAAGAGAGCGAAGAGGCACCGTGGAATCAACGTCTTAATTGCAGGTGTAATGCAGTATAGCACTATTTCATTGTGTACCAGCACAAATGTGTTTATTAAACAAAGCAGGATGGAGGTTTGTGCTCCCAGTGTCACCACAGACCCTCCAGTCGCAGCCTCTTGCCTGACCCTTCCCCTTATCCAAAGGTGCCAAAATAATTTCTCCGATTTCATGCCATTTTGTGGTTTTACCCTGTCCCTGTCTCCATCCCTTTTTTCCTGAGGTCAACAGAGGGAAATCCCACGTTAAAACCAGGAGGAGCTTCTCCCGACCCCGCCGCTGTTACGCCAACACCACTGTCAACCCTAAATCCCCATCTCTGTGGGCTCTGCCACGTTGGAAGTTTGTCCTGACCCTTCCTTCCCTGACAACGCCAGAAAACATGAAAAGTCTCTTCTTTTTCCTGCCAAATTCCTGTTGAGTTTCACGAGGCCAGCCTTGTTACCTGAAGAGGCCTCCCCTCCCATCCCTTGAGCCCACCTCTACGCAGGATCCACCGCCAAAGAAGGTGGTTTCACACCGTTTGGGATGTGCACGGTTTGTCAGGGACCCGGGGCAAAGGGAGGGGAAGAAAACCAGCGGGTTTAACGCGCAGATTTCCCTACGCTCCCAAGGCCCGTTTTCATCTCGTTCCCACACAGACACGGCAGCGCCAGCGCTCCGTCCGCGGGGACGTTACGCCTTCGTCTCCTCCTGCGCTTCTGCCCGTGCTCGCCAAGGAGGCAAGGAGCTACGGTGAACACTTACTTCTTTTTTTTCCCCCCAATCACAAAGCATCCCAAAATAAACGCGAGAAGGCTCTGAACCACAAAGTATTCTGAAGTACTTGACACCAAGTTCCCTCTAAGAAGTACACAGATTGCACATTCACAGAATACTGCAATTCTTCACACATTTTCCAGGCCACGTTTCCGAGAGTTTGCACAGTTTATTCCAAAATATTGTGCAACATATTATGCCACCGAAATAATCAACTGCTTGGCTGGACACATGAGATTTGCTCATTTTCTCTTTTCAGTCCAAGTTTCAGGTGATGTTTCCACACAATTTTTTCAGCCAAACCAACAAAAAAAACATTTCCTAAATCCCCTTAAGAGTCTGAACTCTTTCATCTGCTTCACACTGAGCCTCAGCTCTAGAAACCTAGTTCTAGGAGAGACTATTGGAGGCGACGCTGGTGAAAGTCAACTGAATTCTACCAAAGTCAACTATAGGGGATCTCCAGCCTCACTGGGGAAAAATGAAATAAAATATAAGTGTATACATATGTATCTCCCCAGGCTGCTCCTGTCTCAACAGAGCTTCGTGTTGAATCCAGAAGGACCCTGGGCTGCACTTAGGCAGAAGCTGTCACTTGTGCTCAGTAGACGATGCCAGTACCACCAAACAGCGATGTTCACATGGTCTGTAGACTCACTGGTCAGGCTCAAGCTCTGAGGCAGAGATGGAAAGTTCAAAGATAATGAAAGAGACAGTTAAAAGAGGAGGTGGGCTTCAGGAGCTCCTTGTGTGAAGACTGTGGTGTGAGAAGAAGGAACGACGTGCCACAGAAGGACCAGCCGATGGGAACATCATACATGGGGTCCCAGCATCACTGTGGGGAACCCACTCGTGGGACTGAGAGCCCCAACTTGGCTTTGTGAGCTGCAGTGCCATGGCCAGGAGATGTTGGGGAGCCACCATGGCGAGTGCTGGTGCCTGGACCAAGAGTTTCACTGAATCCAGACCCCAAGAGCACCCAACTGCTGACCTGGGTGGCAAGTGCCATCAGAAGCTTGGCCTCGGCGGGGTTTCTCTGCGAGCAGCCACGGCCGTGGGGCTGGTTTGTTTTTATGTACAGAGGTTTACTACCACCTTATAAAAGAAGGATTTCCAGAAGGCAAATGGACCCATGTCTCAAAATAGAGTGTTTACATTAACGCTTGGCAAGCAAAGCCCTGCAAACATAGATGAATAGAGATAAGCTATAAAAACACCACGGACATTTACTTGCTGGAATAGTAGCTTGTAATCCAATTTCAAGTCCTTCTGCCAAGTGTTACACACAGCATCTTTGTGCGCGACGGTTCCAGCCCTCGTCCCCCACCGCCCCTCAGCCAAGATCAGCCAACGAGAAGAAACGGCGATTCAGAAACAACGCTCCACCTAAAAAGCCATTTAATGGGAAGTTATGGTCCGGCGCTACTGGAACCCGCTGCCCTGCCATTTGTGGAGACATTAAAAGATCAGGAAAGGGCGATAAGTACCGCCCGAGCGGCGCACGGGGATGCCGCAGTAAGGGCGGAACAACAAACCTTTCCGCACCTTTCCGTTGTTAATGGAGAACAAAGAGGCCTTCCCTGCCTTTGAAGGGCTCACTAGGGCCTTGGCGATGGAATTACTGCCTCGTAATTAAACCTCTCTGCTTGTTTCCCATGCGAAGAGCGGAGTCGGACACAGCCAGGCACCCTGAGCCGGCTCCCCCCAAAGGGGGCACCCAGCGGTCCCCGGCCCCGAGCATCCACACCTGAGAAAGCTGTCCTAATCGCCCCGATTACGCTGGGGTTTAGCGTTTTTAAGGCACGAAGCGATATTTTTAAAACTTCTAATTTCATCCTGTGCACGGGAAGAATTCTTCGCCCATTTGATTCGAGTTTGGCACAACGTGGGGAAGATCCATAATTCAGTTAATCACTCATCATGTAAACAAAGAAACCTCTTGAGAACCAGAGAGCAACATGTACATGTATTTGCAATGCATAAGAGGGTATTTTTTTTTAAATGGCAACAATGCAATCTATTCAGAGTGAAGAGTCTGTGAGGCCAATTAAATACTTTGGGTTCCATAATTATAATTGCAGTAATGAATGGAAAGGAGCATTACAGCTGGCACAATGCGGTTCCTGTTCCATTCAGTGATTCAGTTCTTGTCTGCTTTCAACTAACCTTTTGTGTCTCTTCAGATCAGATCCTGCAGATTACTTCCCCAGTATAATAAAAATAACCCCAAATATCCCAGGTAATGTAATACATTACGCACCCTTTGATGATGCCTACCTGCATCCACAGAAGGGATTATGCACTAAATGGATAACCTCCATAGTTATTACTTTTAGACATCAGTGACAATTCAGAGGGGCTCGGGCCACCATCTGAGCACCCTGGCAAGCCCACGATGACCAGGGAAAACCAAAGCCTGACCTCCTGGGAGTTGTGTGTGAGGTTTTCTCCCCCTTTAATAACACTCCTCATGATCGCCCCTCACCTGGAAGGTGGTTTGAGCGAAGGGCTCCTCTCCCTCATCCACTGCCTGTCAGAGACCAGCCCCAGGAAAGAAAGTGCAGAGCTGCTCCCAAAGAATTTAACCCAAAACTGCTCAGTTTCCATTTAGAAAAGTAAGAAGTACCATTTATGGTTGGTTTTGGTTGGTTGGGTTGGGTTTTTTATTCTTACGGTTCCCTTAATCTCACTGCCTGTACTTGGCTGCATTGCATAACTTTGAAGAATTAATCACCTCACGGGAATCCCTTAACTTTGGAGTATTCCCAAATACACCAGAGCTGAGGTGGATTTCTTTCCCCAGAGCACTATCCTCTTTGGTAAACCCTTCCCGTGTTCTCTCACAGGCAAGATGTGCTATTTGGCACCCACATGTATTTTTATGTCCTCTGACAACCCCCAACCGCAATTCCCCCAATGACCAAGGCTACAGCCAGCCTTTTCCCTCACACAGAACCAATTAGCACGGCCAAACCTCTCGCTCATTAACGAACCTTGTGCTCCTGGAGCCTGTCAGGCAGCTGCAGCCAAAGGGACTCAATGGCAGAGAAGCACAACAACGTGGAAAGAGATATTTCAGTTTCTCTGGTTTTCTTTAAAAATACATTCATCCCGCCACAATGCGCTGGAAAGAATCGCTTCCTCGCTCCCCCCAACGGCCACCAACCTCTTTAGAGAGAACATTACATTACACCCATAATAGATTTTTTTCAACATAGTGTGTATTTGATATGTTAGTCATGTCTCCAGAGCGTTCTTTCCTTCATTTCCTAAGCCTCAGAGAAGCTCGTTTTCCCTGAAAGACAAAGGGGTTAACGCTGGGCCAGAGCCGCAAATGCACTAATTTCCCCATTTGTCTTGAGGAAATGAAAACGAGACATTTCAGCAAATCCGGTTTTACGAATTCGAAACTTCAGATACTCCTTGCCAAAGCAACATCCTTCACAGACTCCGAGAGAGGCAGAAGTTAATTTTTTTGACGGAAGGACCAAAAAAGGCAGATCCTAATCTGGGCAAGTGAAAAAAGAAAATCTCTCTCCGTCTACAACAAATGGGACCTGGAGTACCCTGGCGCTGCAGTGATTTATTACAAACCTGAGCAGACAACGAAACCCACCTCCTTCCTTAGGACAAAACCCAAGATGCTTTTGGACTGTCACCACTCGTCAGGATCTGCTCTGAAGATCCCATGGCCTTTGCCAACAACAGCCTGCACATCGTGGCAAAGTAAAGATGCGAGCTGGCCCTCTTACAGAGCTCCTGCTCCCTTTTCTCAGGACCACAGAGAAATATTGCACGGGCGAAGCCGCGCACTCGGCTGCAGCCCCAGCTCGGGCTGGAACATGGAGTTTTGTCCCCAGCTCTGGACCAGCGCAGCCAACTCACGGAAAAGCAGCTTTTGGAAACCCCTCCAAAACTGCTACCTGCCCCCAGAACGTCAAGAAACCCAAGTGGACATCACAGCATCCCAAGCACACCTTCCCGTTACCTGCCTTTACAACCGGATTTATTCACCTTTGGTATTTTTCCAAAAGACACCAACTAAAAGAAGCCTCCCCACCTTCGCCTGGTTGGGGCTGGCTCATCAAAGGCCACGAGGAGCTCTGTAAGATCACTAATTACTCAGCTTTACACTCACCACCACCTAACGAAGGCAACTCGGGGAATTTGTCATCCGGAATTTAACGAGACTCAGCGGCAGGCGGAGGGGCGTTTGCCCGTAATTAAGAGGGACCTGTGAAACTCCGGGGCTGCCGCAGCCCGGTCCGCGCGCAGACACATCAGCTGACATTTCCTGTTGACTGAATTAGAGCATCTTTTAATGAGGCTCACTTCGAAATCATTTTAAATCCATTTGCTCATGTCAACATCAATGTACTCAGCATTATCTACCAATTAGTAAACCAGAAAGTATTCTTTAGATAATCTAAAATCTCAGCAAAATATTCAACGTGTCATTCATTTGCTACAAACTGCCCTATAAAAGCAAATTACTGGAACCAGCTGTCACAAAGCAACAAGTGTCTAAGGACAGGGCGCATCTTAAACCCAGGGCTTTCCACGAGGCATCATCATCTCCTGCTGGACTCGGCCATCTCATGTGACCCAAGGAGAAGCAAAGCCACCACAGGCATTCTCACCACCAGGAGGACACAGATTGCTCCACCCAAGAGTGCAGAAGGACATCCCTTGGGCAGAGGCAAGATCTGAGGAGCATTTTTACTTCTGAAGGGCTTTCCCCTTCCATCTCAGCAGTGCAGACCACTGTATCATGAAGGATGACCCAAATTGGGCATCTTTGCAGGTGTCCAGTCAGGGAAATCTCACCCAACCTCTCCGAGCTCATCCCAGACTGCCAGCTGAAGCAAGGGGAAGGTATTTTCCAGTAGATGAGGTTGGCAGGGATCTCTCCTTCCAAGCCAAACCCCGTGAGCCAGTGCCAGGGCTCCGGTGGGGCATGGGGCCAGCTCCTGAAGGAGGAGGTGGCCAACATGGCCAGACCCCCAGCAGTAGCCATCGGGCAAGCTCCCCCAGTGCCGGCACAGCATCCACAGCAGAAGTACCTTGGAGAGGCCAACCCACCCCTCCCCGGCCGCAGCATGGGAAGAGGAGGACTCGGCACACCTCCGAACAACACGGCTAAATCTTCTTTTTTATCTCAACTCTGAAGAAGAAAAAAAACCTTGTTTTTCCCCCAAGTTTTGGAAGCGAAGGAAGGGCGGTTTGGGGGGCGGTGGTTGGGTTTCTTTAATCTCTGGCGTGTGGCAGAGCACTAAATCTTGCATTATGCTCTGGAGAGTGTCAGGTTTGGGCTTCATTTCGGTCTCCGAGGAGACTCCCGAAGCGATGAATCTTCCACTGCGGGGGCCACTACCACCCATTCTCCTCCACTTCCCACTGTTTTACCCCGGTCATATGGCCAGGCTTATCTCCAGCCTCCCCCCGGCCGCAGGGGGGAACCTCGGCCTTTCCAACATTCCCCACCCAGAGAAGGGCAGTGAGTCCCCACACAGCAGCCCGAGAGGGACACAAAAGCCAGAGGAGAACCGTGGACACGGGGCTTGGAACCCACCCCAATCCAGGGGGAGAAACCCCACCTTTCGGATCACACGAAAACCCCGCCATCATTAGGATCTCCAATTACCGTATGCAAATTGTGGGTAATTTAAAGGCTTTTATAAAATTCAAGTAAAATAGTCCATGAATATTGAAAAATATTTCAGCGCCAAGTTAAATGACAAGACTCAAAACACACTAAGGAGATCTGATCGTAACAAACCGGTCCCATGAAATACCGTATCTATCATCAACTTTTTAATTACCAATTGATCAACACGTAGACAGCGTAATAGCTTTCAGCTTTTAATTACGGAACTATCAAAATTCCAACCAAAAAAGGAACCTCCAGAGATGGAACTGTAATGCTTGATTATTCATCGCCACATAATGAATGATTTGTTTTTAAACAAGATGTCAAGTTCCTCATGTAATCCATCTGGACGTGTGACTCCGCAAAGCTCGCTCGGCCCATACTAACGACTCGGGGCTCCTCTTCTCCCTCCTCTCCTGACCCCACAAGGGAAGACTTCTTTGGGGTTTTTTTTTTGGATTTTCCTCCCTTAAGACAAAACACTGCAGAACGGAGGGGCTGAACGGCAAACAAACTGCCAAACTCCGCCACGGATCCAGACGGAGCCGCTGCGTCTCCGGCAGAGGGACAGCTTTTGCCTGGGAGGGAACAGAAATTCCTCCCAACTCTCCCCAACTCCCCGCCAAGCGGCTCCCGACGCAGAAAATACCCCGCGAGCGGCGGGGGGACGTGCCGGTTCTGCCTTCACACCGACGGGGGCTGCCGAGAAAAACCCGCCCCCCCCAGAACCGGGACGCCGCTCCCAGGTTTTCCTCTCGGAGGCCAAGCCGGAGCGAGACGTGTAAGGTTTTAAGCGTTAGTATTACATGGGAAAGGAGAAAAGAGGCTTTTTATCTGTGCCCTAACTTCGAGTGCTTCACGAGCAGCTGGTGGGCAGACCGCAGCCCCCACACCAGGCAGCTTCACACGGCCGGGACCACAGGGGGGGCTGCGGGTCCAGTGCTCCCATCCTCATCCCGGAGCCGGGAACACACACCCGCATGGGATGCACCCGCATCACCTGGAGCCCAGTCCCCCATTCCAGCACCAGCCACTTCCTTAACGTGATAACCACTGTCACCACAAAACACCTTAAAACACCCCGAAACTTCAAATCGCACCCCCAGATTTGCATTTCCGTGGCTCAAAGGCACAAGCAGCCCACCTCGGCACCCGAGGCTGCCGGAGCCCTCGGCAATCCCCCCCACCCCCAGAGACAATTTCACCAAATCCCAGCTTTTTTACGTCTGGAGAGAGGTTTGGTGGAAAGGTGTTTGCAGAGGCGGCAGAGCGCGGGGGCAGCGCCACTCGCTCCATTAACAGCAGGCGAGTAGCAAAACAGGGCGTTTGTCCCCTCGCCCCCCGTGGCACCCACTGACACCCCCAGCCCCTCCTGTGTCACCCTCCAGATGTCTCCCACGCACCTCACTCCCAAAGAGCTATTCCACACACTGCCATCTGTCTCCCCCATCCAACAAAAAAGGGAATAAAAGAGGGTTTTCTTTTCCCTGGGTGACAGCAGGGAGCAGGGAGCCCCAGGTGGTGGCAGAAGCCCCTTCCCTGGCGGATCCCCCCCCCGAGTCTGCGCCCCAGATGCAGTGCAGTCCCCCCCCGGGGATGCTGCTGGCACGCACGGCTCGTACGCATCCTCACCCGCGGAAGGCAGACACGGGTCCAGCCGCCGCGAGCGCGTATGACAACATCATCTATCAACACTTACCGCTCTTACAACTAAATCAGGCAAATTCCAGCCGCCTCCCCCCTGCGTGCTGATAATCCCGACGAGCCAGGGCTGACACAGCCACTCCAAGGGGAGACTCACACACAGAACAGAATCACAGAATCACAGAAGGAGGCAGGGTGAGACAGGGACACCCGCCCCAGCCCAGAATGGCCGAAGGCGGCGTGAAGCCGCGCCGAGGGGGTGTCCGAGGGGTGCCCCATCCCTCCCCGTGCCACCGGCGCCAGTTCCCTGCCCAGAGCCCGGCGGCTCCCCCACACCATCCCCACCACTGCCAGGGAAACAGGGTGCCCCGGTGCCCACCCCGAGCCCCTCGCTCTCTGTCTCCCTTTGAATTCTTTGTAAATCCTAGGAACCAATTTAAAATGAAAAGAGACCAATTTCAGGGGTGCTTTTTTTTTTTTCCTCCCTAAGATTTACCATTTTATTATGCTTATTAAACTGACAAAAATTACTCTTTAGCTGCTTCATTCAAATGCAACTTCTACAGAGGTTCAGGCAAAGGGGTTCCTGGACGTTTATAAATGAGCTGAGCAAGGAAAAGTTATTCTGTAAGCAATTTGAGCTTTTGGCACAACACAAATATTACAGTTATTACAACGTCCACGCGGTTCCGGGCGCATCCCTAACAGACGGCAGCTTCTCCGGCTGCTCCGAAGACACTGCGTTAAGGCAGGGAAGAGCTGCGTTTCCCAAGGCTTCCCCAGGGAATTCAGGGACAGTTTTTGGGGTGAAACCCAGCAGAAGCGGGGAACCGTCCACCCTCTTTCCCCCCAACACCCTCTGGTCTGCGCGGAGCCACCACGTCCCCCCCAGCCCTGGGGCCAGACCCCTTTGTCCCCACGGGCAGAGAGCGCCCGCTTGATCCCCCAGGCTCTGCCCAGGAAGGGAGAGAGATGAGGAGCCTTAAAATAACTCACTGACCCTCCCTTCTTTACCAAGGGACGATCTGGGCTGCTCCCTACTTTAGGGGAGGATTTATAGAGGGGAAGGGGGCCAGGACGAGGTGCCATGCCCAGCCCCAGCCCTGCCAGCCCCCTCCATCACGGGACCCCGGGGCAGAGGTACTTCAAAGCCCACTCCCCCAGCTGCACATTCCCTAAGGATTAATTCCAGGAGTTGATAAAAAAGCCGATTTCAAACCAACAACGTGTCCCCATCGCCCACAGACACCAACTTCCCTGCTCCTCTCCTGCCTCAGCTCCCTCGCACAGAAACCCAGACCCGTCAGACCTCTGGGGTGCGATGTGTGGGTGGGGAGGGGTCCCACAGGGAGAAACGGTGGATCGGGAACACAACGCACAGCCCACAAAATACTTACTCTTCCAGGGAATTAAACAAGGTCATTCTATACAAAATCACTTTTAAGGGGAGCTCTCCCTACAGGCAACTTTCTCCCATCTCAAAGAGGAATGAGGTCAATAATCTATCCGACCCAACACAAAATCAAAGAAGTACCCCCAAAAATGACAGCTCTATCTGACAGTGTCACACGCACCTTCCAGAGCTGCATTCCACAAACACCACGTAGCGTTAGTTCTTGAAAACCTGAGATCCAATTTTCCAAAGAGAGCCCAGAGGAGAGAGTCATCACACAATCGCGCATCCAAAGTTCTCCCAGTGTGATTTAAAAGCCACATCTTGGTTTTGCTATAAACCCTCTGCTTACAGGGCTCTGTATATTCCTCTATGGCAATAAATGATTTGCCTCCCCGTATTTTCTTTGTTTCTTGTCTGGAGTCTCTCCCCCTTCCCCTGCAGGCATCTGAAGGGTGTTAATCTCCCATCTATCCCACTTTAATCCTTGCTCTCACCGAGGAAAGAGGCGCCCGGGCTCCGTGCGCGGATTCGGGAGGGTTGGTGAAACGCCTGCCTTCTGTGTCCTCCCGGCGTGATGGAACACGATGTCTACACTGCGCATGGAGCGAGAGGCCGCAGACGCAGGCAGAGCTCCAGAACCTCGCTGCTGGAGCCACTGGTAGCAGCTGTGTCTCTTCGGGAGCCGCTGGCAGAGCAGGAGCTGAGCTGAGGAGGGAGAACGGTCCCTCCCTGCGACCCGTCGGGAAGGGGCAGTCCTGTACCACGACCCTGCGGATGCACTCTCCTCGTGACACGGAGCATCGGGAGCTCCACGTGTGGAACACTGGGTAAACTGTCAGAAAATGAAGGTCAGATCCGAAAAGTGAACTGGCAAAGCAGAAGTTGCACCCAGTTTTACACCCAAAGAATTTTTTCCGTGCATCCACGCTCCAGTTGCGACTACGGAGAAGAAGCAGGAGCAGGTTCGATGGGTCCTGCCTCGTCCCCACCACAATTCAATTAAATTTGAGCCCCCATCAGCCACGAGGTGCTGAGGAACCACCTGTGGCTCCTCGAAACTCTGCAAAGGATGGTAAAAAATGAGGGTGGCCAAAAATTTCCTTTGCCTCAAAAGCTGGGGCTTCCTTCAAGCCAACCGAGATGCTCCCCAACACCATGGCAAGCAGGGGCTTTGTGTGGTGTCCTTCCGTCCTGCATCTCATGGGAAAGCCTCTCTGCGGGCTGTGTCTGCCAAAGCTGACAGGTCTCGATGATGGGCCATCACGGGCCCGAAGGCTGTCAGCCGCCTGCCACCCCCAGCCCGCTCAGGCTGTCACCGGGGAGCGGCATCACTGGGGATCTGGGCACCAGGCCACCTTATCCAGAAGCCTTCTTGGCCACGTCTGTCCTCGAGGCAGCCAAAAAGAGCATCTGAATTTGTACGTAGTGGGGAAAGCAGGAGGGGCAGCTCTTAGGGGCTTCCCTGCTCCTGCTGAGCTTCTCATGTCGTAACCTACCTCCACCTTCGCCAATGTGGATAAAGATATCAAAGAGGCAAGCGGTGGGAGCACAGACAGATAAGGCCAAATCATGTTTTCAAGCAAAATAGCTTAGGATGCAAATCCCAACAAGCCAAGCTACAGCAACAGCTTTCAAAATGCCAATATTTCAGGTCTTCATGACAACGAAACCAGGGAGAATCAGGTGGTTCACCTCAGAACTGAGATCCACCAAGCGATGCAGGGTTTGTGCCTTTCTCCTGGACACTGAAGCAACTGGGGTTTGTCCAACATCAGCCTCCCCATATCCATGGAGAGCACCCATGGATATATGTGGCATCACAAAAGCCCTCACCCAAAGCACTGTTGTCCAAGAACCACTCACATCTCCCGGAGCAGTACTCCTGCAAGAAAGCCATCTCATCGGCAAGGAGTTCGGCATCGCCTTCTGCTTGAGGACAGCAAAGGAAACGCCACCTGCCCTTCTTCTCCAAACCTTGACCGATTGAGCTAATCCGTGCCCAATGCCTGAGCAAACACAACGGTGGAACCAGTGGCACTGGGCAAGAGCCTGCTGGGATGCTCCAGAGCATTGCAGACACCGAGGACCAGGGTGGACGCCCAGGAGCCCCCAGCCGGTGCAGGGACAACCCAGTCTTTGGAGTTGAGCCACCAACCGGAGCAGCAGCTCTTCCCCTGGTCTGACCCAGCCGTAGACATCAACGTAGGGTGTTTTTTTGCCCCAAAGTTCTGCCACGCCAGGGCAGTGGGGTGGGGAAGACCTCCCCAGAAAGGCACCGAGCCTTCCCAAGGACAAGGACGTGCCGGCGTCATGGGCCACATCTCCGAGCAGCATTGCTGTGATAAAAGGCACCAAGCCAGAGTGGCTCTCTGCAACCAGTTCCTCTTCTCGGGTGCAGAGTAAGGGCTGGGAGGGCCTGAGACACCGTCGGCTTTGGGGTTTAGCCCCAAAGCAGTAAGTTTTCTTTCCAGCTGGGTTTTGCAGAGCCCCCCGTGGCCGCAGCCCCGGGGTGAGGCTGGGGGTCCCTGGGCTTCGGCGTGTGGCGCGGGGGAAGCTGCCAGGCAGCCTCGCTGAGAAACAGAAAAGCGGCAACAAGCAGTTTCTCACGCCTGATCCGATTACTCTGATCTCCCCTTTGATGCCGCAGACTCCGACGCGTATTTCTATGACTGCGGGGGGAGCAGGGGAGGGAGGAGGGAGGGAGGGAGGGAGGGAGGGGGATGTCACTTTGCCACTTGATATTTCTTTCTTCCCTGTCACACTTCGCAGAAGGGATACAGACTGCGGAGCTGGAACACCGTGGATGAAGGGTCTGGGAGATGTCACACAGGCTGGTGGTACCAAGGTGATGGTGGCCTCAGACCGCACTCCCTGAGGGTCCCCAAGTCCCAGGCTGGTCTCCCGCTGGCCATGAAGAGATCGTATCAATAAATAGCATTATTGCACCAACGAAAAGGTGTGTTCCCGCAGCAAATTTTGCAGCATCTTAAGGTCCAAGCTCATAAGGGTCGTCGTGCTCTGCATCAGCCCATGAGCGTGTCTCTGGACAGAGCCACCACACTGCCAGAGGCCACCCCCGAGATGTCCACCAGAGAGACCTGCTGGTGGCTTGGGGAATCCAATGACATTTCCACTCCGGAAGCAGAACCTTAGAAGGGATCACAAATGAAGATCCAAGCGCTCGCTAACGCTGCTAAAGAAAGGGCACGAGGAGATCAAGGACATTCATTCACCACCTGAACCCAGGGCTTTGGCTACCCAGTGCTTGCCAAGCTCAAGCCCAACTTTAGGGGGCAACGCCGGCCCCGTGGGCATCCCTGGCTTCAAATCCATCGTTGGATTCTGCCCTGCTCCCCAGGCAGGGATCACTGTCCCCCATGGCGATTTCCTGCTGCCAAACACACACCTGGGCTTCACAAAGTGCCCACCATCACAGACCAGCTCGGGTCCTGTCTGCTCTTGGGTATCTGCCCTCGACTGGTGCCGCTGGAACAAGGAGCCACAAACCAACCCAAACCCACCAGGAGCCTATAGAAGGCAGCACCTACACGGGAAAGTGCTGGAAACAGACACCACCGAGAGGCTGCCAGCATCTACCGTGACAAAAACATACTCAAAAACTCGAGACGAGGAAGATTTTTCAGTTAGTCTGCAGCCCACAAAAGTTTTACATTTCTGAGCAAAGAGAAGCACAAAACGTCGCTTTGATCCTTTACACCGGCACCTCAGTGGGGTCTCAGTCCTGCGACAGACTCACCTTGGGAATTCAGTAAGGTCAGGAGGGTTTCTCAATGCTCAACTCTTTAAACCGCAGCAGAACGTAATCAATTAAAACCAAACCATGGGGTAAAAATAGCCCCCCGGCCCGGCCCTGCCAGGGGACATCACTGATTTAAAATAACCAGGCGTAAAATACCCAGCCAATAAAAGCCCCCGGCAGAACCCAGCCGAGTGTTTGAAATACGACAGCAAAGCACCGACCGCAGAGAGGGGGTGAGCACGTGGTGGGAGCTCACACCAATTCGGGAACCGCCACCCCCCCTGTATTTTTATCAATGGCAGTGATGGATGGGGAAGGGGGGAACGGGATGGACACGAACACCAGGTTTTGGGGAGCCCCCTTCAGCCAGCACCCACGCTCCATGGGGCTCCCCAACATCCGCGGCTGCACCACGACAGAGACGAGAACCCGAGGAGCAGGAAAACCCAACGAGTTCAACGGGCGCCCGAGGAAGGAGAAAAATTACCACAGAAAAAAAAAAAAGGGCTGAGAGAGAGCAGAAAGCAGGCGGACGGCAGTCCCAGGGTCGGTGGCCTCCTTGGCTGGTGGCCGGGGCTCGCTCGCTCCCCGCACCGGCAAATTACAAACTGGAAGATCTAAATTCAGCCGGTGGCGCGGCCACAAGGGCCAGCTCATCGCCCAGCAACGTGGGCCAGCTCCCAGGCAGCCACGTGTGCCCAGCTCCCCTCGCCACATGGCCTGCCTCCCCCCAGCGCCGGGCTGCGGGTGATGCCTCCTGGCCTTTTCCTTAAAAAAATAAGCCGTCTGCCACACAGGAAAAAAAAAAAAAAAATCTCCTTTTCCAGCAGGCAGCGCCGGGCAACCTTCAAAGCCTTCTGCGGTGGAGCTCCCCATTAACCACAACAGCAGCTGCTCCCTGCAGCCGGCAATTAAATCCCCAGGAAGGCAACTGATTTATGAAACTTAAAACAAGTACATACCACTCCTAATTACAGCATTCCACCCCGGGTCTCTCCGTCATTGCAGGTTTCCAAACACAGGCTCTTTATTTAGCGCCGGTGGGTTTGCACCACCCGAGAACGGCACACGATATTCCCCGGAGAAACAAACACAACTTTTTTTTTTTTCCTTTCCTTTCTTTCCTTTTTTTTTTTTTTTTTTCCTCCCCCCACGTAGCATCCCATTTCTCAGAAGAGACAGAGACTGCACGTCCAGCTCGGCTTGTGCTCTTAAAGCAGGGCAGAAGCACCGAGGCGCTGGCGGGATTCCAGCGGCAGGGAAGGCTGCAGGGCCGGGAGCCGCCTGAAATCCCCCTGAAATCCCCCTTTTCCCTCCGCTCCCCCGGATCCAGGGAGCCCCCGCGCTCCAGACAGCAGCGCTGCCAGATGCTGGCGAAAAACGGAAGAGGTACAGGTTGCCAAAGCCCCTTTTAGAAGTATGACAATAATGCCAGCTTTTCTAGAGATTAAACAGAAACATCCAGAAAAATCTGCCTACACGCAATGTCAGGAAGCTTTTTTTTTGCCTTTTTTTTTTTTGCTTTGTTTTTTTTTTTTTTTTTTTTGAGCACACCCAGCCCCAGGAGCTCGGAAGCGGTGGCTGCGACAGTCAGCACATCCCGGCTGAGACACGGCTTTCATTCCGGCCGGGATCAGGGGAGGCAGGGTTAAAGAGCTGACCCCATTTCCAGCCCTGCTGTAGGGCAGGGACCGCGTCCCCACATCCCCACACCGTCCCCCCACCCGGGGTCACCCAGCCAGGGCCACGCGGTGACAGCACCCCATTTATTTGGACGCCCGGGACGGGTAGTGAAAGGCAAACCATGCGAGCGGCGCGGCCAGGGCTCCTGGGGGAGCATCCTCCTCCCGCCCCCTCGCACAAGGGGTGGCCACCATGGCACAGAGCATCCCGGGGAGGGGGGGTGGGGGGTGAAGGGGGAGTGTGGGGGACCAGTGTCTGTCCCGAGCCGCTTCCCAGCCCCGGGAAGCCTCCCTGGCAGCGCTCTCCTGGCCAGATTGCCGTGCTACAAGCCCGTGCTCGGCTGCCTACACGCAAGACAAACGAGCCCAAGCTGCAGCCCAGATGGATTCCTTTATTTCCCGGCCCCTTCCCCCCCGTGGAACGCCACCCTGCCTCTCCCAGTTGCCCACCAGAAGCCCTCCCGGGCTCCCACATGGCTCCTCGGGAACTGGCTCCCTCCCAGCAAAGCCCCAGTGGGAGCACTTGCTGCTTCGGGAGGGCTTTTCTCCGGCACACAGGGCTGAGCTGCTGTCGGGGGGGGCAGGGGGGGGTCAACAGCCGCCACCATCCCTCGTCCAGCCCCTTGGCCACGTCGCATCCCGATGCCGGCACCGTCCCTAAACGCCTCCGGTAGAAAGTTATTCTTTATGATGTGCCGGGCAACGCTGCTCTGCTCCGCGAGACGGATGCTGTGCTCCAACCCTGGTGCTGGATGATGCTCAAAATTAGCCAAAAATCCTTCCTCGGCTCTTCCCCGACCCCACAGCGGGGACAGGAGGCGTAATTAACTGTGGAGCTTTTGCCATCAGATTCAAAGGCGCCGCAGAAATTCATGGATTCATCTCGGTTGAGTCCATGGGGTGCTGCTCCTCGCCCTTCCAGGGACACCCCCAAAAAGCCACCACCCCCGGCTCCACGGCGCGGGGTGCCACCACGGTGGTGACACAGCCACGGCAGCCCCAACGGGAGCGGTCACGACAGCACCCTGCCATCGCTGCCACAACCCTCCTGCTCTCCTCCGAGGCGACGGGAGCCCACGGCTTGACGGATTTGGAAAGGTGGGAGGAAAACAGGAAAAAAAAAAATAAAAAAAAAAAATTTTGAGTTCTTCAGCCTGAAGAAAATCTTGTCCAAAAGACGTTAAAGGGAGAGGTCCGGGATTTTATCCTGTGATTCACGACGGAGCACGGAAGCCAGGAGGGAGTTCTCCTCCGCTGCCAGCGCCGCAATCCCCTCCGCGCCGGGGGCTGCCTTTCCCGGCTGGAAATCCCCGCAGCGTCCCCTCCATCCAGCACCCGGCCCCGCTTCGTCTCCGCGCGGCCGCTTCCCCTCGTTTCGCCCGTTAGCCGGGCGCCACCGGCGGCCGTACCCCCGGGAGCCCCAACCCGCTCCTGGGGACCGGCGGGGAAACAAAGGGGGTCGGCGGCTCCCGCGGCCGGGCTGGCGGCTCCCATCCGGGCGTCCGTGAAGCGAGGGGGTCTCCGGGAGGCGGCGGGGGGCGAGGAGTGCCCCCTCCTCGAGCTCCGCCGAGCCTGAATTCCACCCCAAAAACCAGAGCACCTTGCGAGGGAGGCGGCGGAGCGCGGCCGGGAGGGGCGGCAGGAGCTCCCCCGACAGCTGGGCGCGGGGAGCCGCTCCCGGGGACACCAGCCCCGCGGCGGCCACGGCCCACCCCGGGGGCTCCTCGCCCCCCGGCAGGGGCGCAGAAGGGCCCCCCTTCGGGCTCCCGGGGACGGTGACGAGGCGGAGCCATCCCCGCCGTGCGGGGGTCCCGGCCCCGCTCGGATGATGCCGCTCTCTCGCCGGGGGAACAGCGTCCCCCGAGCCCCCGAGCAGCACCGGCCGCCGGGGAAGCCCAGGGAGAGGCCGCCGAGCGCGGCCGTGAATAACGCTCTTTGTTGCCCGGGCTCCCCGCGCCTCCGTCCCCCCTTCCCCTGCGAGGCGACCCAACGCGCGGCTCAATGGCCCCCTTGTTCTGCCCAGCGCGGCCCGAGCGGGTAATGCGGGGAATGAACGCGGGGAAGGAACGCGGGGAACGCGGCCGCGCCGGCCCCTCAACGCAGCGCCGTGCCTCCGGGGCGCGCCGCCGACGGCCCCGCACCGGGACCCCTCGGCCTCCTCACCCCAGGGGGTGCCGCTGCCGTCGGGAGGGGGGCACTCGCCCGGGACTGCGGGGTGCGGAGGCGGCCCCGCACCGCCCCAGCTCCCCCGCGTCCGCTTAACGCCCGCTCCCTCCCGCGCCCCCCCCGTCCCCCTGCCCCGAGCCCGGCGCTCGCCACCGGCGGCGTCGCGCCCGTTGTGGCCACCGGGGGAGGGAGGGAGGCGACGGAAGCGCCGGGCAAGTTGCACTCGGATTCCAACAGGTTCCCCGCGGCAGCGGCGGCATCGCCCCGGTCCCACCGCGCCCCCGCTCCCGCAACGCACCCCCCCCGCGCCGCCGCGCAAGACTAACCCCGGGGGATGGGAGGCGGGGGGAGAGGGAGGGGAGAGAGCGCACGGCAATTACTTTTTAATTGGGAGGCCGGTTGATGAGCCCGCGGGCAGCGGGGAGAAGCCGCTTCCATGGCAACCGGCAGCCGGCCGCCCCGACACGCGCGGCTGCGCCCCCCCGGCCCCCGCCGGGCCCCCCGGGATCACCGGGGCTGGGGAGAGAGGGGGACGGGGGGGTGATACAGGAGGACCGACGCTCTCCCCCCACCCCCCCCCAACCATAACACCCACACCGCCCCCCCGGGGGTCCGCACCACCGCCCCCTCCGCCCCCCCAACCCCCTCCCGCCCCTCCGCGACCGCGGGGCGCCCCCCCGCGGGGGGGGTGGGTGCGCGGGGGCCCGTCTCGTACCTCTGGGGATGATGGCGGCGGCGGAGAGGAGCAGGAGGAGGAGCGGGAGGAGGCCGCGGGCGCCGCCGCTGCCCGCGGGGCCGCTGGGCTGGGCGCGACCCGCCATCGCCGGCACCTGCTCGGCTCTGCCCGCCGCCCGCCGCGCGCCACGATAATGAGATGCGCTCGCGTCAGCGCGCCGGGGGGCGGGGCCGCGCCCAGGCCACGCCCACCCCCGCCGCCCCGCCCCGCCAGGGGCCGGGGGCAAAGTGGCGGGAGCGGGGCGGGGCGCAGGGGCGCGGCGGGGACGCTGCGCTCCCGCACGGGGCGGGGGGGGCGCCGGACACCCCCCATCGGGGCAGAGGGAGCGGGGCTGCCGCCCCCCCTCACCCCCCGGCGAGCAGCGGGGTGGGAGGGAAGGGGGGGAACAGCGCTGCCGCAGGAAAACAACAACATCTGGAAAACAACAGCCCGAAAGGCCCGCGCTTCCCGCGGGCGCGTATCGCGACTGGGCGACAGGCGGGGAGGGGGCGACAGGCGGCGCTTTTCCCCAGCATCGTCTGTGTCGTCGTCGTCCCCCCCCCATCGTCCATCTCGGGATCGAGCTTCCTCCCCCTCCAGTATCCTCCTCCTGGGTCCGTGCTCCCTCCGCCCCCCCCCCATCCTTCCTTCCTCCCTTTGGGGGTCCCACTCCTGGGGTCCCACTCCTGGGGTGCCCCCCCCGGGCCTACCCCCCCAACAGCACCCCCCAGCATCTTCTTCCCAGGGTCCATCACCCCCCAGCATCCTCCGGGTCTCCTTCCTCCATTATCCCCCCTCCAGCATCCTCCTCCCGGGTCCGTGTCGTGTGTAGTCGTCTTCCCGCTCTCCCCCCACCCCCCCCCGCAATCCTTCCCCCCTCCCGGGGTTCGTCCCCCTCCGGCATCCTCCGTCCCGGAGCACCCCCCCGGCCTCTCCGCCGGGCCCCGGGCCGCTGGAGGCGGTGTTGAGCCTTCCCTGGCTCCGGGGGCGGCGGCCAGCGGGAGCCGGGGGGGGGGAAAAGGGGGGTGCTCATTAACAGCAGCCCGGCAGAAAATCAACCTTCGCTGCAGATTCTGGGCCGTGCAATGGGCTTTGACAGGGTTTAAATTGAGAAAATTAATCAGGAAAGCACAATGGCTCCTCTCCCCCCCCGGCCCCCCGGACTGCTGCTGAGCCGGGCATGAATCCGTGGGGAGCGGGAGGGGGGGGACTGGTCCCAGCTGGAAAAGGGTCCCAGTCCCCCTCCCTCCCACCGCCCGGGACAGAAATACCCCGGGATCGCGCGAGCATCCGCGGAGGAAGGGCAGAGGATGTCAAATATCTCTAAGGTTATTAATTAGGTTATTTTAAGTTAACCCGAGTCAGCTGAGGTGTCAGTTTAACTTCGTCACCCCCTCCTCTGCCAGGCCCCCAGCGAAAAGCGCTCGGGGCCAGTCCTGAGTCACAGCCCGGCGCTGGGAAGAGCTGTCACTCCCCGGATTGCCAAACCGGAATGATTTCACACCTCCAGCTCCGGAGAAAAGGCAGAATGCTGCTCCTCGGGGCTGGGTTCGGGTCCTTCCCATTCCCTCCCAGCGTCCCCACCTCCCCGCAGGACCCCCTGCGCTGCCCCACGGCACGCTCCCAGCACTTCCAGCCTTTCTGCTCCCTCGGCATCCAGGGACTCCTTCCTTCCGCTCAACAAGTGCCGCGTTTTGGGCCACCATAATCATCGCAATTCCACGACAAATCCATATTTATCCCTCAAAGTTTGTAATAAAGCATTTCTCTGCGACGCCAAATCCCCTTCTCTGCAGCAGAAGCAGCAGCACCTGGGGCCGGAGGGCTCTGCAGCCAGGCACCGCTTCCCTCTGCGGCACCGGGGCCCGGCTGCCCCCCTCCTCGCTTTTTAATTACACAGCTTAGACCCTTTTGTACAATATCGTCCATTACGACCCGCCGCGGCCCCAGCGTCACGTTGAAAGACAACCCGCATTAACTGAAAAGGTTTATAATAATGTAAGTATTCACAGGGTGCAGAACAATAAGTAGTAGGAAATACAATTTGCATAATAAATATCAATATCACAACAGCTAAAACAAACCATGACAAATTATCTGCCGCTGAATGACCGGGGGATTATAGGATGCAAATTGCAAATCCTGAACTCTAGGAAATGACTTCCCTCACCTCCTCCGTCTCCTTTCGCAGAGAAAGAGGGACTGGAGCCGCACTGAGACTGGCTCCGTTCCTGCTGGAGACGTCTTACCCCCTTCCATTATGCATCAGCTTTCATTTGGAGAGGGAAACGATTTCCTCTGTCCTGGAAGCTCAGATGATTTGTCACCGCCTGTTCGGCAGTTAGGATACGAGGCAGTGATTGAGAGCTGCATGAAAGCAGGTCGCAGGCAGCCGGGGGGCCGACCCGGGGGGCAGAGGGGCTGGTGGGGGCTGACCCGACCCACCAACGCCGCTGGTGGGATGGTGGGTGCTACGTGACAAGGTTGGTCCCCAGGTGACACATCCCACTGACACGACGCTGTGACCCATCTCTCTGCGGGGATGTTCTGGGAGATGCAGGACACGGAGAAGCCGCTCTGCATGTTATGGCCCTCGAGAAGGCCCAGGGCCACCAGCAGCTACGGCCACCTCTCCAGCTCCCGGCATCAGGGCTGGAGGAGCGCTGGTGGGACCGTGCTCTGGTCTGTGCCACCGCGGTGGGCTGGGATGGCGCCCACCCTCCAGGCCAGCCCGTGCAGGCCCGGGTGACAGGTCAGTGGCCACACAGGCTCTTCCCGTGGCCCCCACGTGAAAGATCAAGTTTCCCCGCTCAGGCTTTGACCCGGGTTAGGAGCGGCAGGAATGTCTCCCAGGAGCCATCGCCCCGCGCCACTTGCCGACATCCTTCAGCTGTGTCATCCCTGCTCCCCCCCTGGCCCCCCCAAAGCCGCAGTGTAGCCCAGCTCAAAGAGCAGATGGTGTTTTTGCATTTTAGAACCGATAATCAATTGTTTGGTGACGCAGCCCTTCCATCGGGCGCAGCAACGAGCTCCAAATGGAAAACTCCAGCCTGGGGTGTGCTCACGGAGCCCAGCCCCGCGTAGGGGGAGGCGTGTGGAGCTCCCCAAATTCCATCTGTGCTCTGCCCACCCCCCCCCAGCCAGCCCTGGGATGGCACTTTTGGCATGTCCCTGGGGCAGAAGCCATCATTGGCCTCAGAGGGCACAGGTGTCCCCACTGTAATTGTAGGAACCTGACGGCAATTTACACCCCTCGCAGCAGCAGCTCTGGAGCAGGGGAACTGGTTTCAATGGGTTTACAGGACCAGCCACCAGTGACCTCTCCTCAGCATCACAAACCCAGGCAAAGGGAAGCCAGAATCTTCACTAGCCACACCGCCGTCCCACCCAGTCCCCTGCCTCTGCCATTTGCCCCCTACGTGAGGCCCAAGGAGGCGAAAAGAACCCAAAGAAGAGCCCTAGAAGAGGAGGGGAGCGCAGGACACATCTCCCTTCCGCAGGCAGAGCGGGACTTCCCGTTCTCATGCAGCTCTTTGAGCCTCAGATTAAAGGTGCTACAGAGCTGGGGACCAAAAAGGCTCCCTAGCGAACGGTGGTGTTTGTTCACGCTACAGATTCTGTCAAGAGAAATAAAACAGTTGTCGATCTCGGGGAAAAGCGCCGGCTCCAAGATTTTCAAAGAGCCACACACAATTCCAGCCACACAATTCCCGCTGAAGCCAGTGCGGGGCTAAATCCTGTGTAAACTCTTTGAAAACGGAGGAGCTCGTCAAAGGGAATCCGGAGGGGAATAATCAAGTTATAGCGCTGGGGGATTTCACGCCTCGCCTGAACGCCACCTCGGCGCTCCCCGGGTGGGCTCCCCAGCACAGCCCCCCCTTACCTGTCCCCAGCCCCGGGACCCGCCGCCATCTTCAAAGATGAGGCAAAAAGGCAAAGCCCAATTTCCCAGCCTTTCATGTGCTGTGACAAAGTCCTCCTTTGCTACGCTCTCCCGCTAGAAATTTAAGGCTTTAGTTACAGCACAAACAGCTCCCGACATATTGCATTTATCCGCTGTCCCCCGCCAGGAAGAACAGATTTGTGCCCAGTTTGGAAAGGTGCAGAGCCACCAGAGCCACCGCTCTCACCGCCCGTGGGGGCTCGCCGGGCTCTGGGGCACAAAGGTGGCACCTTTCACAACCCCTCCCAAAAGTGCCAGTGCCAAGGAGAGGGAGGAAGGCAAGGTTGGTAGGAGTGCACGGAAGGCTGCCCCTGCCTCCCCGGGGACGAGCCCCGCAGCTCCCCCAGAGCGGTCACGCTTCCCGAGAGCGGTAACGGAGGGTCCGTGGGGCATGTGTGCTGGGCCCCCACCCCAAAATCCATATTCTCATGTATAATTTACAACTTTTTCTCCAGCACCCACCGGATATTTGCATTTGTATTGTCTTTTTCCCGCATGGGGCGGGGGGGAGGGGGGCTGTTTTTAAATTTTCATTTTTGCTTCGAGAGCTCAAAGATTAAATTTAATTATTTTTAAGCCACAAGTGTGACAATAAAACAAAAAAAAAGTCTTTTGATTTTGAAGAAATCCTATTGAGGATCTGAAGGGCTGTCATCAGTGCGGCATCAGTCTTCATTATCTGATTCTTTTTTCAATTGGCAGAGCTTTACAGAGAACACCGCTCTTTCAACAAAATGATAAAGGGGTATTTGAAATAAACAGAGAGAGTCCCCAGCCAGCGAATACCTTGGATTGCTGCGGACTGTGACTTAATGCTAACTCCTGTGAACTCCGGGCTTTTTATCTTTTAATAAAAAAGCCATACAGATGGGATTTTTTTTTGCTCAGCTAAAACCTTTGTTAAAAAAAAAAAAAAAAATCCCAAGCCCCAAGGAGCAACAGACACTAAAAGTATAAAAGTTCTCTCCAAGCAAAGTCTCTTGCGTGTATTTATTCCAGATTGTCCAAAAAAAAAAAAAAGGAGAAAAAAAAAAGGCATTTCCACGGCACCGATGGACGGCGGCCACCTCACCGTCATCACCCCATCCATAGACCAAAAGTCACCCCCTGCTCACCCCACAGAGCCACTGGCCCCTGCAGCACCTCCCCGCAGCTGAAATGCACATATAGGCCTGATTTGAACCAAACTGCTGGTTTCTGATGCCCTTCGGAGGCCTGGCTCCCTGCCAGGAAGCCCCTGTGCCCATCGGGCACTGGCTCCGTATCATTTAGGGCCCCAGAAGGTGTACGCACGAAACACCCACCGCTTCTCCACCAGAAAAGGTTCAGCTCCCGACTCCGCTGAAACAAGATGAAACGTTTTCAGACGGTTCTGAGGAAACCAGCTGATTCCCCAGCGTAAGGACAGAGCACGAAGGATCTCGCCAGTCTGGCTCCCCTGCCGCTCTAACCTTTTTACTACTGGGTAATGAGGAATAAGCTATAATTTAGACTTTTTTTTATTTAATTTTTTTTTTTTTAAACACAGATCCAATTGAGAAAGGAGGGGGACGAATCATTTCATAGTCTTGCATCATCTTTCCCTGCAGATGAGTCTCTAATGCACCCGCACCATAAAACTCAGGAACTGTGCCCTCTGTGTGTTGTTGTGACAAATTTCAAATCGAGAGGGTGCTTGAATGGGATTTATTACAATTGGAAGACAAGAAATTGTAATCTTTACGAGCCAATGACACAGAGCCTTATAATAAGAGAATGAAGTATCATTTTAAATGTAAAGCAAATTAGATTACCGGGGTCAAACCCTTCTGCAGAGACACCGCGTCTTCAGAGCGCCGCTCGCGTTTGACATCCTCTTTTCAGGTTCCGCATTAGCATTTAAGTGTTTTTTAAATATGTTTAATATTCTTATAGGAGAAAAGTGACTGCGAAAGTCAAGACCGGGGGATGACGGGGAGGGGGGGAAAGGAGCCATTGCCAGAAGTGCCAGGGGGAAGCACAGCCCTGCCACGGGAGATGGCTCCGGCGCTGCGCCGGCACTTGGCTGCTCTGGGTTCACCGTGCTCCAGACGGGCACCCTGGCCAAGGATTTGGGGTTTTCTGTTTGTTTGTTTGTTTACACACAAGCTGCCGGGAAAAAAAAAAGCCCTTTTGATCCCATCAAAAGGTGTTTCTTCACCACAAGATGCCTTGTGGGTGTTACTGGCCCCACCTGAACACCCAAAAACCCATCATGGACCCCGGTGATGGGGCTCCAGAGCAGCAGATGATGATGATGATGATGCAGGTGGCAGCAACACTCTTTAACCTTGGATTTGGAAACATCCAGAAGATGCAAAGGCACCATTTCTCAGAGCAGGAACCACAGTTTCCAAGTCACCTTACGAGCTTCTCTTGCTGGGGACAGGGACCAGAGCCTTGTAGAAGCTTCTGCTTCTCGTCTCCACAGAGCAAAGCCTGTCAGGTAACTTCTAAGGAGACCAGCAAAGCCAGTAACATCATCTGCTACCAGTAAACGACCTTTTCCCTTTCCCTGTACCGTGCTCATTGGTTGTTCCCTGCAGCTCCTCCTCTGCTGGGGACACCCCAGCTGCAAGAGCCAGCACGTCCCCGACCTCAAAGTCAGGCCGAGACGCTGAAAACGCTGTGGGTAAACACCTGAGCACACACAACGCCAAACTTTGGCTGCTCCTCTGATTTAAGAGACTTCGCGTCTTAATCATCTGTCAACACGGCGTGTGTGCGCGCTCGGCACGGAGGAGAGGGCTCCCAGAAGGGATACAAACACCGCACATGAAAGGAAGAGTCTCACTTAGCCTAGAGGGAATTTCAAATTAGGTACAACATGACTTCAGCCTTCGCTGTCAGGAGCGGTTAGATTTCCATTGACTCCTTTTGTGAGAGCAGGGCTCGCCTTTGAAGGCTCCACAAACATCTTCACCTTCAGCTCCCATCTCCCGGCCCCCGCTCCTTTCCCCCCTCATTTTTAGCACTTGAAAGCCACCAGTGGGGAGCAGGGCCCCAGCGGCAGCCGTCGCTGTGGAACAAGGCGTTTGCAGCTCGCTCGGAGCTCCCCAGAACCAGGGGGTGACGGGGACGCGGGTACGTGCCTGGGGAAACGCTGTTCCCACACCAGGCTGGGAACGCAGGCAGGGACAAAGAATAAGCAGGAAAAATCCCAACAGAGTGAGGCACAAAGAACTCAGGAGAGCTCTATCAAAAAGACCCCAAACTTATTTTCTTAGGCAGAATGCTTCGCCTGGCTGGGGGAGAAACACCTCCCGGCTGGGGATTTGGGAGGGCACACCGGCACGGGCTGATCTTCAAAGGGCAGGGGGACTTTGGAGAAGACAAGAGGGTTCTGTGCTCTCCAAGCTCCTGCTGGGATGCCACAAGCAGCAGCTTTACAGGCGGTTTCCACCCTGAAGCTGCCGCCGTCCCCGAGCACCGGCTGGAAGGATGAGACCCAGGGACGGGTGCTGCTCCTCAGCATCCCCAGAGCACCCTCCTCCCCAGGTGCAGCACACGCTCCGCGCATTCATTGTGTCCCCAGCAGATACACATACACACACACAATCTACACACCCCCCGTGTTTTAAACATGCATCTTCGCCCCATAATTGCGGGGCTTTTGTACGCTTGTCTCAACTTGCCGACAGCTACCGAGCAAAACATAATTCGTTAACTCTACTCGCGTATTAAAGAACAAAGCTGGAACTCCCATACAATTATATTTTATCTGAGAGCAAGGTGAAATCATTAGATATTAGTGAGGTGCAGTGGCATAAAAATGATGTGTTAGCGGGGGTTCATTACATTGTATTTTCAGAGCCAGGAAGATCAATGCGTTCATGCATCATGAATTAGTCTCATGCCTTCGTCTTCCCCGCTCTCCGGAAACCCAACGTGATCTATCGCCAGCCATACATCATTGTTTCAGCATCGCACAGGAATGACAAAGCTACGGCTTCCACTTGTCGAGCTGACCAGCTGCATTTTTCTGCACAAGACGGAAAAAATCCAGAGGAGGAGGAGGAGGAGGAGGAGGAGGAGGAGGGTCATCCCTGGGCCAGGCTTTGCAGTAAATTTCAGCCCTTCCAACCTCTCCCTTTTCTGGAAATCCATCACTTTTATAATCGGTGCCTTAAGTTGCTCTCCTTGCTTATAGCCAAAGCTCGGAAGAGCTGAGGGAAATGGGAAGAATAAATCCATTAAGGGATTTTGCTGAGTCCCCTTCTGCCAGCCTGGAGCTTTGTCCCCCTGGCACGTCCCACCGACCGGGACCCGCTTGTGCCTGGAGGAAAGGGGTTCCCATCACTCTCCTTAACAGCAGCGATCCCTTTGTCCTCTCCCCCACCGAGGCAACAGGGAAATACCATTTTTCCGGGTGCTTGTAAGCAGGAGCCTGCTAGAAGAGCCACCTCTGCTCTGGGATTATTGCTCCTCCTGGTACCCGGGGCAGGAGATGCTGCCTCCACCCCCCCACACCCCCCCGCAGCATTCTCTCACCACTGGGCAGGGAAAAACTCTGTTCTTCTCTCCTGACTCACCTAGTTACGAGTCTCAGCCTTCCCTCTCCCCTCTCAACCACCAGAGCATCTACCGCTGCGCACTGCAATTAATTATGGGAGGCAGCAATCAAGGAGGTGGCAGTTGCCAGGCTTCTCCCACCCACTGCTCTCCCAGCGCTCCCACCACGGCAGCGGCAGAGCGACCTGCGACCATCACAGGCTCTTCCCAGCCCCGGAGCACCTCTGAGATGCCACCGGCCCCCCTTTCCCGGGCAGGGCAGGAGCTGGGGGCCAGTTTGTTCAACCCCAGACACCAAGGCGGTGCAACTCACTGCAGCTGGGTCTCCATCACCCGAACTCCCCTTTCTCCTCAGCACCCACCCATTTTCCCCTCTACTCATCCCATTTTTTCCAGTGCAGACTGTAACCTCCAATAAGGAGCAAAGGTTACAGCTGCAGGGCCGGGCTTTATTTTTATTTTTTTTCTTGAAAAACCATTGATCAGCAGCGTTGGACACATGACAAGGTGCCAATACTTCCCTTGTTAGGGGACAGCCTCCTGTGCGCAGGAAGGGCTCCCGCCGCCCTCGCTCCTCGTCACCCGCTGATGCTCCCAACCCGGCTGACAGTTGCCTGAGCTCTTTAGGGCAAATCCTTTCTCTCCTGGCCTTGGGTGCGTGCGAGGCCACGATCCAGCCGTGCCTGGGGGGTGAGGCCCCCACAGACTATATTTGGGTTTGGAGGAGCCCAGATTGGTCACCCTGGGCTCTCGCACCCCGGTGCCAAGCGCCGCCCATCCATGATAATAGCCATTTTGATTTAAAAACAGTCTCACCCCCGGCCCATGGGACAGCCCTGTGTCCCTGGCGGGGGGTCAGTACCCACCCCTCGCCTTCAGGAGGGAGCTTTGGTCCTCCCGTGCCCTCCGTGTCCTCCCCACGAGCCCGGCTCTGCCGCCAGCTTGCCCGCGCCGTGCCAGGCAGCGCCCTTGCCGTGGCTATTGACAGCGGCGAGCGGGGAGCCTTTCAGTGCCTCTTTGTTGGTTTTAGACAATGAGTGTTGCCAGAGCTATTTTCGCTTCCTCTCCCCCGCGTTCCCCCTCTCTCCAGCGCTGGAGCTTTTTTTTTTTTTTCTTTTTTTAAAAATCAATGGGCTCAGAGAGCGTCGTACTCAAAGTGACCTTTCGAATGCCAGCCGGAGCCGGGTCATCACAAATTGTGCTCTCCGCCCCCGCAGAACATGAAAGGCTTTTCATTTCTGTCTGCAGGGCCGGGGGAGAGCGCGGCTGTGTTTTGAGGACATCCACTGGGAGCCCGGGCCTGGCATCAACAGTAACCGGTGGCTTCCCGCCCCGCCGCCGCTGCCAGCATTATCTGCCGCATCCTGGGGTTTGACCACCCAATTTTTCACACTGGGAGCAGCAGCCACGAGGCCCCAGGTGAAGCCCCACCATCCGAAAGCCGGGCTGCAGGTGGAGATCCAGAGAAACCTGAGCTGAGCGTGGGGCGTCTCTGCCGGGGGGGATAGAGCTGCCCACGGAACCTGCCCGGGGGGAGAGACACGGCTTGGAAAGTCTAGAAACCTGTGCAGGGCCACAGTAACGCAGGTATTTTGTGTACTGGAGAAACTAGAAACCTCACTTTCTTGCCCTCCAGCACGTAACTCTCACCATCACCACTAAATTCCCGCGACGGGAACATCACAGAGCATCGTCCCACGAGTTACACAAACCCAGTGGCATCCCACACCCCGCGCCCCCAGTTCCTGGGGTGGAAGCCAAAGTCACTCTCCCAGACCAAACAGAAATTCGAACAGAAACCATTTTCTTCCAGTGAAACCCAAGGGGTAGGATGAGCGCTCCAGAGCCAGAGCTGATGGGCCGGAAAAGCCGGGAACGTGGGGAGGCACGGGATCATGGTGGATGGAGAGGATCCAGGAGGGATGCAGACACAGGGCTCAGGGTCTGTGTGCCCCCAACAGCTCAGCACCATTGGGGATGGTTTTTCCCCAAGGAAAACAAAGATTTATGCATGAGGGCAGGTGAAGAGAGGTTTGCTCGGCGGGGTTGGTACAGCTGGAGTTGGTGAGTCGGAGCCAGCACCGCTTCCAGCCCCAGCAGGGAAGAGGAGCGGTGCTGGGCTGGGTGCGAGCGGGAGCATCACCCATCCACAGCTCGGAGGGCAGCGGCAACAAATTCCTTCTATTCCTTTCATCCTCTTCTGTGGCACGCTCTGCCCCTCAGAAATGTAAAGGGGGAGTCAGTCTGATGCTGACAGGGCTTTAAAACTGCCCTCTGCTGTGGCACCACAGACAGCCCGTATTAAACAAATTCCACTACAAACACATTCCTTACCAGAAACAGCCCGATACTGGCCTTCCCGGGATGCTGTCATCAGCAAGAGAGATTTCAAAGTGCTGTCTCCCCCCGGTGCTGAGCTGACTCTGGCTCCCCGAGGGGCCGGCAGCCCCGGTTCACCCCTCCATCGGCCTCCCCTTCCCACCACCCTCACCCCCACCCCAGCGCGGGGGGGCGCGGGGCAGGAACGAACATCTGGAGAACATCAGCGCTGCCCCACCAGGCTCTCGCCAGGCAGAAACCCTAATATTTTTATATTCTTGTTCTTCACAACTTCAAACACAGGCTGGGCGCGTAACTGCTCTCAACACCCCACTCCTCCTCCAGGCTCTAAACGCTCTGTCAGGGCAGCTCATTAGCGCTCTAAAATTAGTGCACAGCCCAGCAGAGAAACGCGAGCCGCGCGATGGAAAGCGTGCGGTGCCATATCGACGCAGTGTGGAAAAAGCTGTTTGTTCTCCACAATGAGCATCCTGCTCTTCCAGTGGAAGAAATCCATCGGCCCCTCTGCCCAGAGTGATTTTTTTTTTTTTCCATTTTACTCAAAAGAGATGCTTAGTCCAGCATTTCTATTCAAAACGAGGGAAATTCTTGCTTTTCCATATGCAGAGCTTAAATGAGTAGTTTGCTAATTATTTGTTTGACCATTTAGCTTTAGAATACTCGCAAGCAGGTTTCAATTTTCTCAGATTTTCTCATTATTGGGAATTATTCAAAAAGACACCGTGTTGCTACCAAAAAAAAAAAAAAAAATCAATGCCTTTGATCATATTTCCTTTGCGACTGTTCGATGTTTACAATTTAAGCTGTATTAAATTACAATTGGCTTCAAAGGTCTGGGCTTTATCTGGGCTTATTTGTTTGGAGAATTGAGGAATCGGGCAGTTAAACCCAAGACTTGTCGGGCTTGATACCAGACGGCTACTGATAAAGAAAGCAAATATTTTAAAGACAAAGGAGAGGGGGAAAGCTTTTTCTTGGCAGGATGGGCAAGTTGGGAGGAAGTGCCCAGAGCTGGGCACGGCAGGGGGGAAGAAGAGCTGGCGAGTGATGCCTCTCCCAGGGATGCTCTGGGAGCTGCTGGGGCAGGACCAGCATCCCAGGAGCTGGGTGAGCTCCATCGGGAATGCGATTCCCGGCTGAAGACACACAGGTCGCACACGTTGCAACCCCTGCTCCTCACCTACAGCCTCCGGGCTGAGCCGAGGCCACTGTTAGCCATCAGCTCCCTGCCTGCCTGGCAGCCCGGGGCATCCGAGGGGGAGAGGCAGAGAGGCCAGAACGCGAACCAGAAGGAGGGAGGTGAGAAATCCTCAAGGTCAGGCTCTGAAGTAACATCTCGCCGAAGACGCAAAGCCTGCTCTGGGCATGTTTTCCTCCTCCAAAGCCTCCGGGAGCACCGGCTGCAGCACCAGGCACTCCAGCGCTCTATAAATATTTAGGAGAACAAAAAACCGGCCTGGGTTTTGGCAGGGCCCCGGCTCTCGCTGCAGCTCAGCCATCATCCTCCCCTGCTGCCGGGCTGGGATCCCGGCCACCCCGGGACTGTAAATGAATGCCCCTGGCCTGCCCGCTGCCTCCCTCGCAGCACCTTGCCTTCCAGCCCGAGGCACGGCAGGCCAGGAGGAGAGGCTGAACCTCGGTTTCTCAACGCACCTCGTCGGCTTTTCTATGGGGTTTTGCTTCCTCCCTGCACCCGATGGAAGCGCCTGGGCTTCGCTCTCCCTTCAGAGACCCCTCGCTGCACCGGTTTGGACTGAAGGCTGGAGGAAACAAATCCCTTTTTCTTGGGCATTGTGTTAAAAATACCTTCAGCTCGGCGAGGAGAAGCTGCCTGTTCCTCGCTGGCATCCTTCTCTTTCAGAGCCTCGGCTGGGAGTTAAAGGGAACAAAAGGGTGAGTGTAAATTGAAGGGCCAGTGCTGCCAGTGCTGCTAAATATAAGTGCCCCGAGAGCCACGTTTCCCCGGTCCAGGAGTTGTTTGCTGCTGGTTTCCTCCTCCCCCTGACAAAGGGTCCCTTTCACAAAACCTCCTAAAAAGTGGGGCCGAGCGCTCAGAGCCCACGGTCGGAGGGGACGGGACGAGGCGCGCGATGCTCTTTTCCCCAGCGCCTATAAAAAAGGAGGTATTTTCCTGCTGGCGCCCGGGAAGGCTGCTGCCAGGGTGTAATGAGGCTCAAGGCAGCCGGCGGACAAGAGCCGTGATTAGCAAACTCAAAACTTGAGGGATTTTAAGCACTTTTGACGAGGCATTTTATTTCAGCGCAGGCTGTATCCAGGAGATCCATTACGCCTGTCAGGCGAGGCCGGGGCCGCGCAGGGAGAGCTCAGTGATGCCCAGTGACACTCGCTGTAATCAGATTTCCACATTGTTTGAGCAGATACAGTTCCCGAGCTCCCCAGCTGTCCTGCCTCATAAGCAAACACATCTCCCAACGCCGCGGCTTTAACTTCATTCCCCAGGAGGGTACGGAGCCCGGCGTTAGCCCCGGCAGACCCAGGAGCCCCCCGGGGCCAAGCCTCATGTTCTAATGGAAAATGGGGTCTCTGGAGCAGCTCCCCTTTCCCGGCACATCATCCATCACCGATTCCAGCGGGGACGGCGCAAGCCCAGGGTCGCAGCCTGGAGATGCTCTTCCCAGCCTGGCCAGGCAGAAGGTGGGGGCTGAGCCCTCTCAGACAACGCTTCCCAGGGGGGACCCACTTCCCAGCCGCTTTCCTCAAGTCAGCCATTTATGACCAGGCTAAAATCCCCAAGTCGTACACAGGTTACCCAGCTTATTTTCCTTCCTCTCTCCCGGACAAAGATCTCACTGGAAAATGGTGTTTCCTAAAGAGACAATTATAGCCAACATAGGGCACCTCCAGAGGCAGGACCAGCTGCAGGTGGGACCCGGCCACCAAGGCACCAAGCGGGTGCCCATGGCCCATCCCAGCCGCCCAACGCAGGACCCGCGAGCAGCAGCGGTGCTGGGCGGGAGGCAGCAGAGGAACAGGGGAGCACAGCCCAGAGCACACACCATTTACAGCCGGTGTCAGGGCGGGGGTGTCCATGAGGATGTACGAGTCGCTGGCAATACGTCCCTGCTGTTGGTGCAATAAAGTACATAAGCCCTTATTTTTCTTAATTATTCCTGATATTTCACCTGTCATGCTGTCAGCTTCCTCTGAGAGCTACGATAAATAGTGCTCCTCGTCTCACATCCTTAGGGAAAGCTTGCTATTTATTCCTGTGATGGGCAAGACATCATGACTAATTAGGAAAAATGGTGGCCCACTGGCACCCCACGGCAGGAGAAGTCTCTCATCACTTTCTGCTCTCGGGGAGACCGGCGGTTTCTCTCCCTGGATGCTCAGCAGCTGCCCCCGAGGCATTTGTGTGCCTGGGAGTGGATGGAGAAGAGCTTCCTCCATCCCCTGAGAGCTCCGTGTCCCAAGGCTTCAATAAAGGAGGCTGAAATGGTAGAATAAGTCAATTTTCCACCAGGTGAGTGGTCATGAGGGGGCAGACGCGTTGTCGGACACACTGCCCAAGAAATAAGTTGTATTAAACAGCGGTGTCCCCCTTCTCCCTGTTCGCCGCCCCCCCCCCTCCCGCAGAGCCCAGTTAGATCAGCCTTGTAATTCCCAGCCCCTTTTTGGCCATGGGGGGGATTCACTCCTCTTCCCCCGCTGCCCCCCGCTCCCCCCTTTGCATGGTGACTGAGATCGGCGCTGGAGAGGGCAACTCATGTGGGAACCACAAATACTCCGGATTAAAAGTAAGCAAAATTCATGTGGAAGTTGCTGTGACCACAGAAGGGGTGAGGGGGCCGGGGACCCGCACGCCTCCATCCCCCCAAGCACAGGGGCCGGGTGGTGGGGACACCCCGAGGTGGTGGGGGGACGCCTGTCCCCACCAAGGCGCAGCGAGGACCAGGCGGAGCTGGAAGCCTTTGTGTGGGGAAAGCTAATGAGGACAGCACTCCTGTTGTCACTGTCAGGGACAGCACTCCTGTTGTCACTGTCAGCGCAGGCAGTGCCACCTGGGAGTCCCGCAATCTCCTGCGCGCTGTCGCGTCGGGGGGGAGGTATTTGTTTGCAAAATGTTCCTCTGGGCGCCAGCCCCTTCTGAAGCAGCCGTCGGGCTGAACCCAGGCAGGAAAGGGAACTGGAGAGGGGGGAGGGGGAACCCCGCACAGCCTGATGCCAAGGGAGAAACCTCAGCATCTCCGCCAGCAAGTCTCAAACTGGAAGCGTAAAACCACGCGTGGGCACAGAGGCGGCTCAGCCACCCCCTCAGCTCAGGGCTTGTGGCCAGTAGAGGGGCCAGCCTGGAGCAGCCTCCCAGCCCCACACACCAGCTGCACTGGGTTCAGCGGGGTGAAGCAGGGCAGAGCAATCCTCCCGCGTCAGGCACTCATTTCTCCAGGATTTCTCTCTGCCAAGGTGCCAGGGCTGGCACAGCTTCGCCTGCCTTCCCACCCAGCCTGCTCCGGGCTCGGGCCATGGAGTGCTCCGACCTCACCGAGCTCCACAAGCAGCTTCTCCCCACGGCCCCAGGGCCGGCAGGGAGGGGAGATGGGCAGGACAGCCCTGGAAATCGGGAGAGAGAGCGGTGTAGCCACCTCATTTCATCACTGGCTCTGCCTTTCCAAAAGCAGTGGGAGTGTGCTCCTGCTGCTCCTGTGTCCGGGACAGTTCAAGTCACGCAGGAGCCCCCGTGACCAGCTATCCCACAAGCTGGTCCTGGGAATAGGGGTTAAAAGTGATAGAACTTGGCTGCAGTTCCCCATTATGTTCCTGCAGATGAGCAGAGGAGGATGAATGGGGCTGCCACCTCAGCCTTATCTGCTGGGACCGGGGGTGGAGGGCTAAGGAGGCCAGCAAAGCACTCGCCACAGGCTGTGAACCTGGCTTTGGGCACTGTCCTCAGCCCCTTAGAACCCACAAGCTTTAGAGAGCAGCTCTGTTGGGTGGCAGCCATGGCAAGCTCCGGTCCATCCCTTACCAGGAGCCAGGCTCCACAAGCACCCAGAGAAATGCAGGATCCTCCTTCATCCCAGAAGCCAGTGAGCATCCTCCACGTCTTTCTCACAGTGATGTTAGGCTCAGCACAACTTCCCATATGCCACCGATATTCCCCATTCATAAAACTCTGCACCTCAGCCACATCTCCCTAGAGACGCTGTTACTCCAAGAGTCAGGCATCAAGCCCCGTCTGCCAAGGATTTTCCAGAAACAGGGAAGCCTCCAAGAGCCGTGAGAAAATACGGAAATGATGTCTCTGGGAGCGCAGGCTGCAGGGGGGGGAAGGCGTCCTCGCTGGCTCTGCCATCTCAAAGCAAGCCAGGCCAGTGGCCACACTTGAGGACCAGCCCACTATTGTCCATTCCCCAGGGCCAAAGTGGCCGTTTGCTACGGCCACATCAAGCATCCGACCCGCACCCCGAGCATCCCGCACGCAAAGCTCCTGGAACCCCAGGATGAAGGCAGCAGAACGCAAGGGAACAGTTTCTTCCTTAGGAAGGGGAGGAAAAAAGGGGGAAAAAACGGGAAGGATCTTCCCATCCGGCACCACAGACTCCTCTCCGCTCAGCAGAGGCGGATGGAATTCCTGCTTGCAGATACTGTTTCTTACAGTAGCCCGGTAAATTAAATTAAAGCTATTTACTCTGTATTTACAGGCTTACAAATAAATCTCAAAGTATTTTACTGAAAGAGGCAGGGGGAGGGGAGAGGAAAAAAAAAGAAAAAGGCATTTTCTGGGCCAAATATAATAAACAAGGCCACAAACCTCCTCATGATTACTTATTAGCTAAGGGAAAAGGGAGCCGAGAGCCGGTACGCTTGGAATAACGCTACGCAGAGCCAGGGAGAGCGGCGTTTCGTTCTCATTTGCAGGTAACGAGAAAGAAAAAAGCAGGATCTTCTTTTTTTATGTAAGGAAAGAGCTCTCCTGAGCCTACATCTCCAGCCTGTATTTGCACTGCTCCCTTCATTTTAACTGAGTGCTATGGGTCAATGGGAACCCTTTCAAGTCCTAACTGCGCGATCTGCCCAGCCTATAATGGGAAGCCAGTGGGTTTTGTTTGATTTTTTTTTTTTGTGTTTAAGTGGCTGATTGAGTTCTCTTTGTTTTGTTTGGTGTGTGGTGCCCAAGGTAGCCCGGTGCATTAGTCAGGAAAATCAATAGGTGCTTCGAAGGGGAAATTTAGAGGCGAAGGCAGGGACTGAGCCGGGAGGAGCAGGAAGGGAGGAGAAGAGCTGTGCGAGGCGGGGGCCTGGGGGGCAGAGACCCTCTGGCTGCCCTGGGTACAGCACGGCAGCGACAGAGCGATGCCCTGTCACGACAGGGACAGCATCTAGTGACGCTGAAACTCAGATGGCACCACCAAGGCAAACAGACCCCGTCCCCTGTGCCAAAACCCAGTGCTTTCAGAGTCACGAGCAAACTCTGCACCTTCCAGGCACAAGTTTGGCACACAAGCAGACGTTATTTGGAGTTGAAAGCTTTAGGCTGTCTCCTGGGTCAGACCTGGAGTTCCTGCTTCGAGTCAAAAGCTGAGGTTTCTCCTCATTTATGCTCTTTCCATCCATACAGAAGCCAAAGGAAGGAAGGTTTTAAGAGCTTGAGTGTCTCAGGACTGGCCACCCTGGCAGTGGGTGGCTCTTTCCAGACAGACACCGACACCGACAGTTGCCAGAGGGGAGGCAGGAACCTCTGCATCCCTTGGCTTCCACACACGCTGCATCACCAGCCTCTGCTGCACGGGGGGACAAGGACAGACCCACAGACACCCCCCTATAGCCAGGAAACCGACCCACATTCTCAGGGCATGAAGTAATGAACTTAAAGGCAGACATCTCAACATATAGCCTGTAAATGATTAGCTCCCACCTAATGAAGCCAGGGTTTGCTGGTGATGCATTAACCAGCAAACCTATGGGCCTTCCTGACCCCAAAGAGCTCCTTAGCCCTGCATTTCCAGGTTTCCCAGGAAATCCGAGATGAAAAGCAACCCCTCAGAGACTTCTCCTGACACGCAGGAAGGCAGGTGACCCTGCAGTCACAGCGCAGGCTGTAAGCATGCCTCGGGTGACAATACAGCATTGTCCCCTCTTCCAGAGGTTCACGGCAGCATCAGGATGGGGCCATGTCGGTGCTGATCCCACCTGAAAGTCCTCCACCAAGCTCACCAGTGATGGGTCCAGCAGAACTAACCCTGGCCCCCACCTCTGAATGTTCCTTTCTGGTTTGGGTCAGGCCAGAGGAGCTCGTTCTCGCTCTTTATGTACATGGATGCATCGAACACCACGGTCAACACCCACCCCAGTGTCACCTACAGGGCATGGGAGCACCATCTATCCCACCTCCAGCAGCTTCCTCACCAGCAAGAGCCCCCCAGACCTCTTCAGTGTCCCCAAAACCATAGCCCCATCTCCCCCCTGGATGTTTGCTGTACGAGTACGAGCCCAGAGCTAAACCAATGGATTCCCAGGTTTCTGTACCAGGCTGCTTACTCTGCCCTGCTTTCTGTTGAACTTCCCCTGCTCTGGAAAAAAAAAAAAACAGACTAATCTATAAAAACATTATGGATGCTGCGTTTTGCAGCCCTGCATTTCTGGTTTTTCTTCTCGTCCTCCCCCAGTGACACAGGTGCCCAAGGACAGTTTAGATGTGATGCTGGGATGGTTAACAGTGATGTGGCAGCGCCGTGGGGTGCCTCGCTGCACGCCAAGGGAGACGTCGCTCTTTAAACATCCACCTCCTTTGTGGCAGAGCAGGGAGGCTTCTCCCGAGGGCTGCGGGGGGTCTCGGCTGCCGGGGGATGATTGTGAATCAGGCTGGTGGCTGCAGCGAGGTAGTGATCCGGTTTGGTGATAATTAGGCTCTGGTAACAGTGTTTTCAGGCAACCATGGATCCTCCCGGATCCTCCTGACCTGCTGGGCAGGGGTTGGGACCACGGAGCCAGCAACGAGGGGCAGGTGTGCGCGATGCCAGGGATGAAGCCATCACATCCCTGTGCTCTGGAAGCACCACAGCCAGCACCCCCAGAGAGGGAGATGGGGCGCAGCGGTGCCTCATCCCCAGTCCAAGGCTGGGGGAAGCTGGGAAGCAGAGGGAGCGACCGACGGCTCCCTGTCCTACGGCATTAAGTCCGTCAGCGAGAAAGACTTGGCACCCCCGGCTTGGCTGGATGAGCTCAGCACATTCGGTAGCACTAAAGAGCTTGTTAAGCAATCCCTGGGTTTTGTGCTGACTTCTCCTGCAGCTCTTCTGGATGGAGGCAGAGCTGGCTCCCGGCCTAAAAACCCGGCGTCACTCTTGGCTTCGTACTCCATCAAGCACCATCAGCTCCTCCGCCTGTCGCAGCTCCCGTCCGCGAGGCAGACGCCGGGGAGCGGAGCGTGGCACAGACCCTCACAGCTCCCCCAGCCCGGCCCCGGCGAGGGCACGCTGCTCCGGCGCCTGCTAGCCACGCTGGCCACCGGCCGGGCATCGCCTCCCAGCCGCGGGGGTGAAACTCAGCCCCATTTATCCCCTCCTGCCATGTGTAGTAAAGAGCGTGCTGCCAAAACAGCCAGTATTTACTACACTGTGTATGTGTTTACTACACCAGATGTGTTTACCACCCCAACAGGCTGGTGGCTTATCCCTCTCACTGCAAGGACACACAGCGACCCCGAGCACCCCATCCCACCCAGAGGCATAGACCCGTGCCCCCCGAGGGCCTTTCCAACGCAGAGGTCTCCAGCCAGAGCAGACAGGGAGAAGAAAGGAAGGTTTCTGCCAGGAAGACAACGCGGGGCTGGAAGCCTCCCCCACATTTGCTGTTTGCACCGGTGGGGATGAGGAACACGGGCTGCACGGCGTGGGGGAGCGAGGGGGCTGCTGGAGAGGTTGTAATCCAAGCTTAAGGACACGCAGCTGGTGATTAAACAACAGATGGGAAGGAGGGAAAAGGGGACAGATTTCTTCCTTCCCCCTTCCCTGTTTTGGTTTGGTTTTTTGTTGGTTTGTTTTTTGGTTTTTGTTGGTTGTTTTTTTTTTTAATCTCTTCCCCTTTTGGAGCCAGACTGCAGAAGAGAAGGGAAACCCCCCCAACACACTCTCAGAAGCAAAGGAAAGCTTTAATTTGCGCAGATGTTAGGGAACGGAGCATTTCCAGCAAAGCGTTCTAGCCTGTGGGGAAAACCTGTACTTAAAATAACACTCTTCCTACCTCTTCCCCAAATCTCCGAGAAAGGCCAGAGATCCCCAAAAGTGTCGATTCTCCCAAGACGAGGCACGAATCCGTGCTAGCAAATAGGGTTTGCCCTTCAGAGCCTGGCTATTGCAGCCCCGCCACCTCTCCTTCAAGATATTTTTAACCTCCAAAAGAGCACAGAACCCCTTCCTCATCTCCAGATCTACAGCAAGAACCAGCAATTTGGCAAGGAAAAAAATAATAATACAAAAGGCTGAAATCCTGGGAGGAGCAAAAAACGCCTTAAAAATGAGAGCCGGGAAGAGCTCCTCTCCCCCAGCCCTGCTCCTGACGACGGCAATCAAGGGGGAGAATAAAGTCAGCTGTGGTTTTAGTTTGGGGGTTTCTCCCCCTCCAGCAGAAAGAGTCCTCCTGTGCAAACGAGCACTATAATAAAGTATGCAAGGCAGGCTTCCCTTTGGAAATGGGAGATTAAAGCGGAGGGATCATAGGAACACATGCAGAAAGCCAGGCGGCCGCTTCTTCCCCAATTATTGTGCACTCTCTGCTCTATTTTGTTGACCTCGCACATTTCAATCAGGCTCCGGCACATTCTGCCTTCACCTGCTACGAATCCAAACCTGGAGGGCTCAGATCTCCCCGCGAAGGCAGCCTTTGATAAGCTTGTTAGGGATGCCAGGCGGCGCGGGGCTGGCGGGGAGCTGCTCTGCAACGCCATTGCGAATTTATGGCGTCACCCGAGAAAGTTGCGGGATTTACAAGGGAAGGAAGGGAAGGGAGCCCAGACCCTGCCTCATTTACTGCAGCAACAGAAGCCCGGGGAGGAGAGGGCCCCCCCCGCCTTGGGGCCGACGGGAAGAGCTGCGCCAGCCCGAGCTGAAAAAAAAAAAAAAAAAAACAAAAACAAAAAACCACCAAAAAGACAAATAAATCCAAACATGGAGAAAGTGGGGCACTCCGGAGGGGTAGAGCCAGAAACATATGGCATTTCCACCACACTGGGGCTGTCAGGCAGCCCAGGGCCCCCCCTGCTGCTGGTCCCTGGGGGGGCGAGGAGGGGGCAGCCGGAGGGGGCTGGCACTCCCAGCCTGGGGCCACGTAACCCTCTGCCATCACCCGTCTCCCCGATTCCCGATAAAGCACTGAGTAGTCGTGCGTTTTGTCAGTCTGCCTCCCAGAAAAGCCCTCTTGGAGGCAAATAAACATCCTGCAGGTCGCGTGAGGCTTTGCATTTGGGCTGCTCAAGTTGCCAGCAACTTCTCTCTCCCATGAAGCCAGGCCCCAAGAGCCAGCTCTCCAAGCAAAATGGGGTCTGAGACCCTCCCAAAGCTCCTCCACCCCACAGAGGGTCCTTCAACCCCCTGGCTCCATCCAGCAGCACTTTTTCCTCTCTCTGACTCGAGGTGGGCTCTCCTCCAGACCCTCCTGCTTGGAAGCACCATGGAAAGCAAACACAGCCCCTTCAGGAGGGAGAAAAACTGCCCTGACACCGACACCAGGAGTGTTTCCCCACATCACCAGTGTTTTCCAAGCACTGTTGGAGAAGCCCACGGTAAGGTTCCTGCAGGAGGGTTGGGGGGTCCCATCCCTCTGCCCAGCTCCATGGGCAGCAGCCGCTTCCTCCTGCTGCTCCAGCCCTGGGCAAAAGCCTTCCCGGCATTTCAAGCTGCTCCCCCTCGCCTTTACCCCGGGTTTCTCTGCCCCCCCCCCGTGTCCAACAGCGGGGTGTTTGAGTAACGGGACAGACACTGGACACTCCCCAGTCACTGCTTTATCCTCCCGAGGAAAGGGCTGTGCGGGGCCGGGGGCGGGTAGGCTTGAGGGACCCTTAGAGCCATTCTCTCCCAGTTTTCTCTCGAAGGCAGGGAGTCAGACGAGCAGGTTTATACACAGAACTGCTCCCTGCACCCGTCCCTGGAGCGTGTGTCCCCCCCGGCCCCCCACAGAGGGGTCCCTGTCCTGAGCATCCCCTGCCCCACGCCGCTCCTCTCCTCCCCGGGATAGAGTTTATCTTTCTGATGAAAGCCAGAGGCGGATTTTGTGTTTTTCCAGGAGCGTGGCTGCCGGCTGACAGACTGTCTCCCCGGCAGGGAGGAGGTTCAGAGCCGGGGGCGCTGGGGGGATCACCCCGCACACGCAGACTCCGGCAGTAATTGGAAGCAGGCGCTGCCGCGGCTCCGTGGGGGCACCCGGAATGTTTTCCTTCTCCCCCGGGGTCCTTTCATGGAGCTCCAGAACCAGAGGCTGGAAGAATTTAGTGGAGTTCACGACCTCCACAGCCCGGCCGAGCGGCAGTCCGGGCATTCTTGGGCACTGACTCACTTCTTACCTGAGAGGACTCGCACCTCCCAGCCCTTTGTTCAAAGCACTGCTAAACTCTGGATTTAGCCGAAAAGCCCCCAGTCTGAGGGTGGGAGCAGCGAGCGAGTGAGCCCTGGGCTCGTTTGGAGCAGCTCACTCTGATAATTAACCCAAGCATCTTTGGAGCCTGGCAGCGGCCCCCCCCGGGTGGGATGCTCTGACCCGCTGCGCCAGAGAGGCTGCGGCGCTCTGCAATACGGAGCCCCCCACACAAACACAAATATTTAGCTACAGGGTGGCTGCTTTCCAAGCCCGGCGCTTCCTCTGCAGCGGCGGAGGGGGGGGAACCGGGGGGTGCCAGGGTGGGAGCCCGGGACCAGCCGCAGCCCCCGGCGCCGGGGGGGCAAACAAAGCGAGAGGTTGTTCTGCTTCTCAGCCTCCGAGGCCAGATGGAGCCGAGGCGTGATTGCATTATTTCTACTGTACTGCAGCAGAACCCAACAGAAAGCTGTAATAAACTACTCGCGGCGCGTCCCTCGGCACAGAGCAGGGGAAAAAGAGGAAAAAAAAAACAAAACAAAAAAAAGCCTGGGCAGAAATGTGCTGAAGGAAGCCGTGCTGCTGAAGGGGAGCTCCGCTGCGCAGAGCCGGGGCTTGGATCACACCTTTCCACAAGGCTGGGTGATGAAATTCCTATCTGCTTTCTCCTCTCCGCTCCCTCCCTTTTGGGGTGATTAGATTTCTGTCTGGCCAGTTCTAGAGTGTGGTGGGGTTTAGTATGGGCCTGGCACTGGAAAGCTATAAATAGAAGAGAAAACAAAGTGAATTTGTGTGGGATCCTGATAATCAGGGCCCACTGGCGTGCGCAGATATCGCCAACAACCAGCGTGGATGTTCTTCTTACCTCTCCCCCCAGCACCCCAGGAGGGGGTCAGTTTATGTCTTACGTAGCCTTAGGAAAAAAAGCAGGAGAATGAGGGACTCCCTATCCTCCCCGGCAGTACACTGCTATAACCTACAGGACCCACATAGAGATGGGCAATTCAGCTGATGCTCAGCTCTGGCCCCTGCTGAAGGGGCAATATCAGACTGTGGGGGCAACGAAGATCCCCAGACGGGTACCGACACGGAGGCAATTGGTTCTAACTTTGGCAGAACTTTGCTCCAGCCACACACATGCCAAAAGCCAGAATAACCCTCAAACTTGCAGATGGCCCGGTATAAAATGGCTTTAAGCTCAGCTTTCCCGGTTCTCTCCACCCAAAAAACCCCATTCAGATGAAGGGAAAAGGCATTGCCAAAGGCAGTCAGAGGAAGGGATGCTTCACTAAGCGGGATGCAGGAGCCAGCTGACGGTTCCAAGTCCTCCTCCGAGAAAGCAAGCTGCTTGCAAACAGATTTGCAAGTCGTGAGAGGGGGGGAAGCAAGAAATCTGTCAAGTTACTCATTCAGGAGACATTCAAACCAGCCAAGCTACAAATCTCTCTACACTCTGCAGCAATCTCCTAGTGTTTCATCTGAGGCTGGAAGCGGCAGGACCACCAGGAGCCTCCAAGGGAGTGGCGACACGACGGGTACGGGACAAAGCGGGGCAGGAAACGGGCAAAACGGGTCCTCCTGTCCCCCTGTGCCCGCAGGAAACCTACTCCAGCCCGTCCTGGTGAACACCCTCAGATCTCTGGCAGCGCTTTCAAAGTCCTTGGTCAACCTCGGGAACGCCTGAGCGCAGCAATCACACCAGATGCAATCTCCCACCGGCTGCATTGCCCTCCCGGCCCAAGGATGGAAGTTTATTAGGCTGTGGCCCACATCAGAGTTATTGTGCTGTGTTAAATTTATTGGTACTATCTCACCTCATTAAATGCTTAAATAGACCTGACAAGACAGAAAAATGGGACTTTTAAAAAAAAACCAAGAAGGAAACCGGCGTTCGCAGGCTTTGAGTCACCTCTAAGGCTCCAGCCTGCACTCGGGGAAAGGACAGGGCACAGCAGCATGCGGGGGGGTTGTACAGCACAGAGACTTCCCAGAGAGCCCCATCCCGGGGGAAAAGGCTCCTCCATCCCCCCTTAGAGCCCCGCTTGCCAGAGAGGCTCCCAGCACCCCTCCCCAGCAGCTGCAGCCCTGCCAAGCGGCTACTCAAGGCCTTCGGGGGAGGATTATTTAAAGGCACCATTTGTTCTGTACCCTTGACCTTCACTGCAACACCTGCCCGTCTCACAGCGCCGTCTCTGCCCCGCCGTGCCCACCCGGGGGCATGAACACCGGGAGCGCCTGGTGGCGGCCGGGGGGGCCAGCGGCAGGAAAAGAGCCAGAGCCACACGGCTCCGCTTCCCCCGCTCCAAACGGGCACAGCACCGCACTTAATTGTGATTTAGTGGGACAGCTACGGTGTAATGGCTGCGGGAGAGCATTATCCTCTGACAATGTTCTGTTCCACTGGTATTGCTCCATTAATTAAGTACCAATTGACTATTAATTGCGGGAGGTATTTATTACGGGAGAGAACCAGTTACCAAGCAGTTAAAGGTCAACAAGGGGTTTAGCCCACCGGGTGGTATTTACACACCCCCTCCCCGTGGTGTTCGGAGAAGTATCCTCTCAAATCACTGTGTCCCCGCAGAGGAGGCAGCATCTCCGTGCCAGGGTCTCACCCACACCCTGCATCCAGAGCAAACGGGGGTGCGAGGGGCCAGGGGCCAACCAGCCCCGGGTTCACCCCTGGTGGGTTACGATGATGGAGGGAAAACTGCCCAACAACAGGAAAAATGAACCTCGACCCCCCATCGGGCTGCGGGGCTGGGGTCTGATCCCAAACACGGAGTCAGGGCAGGAACTCCAGCATCCCGCTAATGGCCCCCGGAGCTGCTGGCCCCACAGGAGGGAGCGGGACGGGTGGATGAAGTGCTTTGCCCTCCTGGCACACAGCCTGCGGCCGGAGGGAGCCGTGAACGCGGAGCCGTGCGTCCCCAGACGGTGCTCAGCCCCCGCCGGAGTCTCTGCAGGAAAAGATGCACCTGAAATCTTTGGAGTGAGGTGTCACAGAAGAGTTTTTATCTGCCCTGGGAGACCCATCGCTCACTCCCGCAGCCTCTCCCGGCCCCTTCCCCGCTCCAGCCACACACGCAGTGGGACACCCCCCCCGGAGCACAGGCATCGCTGTCACAGCCCAAACACCTCCCAGTTCCAGTGACAAGCCATGCAAACTCCAGCTAATTGATACCAGGTCGCATTTTGCACTCTTTAGGTTGCTCTCTGCCTTTAAAACATTCTTTAAAGTGACTCCAGGGTAATGTGTTTGGAACCTGAAAGGAGCTTCAGTCAGGAACGGGCTGCTTTTCCCGCAGAAGAGCTCAACTCCTACAATGACTGGGAGATTATCTGAAGAGACCTTCGCTCTCATTTAACAAATTAAATGACTAGATTTTCAGGAGTTCAGCATCTGAAGTACTACGCTGGTTTTGAAAAATCTGGCTGTAAATGTCATCACGCTGGGCCCTTTAGAAATACCTGACTGCAGTAATGGCTGGGAACTTTTGAAACCCAAATCCGGCGCGCTGTTGAAGCGCTGACCCTCAATCGATCCTATTCAGGAGCAGACACCCACCTTTGGATGGGAAATTTACTCTCTGCCTTCATTTCTATTTAAAGCGAGAGCATTATGAAAGGGGGGAAATAATCAAAGGGCTGAGCATCCCTTCCCCCTCCGTGTCTGGTCCCACAGCACCCGACCAGCGACCAGCTCCCGCATCTGCCTTCTCCTTCCTGGAGCACCCCCGGGCAGCTCTCACCCCACCACAGCTCCAGAGATGCTGGTCCAAGGCCGTTCTACTGGGTTTATTACTGCCATCACGGTCCCCGTGTAAATTCAACACATGGAAACAGGAGGTGCCCTTTCCTTTGGTGAAGCCAAAGCGATGTCCAGCGCTCCCTGGTCCCCAGGACTGGGCTAAATAACCTTCCTGCCGTTTGTTCCCCCCCTTTCCCGAGGCAGGCGGAGGTAAGCCTGCAAGGGAAAAGTCAGACACCTTGATGTAGCTCATCTCTGGCTCCGCGTCTACCCCAGGAGCCCTGTCTGCTCAGCCAACTGGCAAGAACAAGCCATTAGGGCCATCAGCGCGGCAGAGGCAGCCGAGCCGCGGCAGGGAGAGCCGGAGCCTCCTCGCATCCTATGGAACACACAGATCCCAGGGATTAACCCCACAGCAGCCCGGTCCCCATTCAGGAACCGGCACTGCACGCAGCACAGAGAGGCCAGAAGCAAAAATAATCGAGCGACAGGATAAAAGCGGGAGGGAGCAGCCCGGCTGCGGTTTCGGGCTGAGCGTGCAGCCTTGCTTCGGGCTGGTGCTTCCGCTGCTGAGGCTGGCAGGACGTTGGGGCAGGGACAGACGTCTCGTCGCACGGCATCTCCCCTCTGCCCTGTGCTTCTGGCCCCGGGGGGGACCTGCTGGTGCAGGGGAGCTGGCTGAAGCAGACGGCAGTGGCCACCCCGCAGCCCAGCAGGCTCAGCTCCTTTGTTTCCCTCCGGCTGCCCGACTTCCCCTTCCAGCAGCCCCACACTGCTCACTTCTGCCTTCTCCCACTCTGCTATTATTATCCTCCCCCCATGGGTCGCCAGCGCCTTCGGCCCGGGAAGCAGCTGAAGGAGGCAGCTGGGGAGAGGGGCTGCAGGGAAAACACCAGCAGCCAGGAGGTGAGCGGCCACGCATCTGACCCCATGCCTCATGTGGGGCCAGCTCCTTCCACCACCACTCCCCGGCACTTCACCTGCCTTTCTTGCAGAACTGGTGGAGACTCACACTAACAAACCACCGCCACGGATTCTGAGCATCGCTCCTGCAGCAGCTCCAGCTCGTGCCCGGGGTGTGGGGGGCAGAGGATGCCACCAGGCTCCCGGTCCAGCCTGTCCCCCCCAGCCAGCGTTACGGTTATCACGAGATGGGCCCTTCCCTTCCTGCGCTCCCATGAACCCCCCCCCCTTCAAATTACAAAATCACACCCGGGCGCACAAACCCTCCCTTAAATCCGGGAATTTAACATGCAGAGAGCAAATTCTTTAAAAAGTGCCCTAAAAAGCAGCCGCATGCTGCAGGAAAAAGGGGAGCCTCTCGTATCGAACAATAATAGTGAGATATTATCAATGTAGGGCTGTGATTGTGCCATATGAAAAATAAAATACACACTGGTTAATCAAAGCACTACAGACACTTTTAAGTAATCCCAACTCTGGCTTTGCATAACTCCATACGCTGCCAGCAGCACTCCTGTCGACCACAAGAGACCATCATATACATCAAAAATTCTCCTTTAAATTTATTTTCTGTAAAGATTGGTCTTTTGAACTGCAGTGGTGGAAGCTTAAGGGTACAAAAATCTGCCTTTTTTGTCTCTCCCTCTCGCGGAGGATGCTGATCTGTGGGGAAAGTGCTGCCACAAGCTTCTGTGCCTTGTCAAGATACCCGTCCTTTTCATGGATCGCTTCTCTTATCAGCCACTTGATTAAGACATTAAAAGGAAGAAGGTGAAGGAAGGTTGTGCAGCAGGGAAGAGGCAGCGCCAGGCTTCCTCCTCCTTCAAGGGCTACAGAACAACTGCCTGCTCCTTCCAGGAGCCGGGCTCATCCAGGAGCCCGAGCCCCACGCTCCTGCCTGGAGGGTCCCCAAACGCTGGGGGGATGTTCCAAGGGAGAGATCCCGGCCCCACACAGGGGACAGCAGTACCCTCGGGAATTACCCAGTCCAGCAGAATTAACTGCTGGGGTAATAAAGTGGTCCCGGTGCCTTAGAATGTAAAAAGGGGGGGTTATGGTTTTATCGGCCAAAAAAGCCACAAATAGTTCTGGCCTTAAGGCAACAGCACGTCTGGCTGAAGCCCTGGGGGTCGGAGGGCTTCGTGCTCAGATGGGGGAACGCTCTCGGAGATAAAAGGGGGGGCATCACTGCCTCGACTTCCCCGAAACTCGGCTTTATACGCAGCGCTCTTTACATTGTCAAAGAATTTCATAAAAGTGAAATTAAATACTTACACTTCCCCTGTGAGACATCAAAGCCACACTTATTGTACAAGTGGGGAAATCGGCGAGGGAGGCAGAGCCAAGCCCAGAATCAGAGGTGTGTTTAAGAACATGCACCAACACATGCCCATTGTAAACATCTAGGATAGACGAGCCTTTAATGTGCTCTACAAAGCCTTAAGCACACTGGAAACCTGCTCAGTCCCGGGGTGTGTTACCAAAGGCATTCTAAAAAAAAAATAAATATAAAAATCTGTTTCAACTTTTTTTGTGTGCAGAACATGTTTGGTCTGGATGAAGAGGAGATGAAGCGATTTTCTTCAGCAGTAACTGGAGGCAAAGGAGAGGGGGTGGCGGCGTCAGGCCTCCCGCCTCCTCCGACTGCCCCAGCCCCGGCCGGAACAGCAGACCCAGCCAGGAACGCGGCAGCAGCTTTCCCGGGGGAAGTCCCTGCGGGAAAATCAACCCCCAGCCCCAAGCCAGGCTGCAGAGGGCAAGGTGCAGGAGGGCGATGAGGCAATGCCCGGCGGCGGCGCCCGGAGCGAGCGCCCACGGTCCAGCCCGGAGTCATGTCCCGGGACATAACACCAGCGACGCTGCCTTGTTTCCCAGCTCCCGCTGGAAGAGCCGGGAGGAGGTTCAGAAGCGGGTTTGGTTTGTTAAAATCCCAGCTCCAGCTCCCAGTAGGCGATCCAGCCTCCCCAGGGTAACAAGTGCATTAAAGTGGGGGGAGAAAGCGCATCCCACCAAATGTATTTACCGCCTTTAATAATTCATCCTCGCGTCCCTCAGAAAGCAAAAGCCTTTCTGACTGCACGGATTCGGCTAATGTCTTCATAAAAGGTTCTCAACCAGCCTCCTCTCCACATCAACGGCACCAAAGGAAAACTAATAGCTCCAGCTGGCACTCGTTGAAAAGTCACTTAATATTTCACAATGCAGGGAGCTTGGTTTAATGGGACACGTTGTTTTTCCCTAAGCAGTTGGAAAACCCCTTGACACCATATTAATAATGTCAAGTTTTATTGGCGCTCTGATTTGAAATGATATTAAACTTTTCAGACTGTCTCGACTGAAGTAGGAAGCTGTTAAGATGCGGACAGTTTGGATAACTGGAAAAATAATAGGTCTTGTCAGCCACTTCTTCCAGACTGCAGGGGGAGGACGAGAAAATCAGGAATCTGGCGTTTACCCTCTACGTTAGATGGGAAATGGGATTTCTCGCTACAAACGCCGGCTCGGCGTGGAAGATGCCATGTCCAACCTCCAGCCAAGGCAACACAAGTCAGCTCTGCAGCACAAGCACAGCCAGATATTGGAGAAAAGCCCTTTGGTTTTGAGCTCCACAACTGCTACAAAAGCAGCCGAGGAGGGAGTGAAGATGCACAGGAGCAGCTGAAGAAGAGCTGCAGCCCCCCGAGTGCAGGCTGCTCCCTCCTGCCCCGCTCCCCTGCCGCTGGAAGGCCCTTTCACGCGCCTCCTGTGCCTGCAGCTCACTTCAGTCTCCTTCCCCAGCACAGCTCGGGCTGAGTCACCCTCAGCACTAAGTACCCGCACATGAGAAGGAAATAAGTCAGCTGAACGCAGGGTAAACTGGAGACCCGCCTATTATTTTCACATCCACCTCTCCAGCTTGCCTGCCGTCAAACCACTCTTCATTACCCCTTCATTCTGGACCAGTGGCTTAAAGCAATCCCGCTTTGTCGACCCAGTGCTGCTCAATGCAGCTGAAGGATGGTATTTTAAATTGCACCTTTTGTTTTGCATGACATGAAACGGTGATATTGCGAGCGGGTTTATGGGGGGGCTGGAGCGGCCCCTCCCCAGGTCCAGTGGGCACCTCCGGCGCTGATGGGATTTACTTTGCTCCATCACGGCAGCTCATGGCTCGCTCTGGCTGCCGCATGCCAAGCAGCACCGAGCCCCGGCGTGTGCCCGGGAAGCTTATCCAGGCTATTAACTGTCCTTACACCGCACGGCGGGTCTGCTCTCCCGAGCCCTCTGCTGCCACCGCCACGGCTGGGGCTGCATTTCAAACCAGCTCCTCTCCAGGGACGGAGCAGACACACCACACTGTCCTGGGGGAAGGGTTCCCCTCACCGAGAGCTTCTTTCTGATCCGATTTTTAGGTCATACAGGAGTAACGCTGTGGTTACAGGCACTTTACCAAGGAGGCTGTTTCTGCTGCTCTCCAGATGTTCCCATGGTAGGACCCCACCTCAGCACTCCCTTCGCCTGAAGCTCCTCGGTGGGTTCTGATCCCTGGGACCTGCCCCATGGATGTTCTCACTCCCCACATCCCACTCTGCCCCGCAGTTCTCTGCCTGAGTTAGTGGCTTGAAAAGGCAGCCTCTCGCTTTGGTTATTTCCCACAACTGTGCTGTAAATCTCATTTCAATCATGGTTTTCCACTTTAGCAGGTGAATAGACCTATTCTTGCTGGCGGAATAGCCAAGGAGGAAAGTCGAGCTCTGTTTGGGTAATTTACAGGACAAGCTCAGCTTCCCTCATGCAGATTCCGGCCTTTACTCTGTGTCAGATTTTATCAATTACCAATTAACAGTATAATGGACGTCTCTTAAAAAATAAAAAAAAAAGCCCTCTTTCCAATGGTGTCCATTTCAAACCCCTGAGCAGTTTGCTTGCTGATGTGCTGAAACCGCTGCCACCTTCCACTCTGCAATGTCACCTCCCCTTCCCCCACGTCCCTGCCCTGCTCTGCTCCCTGGCAGTGGCAGTGGCGTCCCCATCCTCGCCGCGGGGACCAACACCGACGTCCCACACAGACCTTCTGCCATCGCTCACAGGGTGCCAGGGTGCCCCGGATGCAAGAGGCCCGGGGGGACGCCCCCAATGTGAGGGTCTCAACACTTCAGGAAGCATCAAAATACACAGCAGAGGGCAAGAATAGCTGGTATAGAAACTTCCCTGCAGCAGTAATGAAGGGAGGCGTGAGCATCGCTCCCAGGGAGCTGATAAGACCAGCAGCAGCGTAAGGTCCCAGATAGATGCCATATATCATGCATCATCCCGTTAATTGGAATGCGCCCTGGACCGCGCTGTCCTCGGGTTTATATACAGGCGGGGACGCTATTGTTAGCAAATTTATACAGCCGCCTTCGCCGGCGCCGCTCCAGAAAATTAAACAAACTCCCGCTCAGGGGGAGAGTTATAAATAAGCCGCTCGCCCACTAGGGAGGTTGATCCTGCTCCGCTTTTAGGCAGGAGACCGGGGGAAGTCCCCCAGCGCTCCCCACGGAGGGGTGGCGGGGGGTTACCGGAGGGTCGCATGGTAGGGGCTCGGTCCAGCACCACGGGGGCTCCCGCAGGCGGCAAGCGGCCCCCGCGCATCCCGCAGCTCTCCAGACCCAGGGATTTGCTGGTTACCTGAGGTCTTCCAAGCCTCGGGTCAGCCCAATCCCACCCCCAAATCCAGCCCCCTCTTCTCCGGGGCAGACAGAGGGCGCAGAGCCACCGGCAGGACCACGGCAAGACCCTGCAGGAATCTCACCCTGTGCAGACAACGGCAGCATCAAACCCAAATCCATTACCAGAAGTTCAGCACATCAGGGTGATGCAAGAGAGAAGCGTTATTAAGAGTCTGAGGTTAAGAGAAATGACTGTTATTTGGTTTATTTAAAGCCTGTTACGTGTTGTTTATTGGGGTAAAAAGTGAGAGGTTTGTATCAGGTTGTGCTGGAGGAGCAGCAGGGATCTGCTCAAGTGGCTGCCGAGGCTCAACGTCCCAACCAGCAGTGTTTTTAGGCAGCAGAGAGCACGCAGCCCCCCAGGGTCACACCTCGCTCAAACGGCTCCCTTTCGGCCCTTGAACTTGACGTCACCGGTCTGTTTGCCAAACCCTGAGCTGTGCTTTCAGACAAATCCCGCAGCCCGACCTCCAACGTCCGCGGTCACCGGCGGAGCCAAAGCCACCCCCGTGCTCCGTGAAGCCGCGCAAACACATCTTCAGCCACATCCACCAGGTTTCACGCTCACGAGCCATCGAGCAGGGAGGCTGATTTATGAAGGCATCAGCTGGAATTAAACTAAGTGCAAGGGAAAAGAATTGTGCAAGTGCTCTTCTAAGTGCCTGAAAAACGTAATAGGGCCCAGGGCCGTTTGGCTTCAGAACAGAATAAAAATGCCCGACTCGCTGAATTTCATCCTACGGGTGTGCAGGGAATAACAACACACCTCTGGGAAGCTCTCACTGGGGCTGGTGGTTCCCCCCCCAGCAATATTGGAAAGCATTCCTAATTAGCATTACCCTAAACGCCAGCATCTTTCCTGGGGAACCCTGGGCCACAGGCAAGGGGATTGAGGAGAAAATTGGAGCAATTCAGCATAACCAGCCAGCTGCTCGTCCTCACCAGGGTGGGATGAGGTGACCTACACCTTTTCTCCAGCCACCAATGCCATGAATCCGCCTCCATCCCTCCCCAGGGGGGCCCATCAGCTCCAGAGGCGCTGCTCACCCCCACTGGCCACCAGCGGGGTGTCCCCTCCGGGAGGGCAGCCCCCAAGGTGGCCCGTCCCGGGATGCTCCTGCGCAGCCTCAGCCCCGGCGTCGGTTTCAAGAGCCCCCGACCTTTAATAATCGTTTCTGCCGTTATCTGAACACTTCCTAATTCATCCCCTTCTGTCCCTGAAAATCTAAATCCTATTTAAGTTAATGCCCTTCATTTTCATTTATAAAGACAGATACAAAATAATTATTTCCTATCTCTGCTGTTTCCTTATCTTCTGTCCTAATAATTCCTCACTGTCTCTCTTTCATCATCTGTCTGCAGTACAAGAAACTTTTCTGTTAGTTAAAATATTCTGTGTGTTCATTTTCCTCCTCTTTCATATCTTGCCGCTGCTCTCCCCCTACCTGCCCTCGCCCCCCCCTTCCCCGGGCCCGCCGCCGCTTTTCACGCTTCACCCTTCACACTGATCTTCACATCTCTCTGCTGTTTGGATTTCTGCACGCAATTTTCTATGCAAATTCCAGCAGGCCACCTCTTCAGTCTCTGCCTTTGATACCCGAGCAGCCCTGCCTGGCTGGAGCGTTTTCACAAGCACCGGCTGCTCCAGAGGAGGCTCCGTCCTCGCCCCTGCTGAAAGCGGGTGGGCAGGCAGGAACAGATGTGGCTCCCGGTGACGATGTGATTAAAAGAAAATAAAGGTGTTTGGGGCGGGAGAGCGGCCCCGCGGACGCCAGAAGAAAGACACCCCGTCCTCCGGCAGGCAAGGGCACGGGCTTTGCTCCAGAGGTGGCCAGACACCAGAGACAAGAGGCCGGAGGGACTTCAAAGAGACCAGCGGGGCCAGCCACCCACGGACACCCACCTTCGCCTTCCCCCTGATAGCACCAGGGCTCCCCTGGGCTCAGCCAGAGCTCCCCCCCCCCCAATCTCTAGTGGCTGAGCATCCTCTCCATCATCCCACCCTCCTCACCCCGGCTAGCCCCTGGCACACACAAGCCTTTTCTTTCCCCAGGCACAGCCCGCAGCCCCCCGCGCCCCCTGCAACTGCAGACACCGGCCCCGGTGAAGTCAATCACAGAAGCCAACAGCTCCCGGCCTTTCAGGTCTCTAAATCAACACAGCAACTCTTCAGAGCTTGCCTTTGGTGGGTGCCTTACGAGCCCCCTTCCTTAAGTGTTTATACTCCTTCCCTACCATTCCACATCCGCACAAATAAAAGCTTGTTGGGTGTGTGCATGTCTCTGTACATTTATTAAACCTCTTCTCTCACCGTGCGTATTGTCAGCCCTCGGTAGGGTCTGTTTGTTCTTTCCTCGCCCAGCGAGTAGCTCCTACATTAGCTGAAGAGCGTTTATGTGTTTGCAATCAAAAGAAATAGGATTGTAAGCGTTCAGGAATTGACAGCGGAGCTCTGAGCATCTGAGATTCCCAAAATGCATTTCTAACGGCATTTCCTGAGAACGGCTTAAGCTTTGTTGATTCCTTCAGACTCGGGAAAATACTGCATTTCGGTGCCGTACATGCCCTTCTCTAGAACTCGTCCAGCTTCCCCAAGATGCTAAAATGGAGTCAAAGTCATCTAATTGCAGCAGAACTTGAGAGCCCCGGCCGTTGTTCACAGTGGCCACGTAGCTCCAGCAAGAAAAGAAAGAGCTGAGTCTGTCGAGCACAGACAGAGCCGTCTCTCCTGATAAATAATTTTGACTAGTGACTCAGCAGCAGCCTATGCAGGAAGTATATATTTAAACCTGCGCAGCTTAAACAATTGTTAAAGATGTCAGTTTATCATGCAGACAGTTTTTATTGAAAGAAGGAGGAAAATATCATTTTCTAAATTAATGAGAGCAGACCTTATCTCAGTTGCTTTTACTAGACTGTATTTTGGAAAATATTCTTTTATTGTTCACAATTGCTTCTCTTTGTTGGACCCGCACACCAACAGCCACATTTCAAAAGCCTTTATAAACAGTAACCAACAAAACCTTAGCACTGGGAGCTGGAAAAGCAACAAATGCAGGAAGATTAATTCACTTGCCCCAAGTTACATTAAATCAAGCCAAACTCGTGAGCAGAACCCAGGTCCCGGCTCCCCCCATCGCTGCAAGCCCAGGCGGTTCAGGAGTTGCCCCAGAGTTGCCAGCCCCAGATAAAGCAGGTCCCAGGGCCCTGGGGGGAAGGCAGCCCTCAGCAGGGCACTGCCTCAGGACCATGGCTGCCTCCCCATCCAGAACGGAGCATTTCCCTGCACATTTTGCCCAGAAACTGGATTATTTGGGGTTTAACTACCCCTTTCAGATCAAGAGTCAGAGGTGGGAGCCTCCCCCTTCCTCCAAACTCCCCAAATCACTTATGGAGGATCTTGACACCCCATATGGGGCTCGGGGTGTCCAATTGAGGGTTTTGATGGGGTTTATTACCCCAGTAGGTGCTGAGAATGGCAATGCCACCTGGGCAGGACGCCCTTCACCCGGGCCAGGGGCCACCAGGGAGCCTCAGCCATCACCACAAGCCCAGGTAAGGTGGCAATGAGCGGCCAGCACGGACCGCTCTCCATGCATGGAGCAATCTGGGAGGGAAAAGCCAACTCTTCCACCATATGGGATTTTAAATTAATCCTGTCAGCTCAGCTGAAGGGGCTGCCAGCCTTACAGACAGCTCGCTGAAAGCTCCTGCTTGGCAGCCAAGGGGGGGAAGACTCCTCAGGCTGGGACGGCTCCTGCATCCCACATCCCACCACTGGTACCGCATCCCCACCCCCTCCCTCCACCCCAAAAGGGAGGCCAAAGGCATAGGGGTGCTCAGAGGGGAGCGTGAAGGTCCTGGGCAACTCAGAAATAAAGACAGATTGTTTTACAAAACGAGACTCTGGCTTTGGGACAGCAGCCGGTGAGAGGAGGCAATAACGAGGCAACGGATGCTCCCGGAGAGGGAGGCTGGGACTTCCCCACCATCTCGTAAGACATGAGAACCGGGGCTTTCAATAAAAACAGACAGGAAGAAAGTCCAAGCTGACAAAAAGAACTACTTCTCCAGCGCCGTAATTAAGTTACTGAAGTTATTGCCACAGAAAATCAGGCCAAAAGCTGAGTGGGGCTCCGGGGGGGGGGACCGAGGGCTCACACAGGCACCAGCAGAACCCGGGCTCATCCAAACATGGTGAAAGGCTGCCGAGGAGAGTGGTAAAGCCCCTTTTCCATGCTGAAGAGCACCTTGGACTCTCCAGAGACTGGGATGAAGCCTCGTGTGTGAGCAGATGATTACACATTTATTAGCTTGGTTTGATGACAGAAGTGTAACGGCGACTCCAAAACCAGCCCAAACCCCACTGGAAACTGGTCACAAGGTTCTCCCACGTGGGAAGGGCCCCACGAGTGGGCCCAGGCAAAATTCCCGATGGTGGGAGAAGGGACCCAGCAGATCCCAGACACTCCCAGAGACACCCTCTGCCCTGCAGAAGGGGGAAGAACAGGCATCTCCCCCTTTCCTCCTCTCCACCCCCCCACACCCCCCCTGCCCCGAAAGCATCTAAATCAAGCCCTAATGGACTGGCTGCTGATGGAAATCCGGGCAGCCGCCTGTGCTTAAAGGGCTAAGAGAACTCTTCAGCCAAGTCCCCGCTGTGCTCTTTTCAGGAGAGGCCCTTTTAACTCCACGCTATTCCCAGCCCGTTGCACTGATTTAAATGTTAACAGCTCTCCGGGATGCGGGCACCTCCCGCGCCTCAGAGGCGGCACCAGCCGGTCCCGGCAGAGCCCGGGACACCGGGGAAGGCAGAGCATCCCAGGGGAAGCAAAAAAGAAACACGGGTGCCTATTTGCCGTAAACACCGACGATATTTACTAAATACCTACTACAAAGTGCAAGGTCGGCTGAAAACAAAGGCAACAGGGAGGGAAAGGCGCTCTGGAAACAGCCAGGAAAACCGTTTGGGGAACGTAGTTGGCGATTTGAGAAAGCTTAAGCCTGGGACACAAATCCCCATTCTTTGTCCTTAAGAATAGAGGATAAAGCCCGGTCCAGCCCAGCCGGGGGCGAGGGGGATCTCCTGCTTAAGGCCGGCGGCAGAGAGAGGATCTGGTCAGCGATTACCTGGGGCTCAGAGCCCGGCAGCGATGGCAGGGCAGAAGCGGCTTGGCCCCTATTCTCTGTGGCAGTGAAGGGGCACGGCAAAGCCCCGGTGCAACATGAGCGAGACATTGCCCGGGGGGGTAAGACTGTGAACTGTGCTTTCACTAAAAATGGAGGGTTTGAAATAGGATGTGAAGGTGAACGTAGCGAGGCACAGAGGAGCTGGGCTCGGAAGGACAGGAATCCTTCTGCTGGGACCCTGCCGTGAGAAGAGCATCCCACCATGGCCACGCTTCTGCCCCCGGGATCCAGCGTGCCAAGCCCGATCCACCATCTGCGAGGCTGCTGGTTCTCTCTGCCTGCGTGAGAGTGGGATTTCAGGGTGGGGAGGGACAGAAGGGGTGTCACTCTCTGGAGCTCTGCAGCGTCCTCTCAAGGCAAGATTTCCCCATCTCTCCCCTGCTGGGGGCTGCAGGAGCCTGGGAAGCCTCTGAACAAGGCTCCCTATAATCCATCAGAGGTGCTACTGCCCAGGCCACGCTCCGCGGGAGCTCTGCCTCTCCACTAAATCCCTCAAACCATCTCCAAATCGCCTAATCTCCATCTCCACCACCTCCCTCTTTCCAGTGACCTTCCCCCTCACAGCCAGTGGCTTCCAGATAATTCCCTTTGCATCGTTATCTGCGAGATTATTTCAGCTCCCAGCCGGGTATTCTGCTCAGCAGCAGAGACAGGCAGGGAGAGCACTGGGAACGCACAGGAGGGGACGGGGAGGAAGGCTGCTCACCTCCAACCTCACCAGCACCTTGGGTTTCACAGAAGAACTACGTGTATCGCATCACACCACATCAAAAGCCCACCTGCCAAACCCCCACAGCTGCACTAACCAGTTACACCAGTCCCAGGGAACAGGGGTATTTGGGACGGCTTCTCCTGGTGTCATCCTGGAGGTGGCTCTGCTCCCCACCTGGCACTGCTCCCTGTCACAGGGTGCACATTCTGGCTTTCCAAAAGTGACCTGGAGAGCAACAGCCTGACCTAGTACCACACCCGAGCTGCGGGACCCTCCTGGATCTCCACTGGAGCTGATGGAGCAGGGAGGTCACCCCAAAACATCCCAGAACCCAAGGGGTTCCCCCATAACAGGGCCATTTAGGAGGATGGCCATTCGGGTGCCCATAAAGCCCTGAAGGCAGCAAGTGGCTCATCTCTTACACTTGCAAGATGTGCAGCTTCTAAATAACACGGAATTCCCAGCTCTGCTAACCCTGCTCTTACTTCAAACAACAAAGAGCTTGGGGGGCTTCCCCCCCCCCCCCCCCCCCGAAGTTTCCCTGTAAACAGGCACCGTAAAGGAGACAGATGCTGATTCTGCAGCACTAATGAGGAAACCTCGTTATTACAGGGGGCGGCCGGGGCAGGGAGGCGAGGACTCACTGGGGGCGGGCAGGGGACTGGGGGGCTGCCCACAGCCTCCCCGCAGAGCTGCAGCCCCGCTCTCACCGCGGCTAACGAACGCTAGAGGAGGAGAGGGAGGAGGCAGAGGCTGGAGGGAAATGGAGCAGAAATTAAGGCTGCCATCTCGGATATCGTCTGCCGCTCCCCAGACAGGCTGGCGCGGAAACCACGGCGCGGCAGGACCCGCAGCACCCGCGGCTCGGCCGGAACGGGGGCGAGGGAGAGCCGGGCACCGGTGAGGGACGTGTCCCACACCCAAAGCCACACACACGGACAGGAATCTGTGCTCGGCAGCACTTGTAACTGGAAAACAGCGGGTGATACTGGCTCTGCTGAGCTGCTTGGTCCCTCTGCTGAGGAGGAGGAGGGAGGCCAGCTCCCGCCCCAGCATCCCTCAAACCCGAGCTGCCTCCCCGCTCTGCATCCCCCATCGCACCGGGGGCTGCGGCAGGGTCTCTCCCTGCCCTCAGCACCAGCAACACAGCCAAGGGAGACGAAGCGCCGAGCCCAGGATCACACAGAGCCCGTACAATCGGTCTCCCGAGCCGGTCCCGTTGCCTGCCCCACACGCTGGCCCTCCTGCTCGCCCCGGGGCTGCTCCCTCACCAGCAGTTCCGCACCGTGGGCACGGCTTCCCGACAAGCAATCACATCTCAGAGGCTCTGGCATTTTCTTAGAACACCTCAAATTGCTTTTTTTACACCTCACTGCTCAGTGCCAACCCCAATTCATGTTATTTGTGCATTTGCTTAGAGAACATTATCTGATCAGTCACCCTGCAAGAGGCTGGGGAAGAGGCTTCAGCTTCTCCCTGTCGCCGCAGCGGGTCGGGCACGAGGGAACCCGTGCAAATACTGTGTAAAACAAACGGCCTCCCCCTGCGCATGGGAAAGCCCTTGCTGGGGTCCTGAGAACAGGTCGGTGTGGCCCGGGACAAGAGATGTCATCGGGGGGTCCCTCCCCAGCTGAGCAGGGCCCTGGTGATGGAAGGAAACGGAGAGGAGGGAGCCTTTGGCACATTTGGGTAGCTTCCCTCTGCTGGCAGAAGCTGGAAAAGGCAACACCCAACAGCCTCGTGAAGATGCCCGGACTTGGGAAAAAAGCATCTCAAAATACATCTATCTATCTATCTTTGTGTAGCCCTCCAACAGCCCCGCACGGCTCCACGCACCAGCTGCTGGGTGGGAACGGGCCACACGGGCACCGCTGGTCCCAGCGGACACCACCGCCTGGTTCCCTCCCTCCAGGGACAAGGATGCAGAAGGTGAAGCCACATCACCCTGTGAGCTCCATCCAGGAAAAGCGTGTGGAACAGCCACTGTGGCTCAGCAACACGGCGTTAGCCTCAGCGTGCCCCCCGGGGCGCCCAGCCCTCCCCCCCGGCCGCTGCAAACTGCACCTACTGCAACAGGCACCCGCAGCCCTTGGTTGGAAAAAAAATATAAAAGGTGCAAAAATTGCTACAATTAATAATTTTCTATTAGCCCATCCCTCCAAGCTGTTCCTTCCTAACCATCTGCATGTCCCAAAATGTGAGGTTTTAGTCATAAATGCCAGGCCTCGTGTGTTGGAAATTTCTAAGCTGTTCTGCTTCCATCACCTGAACAGCTTCCAGACACCACAGCCAGGCACCACGCTTCTCTCCACTCCGCTGTGAAATGGCACCATCAACTTCATAACGTGCCCCCCCCTGCACCACAGACGCAGAACGTTCCGCTGTTCCAAAGAATTTCTTCCTCCTCCTGACAGAAGCCAGGTATTGGGCAACTCAGAGCCCGGAGTCCATCTGCTCCGGCTCGTCGGGGCGCAGACGCTTTCCCAGGAACAGACCAGGAGCCCTACCCAAGAAAGGAGACATATTTCAACTCCCATATTGCAGCCACAACCCCTGATGCACTATCAATTAAGAGCAGCAATAATTACAAATGGAAAACTGCAGACCTCGGAGCAGATAATGTGTTTCCATTAGATTAAGTAGTCATAGAAATCAAAAATAAAACCTATACTTCGGCTAATTAAGCCCACTCACCATCTGATTAAGATGTGTTGTGATACCATGGAAAAGCACCAAAGAGCTATTGTAAGTAAACCAACACAACTGGGTATTAATATTCCATTCCTTGTCAGGAGGGATAATTGATCTGCCTGGAGGTTAACCAAGATAATTGCTGCAAGTTGACAGTGCTGTTGATGCTGAACCTCCTGCTCCACGCACCAGCATTGAGGTGTGGGGGAGAGAGGCTAAAAACCTGCCCCACACTGTCCTGGTTTCTTCCTCAGTGCTGATGGAGCCACCTCGCCACTCCCCTGGCCTTAAATAATGCCACCGGGTGCCCGTTGGTATCCTTCCCCATCCCCAAACCTTCACTTCTACTCAAAGTTCTGCTCGAGAACAGCTGATTTGGGGTTCTCTAAAAATAAATCCCTACAGTTCTTTCAATTTTGGGGGCAGGGGAAGAACAAACCACACTTTTTCAGCTGGCTGTGAATCATACCTACGAGGTCAGACGCCGGGACTCATCCCCTTTGGAGTTTGGGGCCAGGTTTTTACGCGGTATTTACACACCTACCAGCATCTTTGGAAATTTATCTCCAGGCAACCAAATCAACCCACTGTTCTGTGTCCTGACATCGTATCTGCAGCAGCAGCAGCCGCTGACCTGTGCGTGGGAAGGTGAATCTGGGACAGAACATTCCTTAAGCCTCCCACGCCAGAGGTGCGGGGCTTGCCATCCTCCTTTCCCCTGTGGCACAGGATTTGGTGGGGAGGAATCCCCTTTGGCTTTATCTGCTGCACCTAATCCCTGGGATGATGCTGCTCCAAGTTACCCTTGGTGACTCCACTCAATAGCCCAGGAGCAGCAGCAGGAAGCCCAGGAAGGCCAGTGATCCCACTGGGGCGTTTCTCGGTGGAAGCCACCCCGGGGTCAGCCACCCTTTGGAGGCCATGAAGCTCTTGGTGAACACCTTGATGGGGTTGACTGCTGCTTCAAGGAGCATTTTGGGAGGAAGGACACATTGGAATGAAGCTCTGGGTACAAAAGCACATCATTTAAACCCTGACCAGAGGACACCTTTGTGCCATGGGATAAATTACTATATGCAAAGAGGGCTTATGAATGGTCTGCTGTCAGAGCCAAAGGATGGATTTGCAAAGGACACTGCTGAGGTCCGAGGTCTGGTACTGCTCAGTATTTTCATTCATGACCAAAGTGACAGGACAAAGAATTATGAGATTTGCAGATGACAGGGCACTAGGAGTGACAGTACAGCAGGGATGAGTTTAGGATCGACAGCGATCCAGAAACGGGAAATACAATCTAAAAGTCCAGGGAAACTAGTGAACTTCTAAGGTGTTGCTAGAAAACCAAGCCCACAGAAGGAGCCCAAAGTTACTGCAGGTGACGGATTGAACACGAGTCAGGAGCGTCCCAGCCCTGCAGGAGGGCACCGTAGCCGTTCCCAACGCGCGCTTTACGAGACACAAAGGAGCTTTTCTGCCCCGAATCGATGTTGTCAGCGGAGCCGAGGCCACCGAGGGCATCTCCCCTGAAGGGTGTCCTCCCCTATTGTCTTTAAAGTCCGTGTTTCCATGAAATCTGTTTACGAACATCCACAGAAAATAAAGACAAAAGGGGCATGACAGTGAATTTAATTAAATATTCAAAGATTGGTTTGGGCATTATTTACTCAGATAGGGCTCCAAGCTTTGGGTTCCAGGTTTGGTTGTTACTGTGGAAACCAGCTTAACGTGGATGTATAAAAAGAAAGGGCTCATCAATTAAATAATTTTAAGAAGTGAAACAAAACCTGGGGGAACACAACATGACAGGTTGTTCTCTGTGTCAGATTCTCGGTTCCGACGCTTTGCACCGAGAGGCAGGAGATTTCTGGGATGCTGGGCTTGCCTGGAGCTGGCTGCTGGGGCACCGCCGACCCCCGGGACCACTGAGGAACAGCGGCACCTGGTCCCTGCTTGGGGACAACCCCCGGGCAAGAAGCTTCCCAAAATAACCAATGCCCACGGAGCTGGATGGGGCTGAGGTTCAGGATGCTCAGCCCAAATCCTGATGCTCTCGCACTGCATGACCTTGGATCTGCTTCAGCAGGGCTTTGGGTCCATGGCCATCAGTGAAACGGGAACGCTAATCCTCACCTGCCACCTCCCTTCGTGTTTGCAAAGGGCTTGGAAACCTTCTGGTGCAAAGAGGTGTAAACCAGTGAAAAGCATTATTCCACCCCCTGGCCCCACTTTGCTGGGGGAATCAAGAGCTGAAGCGCTGCTCAGGAGAGCGTATCTGAGGAAATGTGGATGGAATTTGAGGTCAGCCCGGGATTTACACCTCATCAGCGCTCAGCAGTGCCAGGACGCTGCTGGCAGGGGGGGAAGGAGGAGGAGAACCAGGCAGCAACAGTTATCAACAGCTGGGAAAGCCCTGTGCAGCTTGTCACCCCTCCCTGCCCACACACATCTGTCCCCCCCGGATCAGCTTCACCAGCCCCTATTTTTAGAGAGGAGCACAGGGGAGATTAAGGGGCCCGTGGCAGGTCACGGGGCGATGGGACAGCTGGGGTGACATCTCTGCAACAAGAGCCTCAGCAGCTGCTCTTCTGTCCCAGCCTGTTCCCCATTCCCAGCAGGAATTCTGCAACCCCCTCTGCTCCAGCACCGTCCGTCACGCCAGGAGAGGGACGGAGGATGCTGGACTTCGCTCACCACAGAGACTATTTGTCTCACGGCGAGATCAACGATGTGCTCGGAGGAGCTAAGGGCGTGTTTGACAGCATCCATAAGGTCTTCTGTCACGCTGTCCAAAGGATACGTCTCCGCTGTCCGAACACCACCGTCATTATTTAACCAGGGCCAGAAGATGGATTTGCGTTGTGTTCCCTCCTGTTACGCTCCCTGTCCTCACTCATCACGCGCCCGTCAGCCCCTCACCGCGCCGGCTGCGGGTCCCCAGCTCCTGGAGGGACTCTTCCCATCCGTCAGAGCAGGACGAGGGTAAGATCTGTGTCCCCCCCAGGACCAGCTGTTAAACTGGACCCCGAACAGCAGCATTGAGGACACAGCTGAGGTGTGTCAGCATCAGTGGACACCCCTGTACCCCAACTCCACTGCCTTTGAATGGTCTTACCAGAAGGTCAGATCACCCTCAAACCCCTCCAACTACTCTTCATCAGAGGAAGATGAGGCATGGCCGGAGCACCCTGGCACACACACGTCTCTCCCCAGAGATCCGCCAGGAGCCCAAACAAAGGGCACGACAGCATCCCTGGAGAGATGCTGCTCGGGCAGACGGCTCCGGGCAGGGCACCCTGCCAGTCCCCCCGGAAGGGGTAGCCCCCCAGCAGCACCCAGGGGCACACACACCCCAGACATTCCCTCCAGCAGGAGTCGGCTGCGTCGGAGGAAGAGGAACTGGCAGCCAGTGCTTTTAATTGAATAATTTAAACATTATTGATTTTTCCTACTAGCTGGCAACGAGGCCCAAACCCCAGGCAGACCAGAAATGATTAAAAAGTAGTCTCTGCTCAGACAACTAAGACACCACTCTCCTCCAGCATGGAAGAAGCAGACGGGAAGCCAAGCAAGCTGCTGGCTCAGCTTTGTTCCCAGCCAGAGGAGAGGAGGGGAGCGCGGGACGGAACCATCCTCACCTGCCCGCTCCACAGAGATGGCCACAGGGAGCTGGAGAAGGTTTGCGGCTACGGGTGAGCTGCTGCAGCACTGAAGAGCATCCCAGCACCCGGGCACTAACACCAATAATGCCCTGAGCACCTCATAATACTCCAGAACCCACGCTTTGCATCAGCAAATTCCGAAGGCTGAAGGGGGAGCAGGAGCAAAGCGGTTCTAAAGGGATCCGTGGGCTGCAGCCGGACCCGGGACCTGCCAATCCGGCTTGGTCCCCGCTAACACGGCCAGGATCATCACCAGGAACATGAGAGAGGGCAGCGAAGGGCTTTTCATGCTCCCGTGTAGGACAGTCATGCTTTAGAATATGCTTGCAAAATGTAAGTCCCCTTGAGCAGCAGCAGTCTAAGCAAGTTATTCATGCTCTGGCACCGCTCATGCCCCGAGAGCGGCTTTATTCCAAAGTGTGAGCGAGCTGCAGGCTGGCAGCTCCTTCTTCACATTGGAAATCCACAGCCGTGTAGCTACAGGGCTCCAAAAGATCTCCCTAACCCCTCTTTTTCCCTGCCAAGGGATCAACCATCCCACGGTCAGCCTGCAGAAGGGAGGACAGTGAAGTATTGTCCTCTCCGAGAAGAGATGAACTTGTTATAAAACAGTTGCCAGTGCCGTGATGAACACAGCAGCAGCGCACGCAGAAATTGAAGATGCACTTTAATGGCTTTGCTATTGATCCAAAGCTGGTGATTTTGCCTTTGACATTGGAGCATGTGATGGGAAAAGGAAAAAGGCAGCCTGTTCTCCAGGGCTCGGCTGCTGCTGCTGCTGATGCCCATCAGCTGCTGCTGGGGGTTCAGAGGTGCCTCTACCCCACAAGGAACTAGAGCTCAGCTGTGCTGAGAACCATCCAAACTGAAACAACCCCCTGCCCGAGGGGTCAGACCACTTTGGGGTCTACATCCCCACAGGCACATCTCCCCAGTGTGAATCCCCAGCTGCTGCAGCCAGACTCCTCAGAAACCACCCCAGAAGCACCCCGGCAGCACCAGTAATTGAGCAGCTCCAACCGCTCGGAGCTGAGGCCTCCGTCTCCAAGTAGCAAAAGAAAAAAAATCATGGACTTGCAAAGCCGAAACCCAGTTCAATATCAAAGCAGTCCCCAAACTTCATGATACTTCAACTCCGATGGAAATCCTTTAACAGTCATGTATCTCCTCCCCCCTCCTGCAATAACCTGCAGTTTCAAGATAATTTTCTCTTTTCAATTCCTCCAGCCTCCCTAAAGAGCAGAAGTGTGCCAAATGGACTAGCATATCAGGAAATCTTGATGCATTTAAATAAGAAAGCAATTAAACACTTTAATAAGGCGAGGGGGAGGCGGGAAGGAAACTATTAAAGCGACTTCAGGATGACCTTAAAGCTGAGAATGTTCACTGAATTTCACTGAATTTTTTTTTGGAGTTGGAAGGGACCATAGAGATCATCTAGTCCAACTCCCCTGCCA
>JAOQGH010000010.1:7174246-7188130 GCA_025769975.1 Gallinago jamesoni | reverse complement strand
GGTGAGAGCCTGGCCCAGGTTGCCCAGAGAAGCTGTGGCTGCCCCATCCCTGGAGGGGTTCAAGGGCAGGTTGGGGGTGGCTTGGAGAAACCTGGGCTGGTGGGAGGTGTCCCTGCCCAGGGCAGGGGGCTTGGAAATACACGATATTTAATCGTAGAAGGTCTCTTCTCTGATTCTATGATTCCAGTCCCCACCAGCCATCGGGTCACTCACACTTTGGCTGCGCTCCTGGGGACAGAGGGTGACAATGACAGTAATTGATGCACGGAGATGGCGATGCTGATGCTCACTGACTCTGAGTTTCTCCGAAGTCTCCCGCAGAAGCATCCCCGTCCCTTCCCACTCCTCGCGGGTGCCGGCAGACCCCGGAGCGCCGGTTCCCGTTGCAGGGGGCAGGCGCTGGCGAGGAGCCGCAGGATTGATACTGCCATTATGCGATTGCACCTTGGCACCGCCGTAATTGTGGCAGACAGAGCTGTTTAAATACCACCAGACAGAGTATTACTCACATGAAAATGAGGCCTTAAATGTCATTATTTGTGTCATTATTAATAGCCCCTAATTGTGTTCTCTAATCATCATGAAATTATGTTAATATTAATATTCACATCAAAACTGCCTAGGGAACGAGGAGAACTACTTTTTTAAAAAAACAAACCCTACCATATGTCAATCCCCATTAATGTGAAACACTTGCCCGGGCTGCAAGGCAGGGAGGGGGATTGTTGCAGGAGGGGGATGTGTCTCTGCAGCCCCGTGCCCCTGGCAAAGGCTCTGCATCGCCGTGACCCGGGGACCCTCTCAAAGAACTCATGTCCTGAGGCCACCAGCCTTCTTCATAAGGAGCTTTATTGCTTTCGGAAGCGCTTCTGACAAATCCGTCCAAGGGAGCAAAGCCGGGTTCTTTATTTACACAGAGAAACCTCAGAAGACATGGGAATATCACAACATTTTGCAGCATTACTAGCTTTTCGTACATGTTTTTCCTCTCTCAACTCCCCTCTTTTCATTGTGCTCTTACCGGCAGGAACATCCACCTGAGAGAACAGCAGCAGCATGAGCCCACCAAAGAAATGTTCGGAAAAAGCCTCCCAAGGGCATTAATTTTAATGGCTGTTGCTCAGGAGCTGAATTCTGTGGATGTTAAGGACATTTGGCACCCTGTGCAATCATTATAATTATTTTAGCAGGTGGTGTTTCAGCAGCCTTTACTAAGCCCGTTACCACAGGTGTTATGCCCATGTAGAATAAGCAGCAGGCTTTGCCCCCACCAGCTTCCAGTCCAGAAGAGAAGATGTCCTGGACAAAGGGGGAAAGGGGCTGGTGCAGGGAACAAGGCTTTTCTGGGGGGAAAAAAAAAAAAAAAAAATTAGTAATGGAAATAAATCACTTTCCCTGCAATTTTCTGCAGCTCCATTTTCCAACCAGCTCCACTTGCAATCATCCCAATGCTTCACTTAATAAAGCAGAGACGTTTCCAAGTGCCAAACTGTTACGGCTCGAGTTATATTTAACTGGGAGCATGGAAATAACTTGGGAGCAGCCGGACAGGGCGGCAGTGGGGGGCGGGTGGGGGAGAGCAGCCCCACGCTCCATCCCTCCTGGGACTCCAGACAGGCACCTGCAGCACCGCCGGGGCTTCCCTGCCCCAGGGACGGAGCGAGCTGGACCCTGGTGAGATGTGGCACCTTCACAGCCGTGCTGCAGGTCACCTCTGCGGGCAGGGGGGGAGGGATCGTCAGGAGCAAAAGGAGCACCTTGGGGTGCTCGGGTGCCACCAACCTGCGTGTGAAGGGCCAGGACGAGGCCGGAGCATCCTTGTATGGGGCACCTCTGGACGGAGAGGGAGTTTTCCCTGAGAGTGTTGGGGGGGAAGGAAGTTTGCAAAGGTATTTAACACTTTCATGGGAATGATTTTTCCATAAAATATTAATGATGTATATATAATCTAATTGATTCCTTAGGGCAATAACCTCTGACAAAATGGCCCTGATTAGGAGATAATTGAGTGTGTTGAATTGCGTCCTGAGAGAGCTTAATGTTGACAAGGTCCATTATCTCGCGATAATGACCCCCTTTTGTCAGGCACCGGGGCCATTAGGAGAGACTTTGGGGGTGAATAAATCCTTCCGCTGAACTCTTTTGTCCCATTACACGGGCGGCTTTACAAATCAAAGCCGGGGTTTGCATCCTCGGATGCAGGAGCAACAGGTGTGGGGGGTGGCACCAGGGGATGGGATGGGATGGGATGGGGATGAGGATGGAGAGGGAATGGGTGGGATGGGATGCTGCACTCACCTCCTGAGCCAGCTGCCTGTGAATGACGAGATCCCAGGTCATTTGCAGGGAAAAAGGATCCTATTCCATCTCCGAAAAACGCTTTTCCATGCTCCCTCTCTGCCTGGTCGATACCACCGCACTTGCTCTCTGGTGCGTGGCTTTGGCTGACTCCGAGAAGGTTTCCACATGGAGATCACGCCTGTCGCTCTGTAACTCGGGAATTCTGGATTTGGAGCTTGTTTCCCGGCACCCGGCGCAGAACAAAGCCGTGGGGGAGGAAATGGATGCTCCTACCCCCACGAGTCTCCTGGAAGCCTCCACGGGCAATCCCTTTCCAGCTGGGGTCAAGCTCACCCCCCCCTAACCCTTCGCCAGCAGCGGGACAGCCAAGTGGGAGTTCCTGTGCCAATTAATTTGGGATTGCACAGCCTGGGGGAAGATGCAGGGGAACGGGGAGGAAGGATGGGAAGCCCAGGAGCTGGCCCTGGCTGCCCAGGATGAGCACAAAGCCCAGGGGATGGTGTTTTTCCCCAAAGACAACTGCCTTCCGCGCTCTCTCCCGGCCGTGTGTGTATGTGGACATTCAAGAAAGCATTAACGTAAAACGCCATTGATTTCAATTTATATTAATACGGTGCGCAGCGGCCTGAGCTGGCTGATTCACAATCCTCATCAGACTTCAGTGCGCCGGGTAAATCAGATCCCTTGGTTCACTGTAGTTTAATTATAAGCAAATTGTAAGTGAATTAAGATAAATCGAATTAGAAGCACTCTAATACTGAATAAAAACACCCACCGAGGAGCCTGCGAAGGTTTAACTAACCCACTCCGCGAGGTAATTGGGATGCTTTGGCCGTCGCGGCCCCGTCGGGCCAAGTGATGCTGCTGCCGGACCGGGAGCCGGCTCTCGCGGGGGGGGTGGCCATCAGCCCCACTTGGGATAAGCCACGCTGGCCCCGGGACCGCTTGCCAGGGCAGAGGGCTGGCTGTTCGGGGGCAGGCGGGGACCGGAGCCAGAGCATCACGACCGGGGCTGGAAGCGGGGGAGAAGAGGAACCGGAGCGGACTGATGAGGTGCAGATTGGAAGCTGGGGTGGGTCTGGCGGCGGCTGCTGCTGCTTTTTTTCCTTCCCAGGGAAGTGTCATTTGTACAAATTGCCCGTCCGTGCCAGCTCGGGAGAGACCTCGCAAGGGAGACCTGGAGCCTTCCCTGCTTTTCATGTGCGCGATGCCCCTTTCATTTCTGAGCGAGGAGTAAGTGGAGAAGAAAGGAGCCCCCGTCGGCCTCCGGGAGACAAATTGCTTCCCGCAGCCCGAGGCGGCTCGGCTCTAACAACCGCCCCTTCCCGGAGGTGAGCCGAGGTGCCCCCGCGCCCGCCAGCCCCCCCTTCTCCCCCTCACCCCCGCCTGTTAACTGGAGCCCCCGATCAGTACCTAACGCTCCTTGTCACCTTTCTGTCTCGGCCAGGCTGATTCACGGGGCGCCGTGGGGGAGTGCGCGGGGCCCGGCTGCCCAGGGGCAGGAAAAGCCTCGACGGGGCGACCCCGCCGGTGCCCGGGGCCACGGACAGACCCGCCGGGCTCCCGTCCGCCGCCCCCGCTGCATCAGACGGGCTGTGCCTCCCCGCCCGCTCCTCTTCCGACGGGGGGGGCAGGAGGGGGGCCAGCGGAGCAGCGCAAGCCATAAGGTTATTAAAACAGGAGAGGCAACAAAGCGGCGCGGATTCCCCGCTGCTCTGACATTTCGGGGGAGGGGGGCGGTGAGAAGGCAGGAGGGATCTCACGCTCTGCGGGACAAAACCCGAACGCACAGGCCGGGCCTTTCCGGCTGCTGCCCGAGCTCTCGAAGCGGCTCATTAAACGGGAGGGACAAAGCCCCAAAGCGAACTTCCGAGCCGGCAAATGCAAGGCTGGCCCGGGGGGGGGGAGCGAGGGGGCTGCGGGCTTTGCTCCTTTCGGCCTCCTCCTTGCGGGGGGAGCGGGGCTGGGCGCAGCCAATTCAGCCCCAAATACAATTCCCCCGAATTTGGAGCGCCGAGGCCGGGAGCCAAACCGCGACCAAAGGCACGTCCCTGGACGCCCAGCCCAAATTCCCTATTATTTACCCTCCCCCCCCGCCGGTTTGTGCCCCGGGCTCCCTGCCCTCGGGCCGGTACTCGCTGCCATCGCCCCGGGACCCCGCATCCCTGCGGCATCCCTCCGGGGGGCGGGCACCGGGGCCGGCCCCCGCGGTGGGACGGGTTGGGGAGGCGGTGGGTGCGGGATGTGCTGTGCTCCCGCAACAGCCCGTGTCTCCCGCCCGTCCCTGTGCGCAGGCGGGTCCCCTCCTCTGATTGATGCGGGTCAGCTGCCTGCCCGCCCCCGCCCTGCCGCTAATGGCCTCATTAGTTAGGGAAAAGGGCTGCTGAAGTCAATTTATAATATCTAATAGTGAAAAACAGCAAAATCGATATCTCTGCAGAGTTGGGGGGGGCCCAGGGGCCAGTTAAAGCAACAGATGAGGTTAGAAACCCCGCTGCCCACATCTGGGCAGGTGTTAAATACGTGCCCCAAGCAGCCAGGTCTGCTGGGACAGCCCTCACCCACCTCCCCTGGTGCTCTCCCCAGGGCCTTGGACCAGCAGAGCATCCTCCGGCTCCTCTTTCCTCGGTGGGACCATGTCCCCTGGCACCATCCCACCTCGGGCTGCCCCCCAGAACCCAGGGCTCAGGAGCGCAGGTGGCCAGGAGGCAACTACGGTACGAGCCACCTTGGGTCTACCTGCGCCGGGAAGAGAAAACAGTGATTTAAGTGGTTCCCCAACCCCTCCTTCAAAGGCATCCCATAATGCTGTGAAGGGAACAAGCTGGGGAGACGGATAAGGAACATGGTGGAAGGTACCCACAGCAGGAGTGATGGAGGGTTTCCCATTCTGAGGAGCTGAGAATCCGGGAGGGATTTGCTGGAAGCATGCCTGGGTCCACGCAGGGGTTAACCCGAAGGTACCGGGCTGTGCCCCGAGGGGTCCCAAAGGCTCCTTCTGATCCACCATCCAAAACCACAGCCCCCCCAGGGACACAGGCCTCTTCTCAAGCCTCCTGCCAAAGATCTCCGTTTTGTGGTAATTCTTTTTATAGCCCGTTTCTAGCCTGCACAGCCCGCGGTTTACAAGAGCCCGCGCCTCCCTGGCAGATCTCCTCTCCTCGCCCTGTTTTGCTCCCTTCTCAGCTGGCTCCCATCGAGCTGATTTCCCCCCCCCCAGCCTGTGTTTTGCCACCGACTCTAAACCAACACATCTGTTGTGAAGAGGAGGAGCGGGAGCATCGCCCTGGGCTCCCGGGCAGGGGGGGGCAGCGGCGAAGGCAGAGCCCAAGCACCCTCCCCGCAGCCACCACCCTGTGTACGCAGGGCCTACAAAAAACAGGAGTTGGAAAAAAAAACCAAACCAAACCAAAAAAAACCCAAAACACAACAACAGAATGCTAAATGTGGGTTTATTTGAGCTTTCCTCATCAAATTGTGGTGTCAAGAAGATATTTTCAGCTTTTTTTTTTTTTTCCCCATCTTCTGATTGTGCTGAGAGCATCCCGCTGAGCAGAGCTGTTCTCCGGCTGCGTCCATCCAGCCGGGAGACCCTGCCGCCCGTGGGGCTCCCTGTCAGCCCCGGCTGGTGGCCACCACACTGTCCTTCCCCCCACACGACCCTGGTGCTTCTGTCCCCCACAATGACAAATCCGGGGGGCGGGAGGGGGACCTGCCCGTGCTTTGCAGAGGGGACACGAAGACCCAGAGGGATTTCACCCACATCCCACATCGACTGGAAAATGAGTTAAGATCTCCCATTTCCAGCAAAGCTTCTGGGAAGGTGCTGCCTGCCCAGTCAGAAAGCCCGGGGGCCCAAGCAGAATGCCCCTTGCCCCTGCTCGTTAGCCGCTTAGGCTTAACGAAGCGGTTTCCCCATCACTCTGCTTATGCCCACGCCTCATTTCTGTCTTCCCTGTCTCTCACCATTCTTTTCCCCCATTATAAATTTTGCATTTCTAGCCTGCTTGTCATATTTCCTACCGGATTGGGTGTTTAATTAAAATCATAATTAAAATTGATCTCCTCATTAGCATGCACCTGCTCTGCTGCTCGCGTCCTGGCATTTAATTATACACTGAAGATGTCAAGTCTGACAGGCGAGAACGAGACCCCGGCCAGCAACCCCTGGCAGGACTTCCCAGTGACAACATCTGGACGCCGGGAGCCCATCTGCTGGCACGGTTCTGCTGCTGGGCAGGGGGACGCGGTGGCTACTGGAGCCGGGGGCTGATAGCCTTGAGGGGTCAGTGGGGTCTGGACCCCTGGCAGCCTGCACACCGAGCCTGGCTTCCGAGGAGTGAGTTCCTGCCTCTTTTCACAGGGTTTGGGACGTGCGATGAGACACAGATCCACGAGTATGGGGGTCCCATCCATAGCCCAGGGCCACCAGGAGCAGCGGAGTGGGTAAGTCAGCAGGACAATGGGGTTGGATTTGATGCCAGCCCATCCTGAGGGCAAGGACAGGTCCAGCAGAGACACTCTGTGCCACCTCCAGTCTATTCCCACTGCCGGCAGACCCAGAGCCCTTTCCCGTGTCCCTGAAGACCAGCAGGGAAGTTCACACCATGCCCATCGGGATATTGTGCCTGCAGGTTTAACACCCCCTCCCGGGCTTGACGCTCAAGCTCTGGAAATTTCCACCATGGAGACACACGGGGCAGGTTTTCCCGGCTGGTACAAACCTCTTCCCACTCGCCGGGCTCCCCTCGGCAGCGCCGGTGAGATCCAAGGCAGCGCTCCTCTGGAGAGCTCCAGCAGCTCCCGCCTCCTCGGTGAAACCAAGCTCCCCTCACCTTACCTTTGGCTGGTTATTAATGGAATTATCAAAGTGGTCTCTGGTTCTTACACTGCAACTGCTCCTTTCCCTGCCTGTTACAGGCAATAAAGCTGCCAAAAGGCATTTTTGGGGCCGTTATAAACGAGGAGTTTTATTCCCCTGCACTTTGAAAGGCTCTAACTGATGGATGTAGGTTCAGTGGGATTCATGAAACGATGAAAGCCGACATCAAACATACCCACCAGCTTTAAGGCTCTTGGAATGGCTCCTCGGGGACCCGGTGGGTTCTGTCTGTACCCGGGGACCTGTCTCTCTTCCCCGTTCCTGGCGTCGGAGCGATGCCCAGGCAGCACCGACCCATCATCCCACATCTCCGGAGGCTGCTGGAACCTTGGCGCTAAGAGATGGGAGCGAGGTTCATTATCCAAGGGGCTCCTAACGAAGAGTAAAGAGAAGAGCCTTAAATCTCCCTCCCGTAACTCTGCTTGTACCCGGTTCTCATCCCCTCTCCTGGCCAGGAACGGCTGGGGATGCGTGGCAGTGTATCGGGGAGGGGGGGGCGATGGGAAACGATACCTTAAGGTGTAGTTGCCCTTATCTTTTTACGGCTACTCAGATGGCCGAGGCTGTCAAATGCCAGATACAGAGACCTTTCTGCGGCGAGAAGGAAGCTGAGAGTGGAGCCAAGGCTGAAGGTTTATCGCACCCGGAGCTGGCACCATTTGGGAATATTCCATGTGTCAAAGCTGGGGGACACCCGGGATGCTGCAGCCACACGGGAGGAGAGAGTCCCCTCTGCAGGAATGAGCTTCACACGCGGCCAGAGAGTGAAAAACAGGCATTCCCAGTTGGCTTTAAGGACACGGAGGGGCCTTTAGCAGTAACAACTGCTTCAATTTAAAAAAATATATTAAACCCCACCAACCCAGGCAGTAATAGCCACTCAGCTACTCCTCAGAAGGACACCGAGCGCCATTAATCAGAAATAAGGCAGCTGAACATTATGAAGAAAGATACACAACCATTAATAGCCAGACACCAGACCAGCATCCCATCGGGGAACGTTATTTACGGGGCTCCAGCGTTATCAATCCTGCTGGGAAAAATCCCATTGCGGGAAATGAGAGAGAGGAATGGGATGGAGCCGGGGCTGGTCAGGAGCGTGTGTGGCTGGTGATGGTCATCGGGCCAGGGATGTGGCGCCAGCATTGACTCCATACGACAGAGCAGGATTATCCTGCCAGATCCCAGGGTGCTTCATTTGTGCAAATTCTCCGTGATTTTAGTGAGATTGTGCACGAGGAAGAATTCACCAGGCTGGAGCGCAGGCCGGGGAGGGATGGAGTGTGGGCACCTGCGGGGTGGCTGTGCCCAGGGGGTCATGCCCAGGGACCGGCGCCCCAGGGCTCGGGGGAGCGGGAAGGAGCCCCGAGCCACACGCTGCTCCCAAACGGGGTGAACTGAGAGCCCGCGGGAGAAATGGAGCCTGAACAAACATTTGTCATCTGATTTCTAATTACACAATTACGTAAATGTACGATATTAGTAGTCAAGAGCCTGGAGTTTTCAGTAAAGAGTCCCTTAAGTAAATAAACGTTTTCAAGAGATTACGTTATCGGGTTGAGATTTTTTAAAAAAGTTAAGAATTGTGCAGGAACACACCAGAAAGCAAGGGAAAAAAAAACAAACCAAAGCAGAAAAAGCAGCCATTGGATAAATGAGTGTAAGGAGAGAACGACCTCTGCCGAGAGGAGGTTTATTTTTGGATTTTTGGGTGGCTGCTGCAGGAGCTGGAACAGTCGTCTGGGCTTCTCAGGGTCTCTCTTGGGATTTTTGTGTTGGGTTCAGCAGAAAGTCAGATTCTCCAAACTGCTGCCACTTTGGCTGTACCAACGTAAGGGCAGATTCCAGGTAAAGCACCCTCCTGGGGGCTCAGCATCCTCCTGCACCGGGACCAGCAGCCCCAGTGCCCTTCCCCAGCTCTGCCCCCCCGCCTCCTACAGGAGCTAAATATTCATCGGGTAATTAGTCGGTTCAGATTAGCGGTACGAAAAGACAATCCCCATCTAATTATAAGACATATCAGCTTGAAGACACCACACAAGGACGTCAGTTGCAATGGAAGCGCAGAATATAAATAAATACATCCGTGTGAAAACAAACACAGGCCTATCAAAACAACCGGGAACAAAACTCACTCCCCGCATTACCTTTGCCAATTAAATATTTATCAGAGGAGAGGAAGTAAAAATCCATTTACTGTTTTGGGGCTAGTTACAGTCTTTCTTTTAAAAATCCCTTGCAATTAGTTTCTTCCTTCCTCGGAGACGAGAACGTCGAAATAGTCTTCAAGTCCATCTTGAACAAATTGCGGAATATTTTCTGGGCTGATTGGTGTGTGCGTGCGCAAGTGTCTCAAGGAACTTTCCTTCTTCAGCTTAGATCTTCCTGCTGAGTGTCCTTAATGACGGGTTGCCATGGGTTCTGCGAGCTGGAGGAGCCGCGCTGTTAATGCTCACCATTAACCCGGGATTACGGGCAGCGCGGCCGGTCTCCTCGGGAAGGGCTGCCCGGAGCTGGGTCTGAACAAGACAAATTCATCTAAGCCACTTCCAGCCCATTTTTTGGAGTGAGGAAGGAGCCAAAACTGCCATTACTGCTCGTCTGACACCATCTGATTTCTGGATTCCTTATTCAGGACACGGCTCTGGTAACATCCGTGGTGTTCCCCAGCACTTGGGACCCAGAGCGTCGCTGGGAAGAGCTGAGAGTGTGGGACAGACAGACGTACAAGGATGGTCCTGCCCAGTGGGGACCACAGCAAGGCTCTGCGAAGGACGGGCTCGCCGCTGACCAATGTGGGACACGGCAGGTTCTGTTACTGCTGTGGCTTTGAACCAGAGCCCGTCTGAAGGGGAGGTGAGACCCTCCGGCAGCGGGAGGGTGCCCAAGGCCTGGGCCTGGGGGGGTGAGAGCTCAGGGAGAGCCCCCGCTTCCCCCTCCATTCCCTAAAATCCAGGACACGCCGCGCCGCGATGAAATTTCACGTTTGAGATAATTGCATTAAGGTAATTGCCACTCCAGCATTATTTCCCGTTCCTGGGAGAGGAGGAGAGGAAGGCTGGGCGCATTGTGTCTGCGTTAGCAGATTAATAATTACAGCCCTTCGGAGCAGCGCTGCTCTGTGCAGGCTCGCAGCTGCCGGATCATTACCGGGCGAGCCGGCGGGTACCCTGGAGGAGCAATATTCCGCCTGCCGCACAGTTTGGCTCTTCTGCTGCTCCGTCCCGGCTTTTCTCCACTTTCATCAGATTCACAGCTTGTTAGAAACAGCAAACACTGACTCCTGAAGGAGCCGAGAGGCGGAACGGCGAAGCGCCACCGGGGATGGCCCGGCTGATGCCTTCGGAAGGAAACATTCCCTCCATTCCAGGAAGGCTTCCCATGTCCTGACATCCGCGGGGAGGGTCTCTGGGTGCAAGCAGGAGGTGGCCCAGCCTTGAAGCCCCCCCACGGCAGGTGGGAAGGTCTGTAGAGATTGTCCTCTGCTGCTGACAGACCACCACCCCCGCAGCCACAAAATAAGTCAGGAGAGGGAGTGGGAGGCTCCTGTAGCCCATTGGAAAAAAAAGAATAATTTAGGGAAGGGGAATGAAATTTCCAGAGCGGGTTAACTCCACATCACAGAAACAGACAACACAGAAACTCTAATCATCCCATAGCACGAGGGAACAGCACTTCTGCATCCCATCTAGGGAAGTGCATCCCCCACGTAGCCTGAATTCACAGCAAACCGGGACCAGGGCACTGTCCATGCACAGAAGAAACCTCTGTTTTTAGCTCTGCTGCCCAATTAGAGCGAACTGAAAAATAAAAGCATAAATTGTGAACAGAAAATTAGACTGACAAATTGATTTCAATTTGCACAATCTGGGATGTAACATGGCAAAGAGTTCATATGAAAGAGAAAAAGCTCTGTCTTCCCTAATGGTGTCTGTTTCGTGTATTGATTAATGTCTATATAAAGCAGACCATCTCATTTAGGACGCACCAGAACAATATTACATTTCTTCTGCAAAGCACCTGAAGGGGGATTTAACACGGAGTTTTTAGCATAAAGCAAATACTGGTTACTCACGGGCGGCGTGGTCGATGGAGCAGAGCAGGGCGAGGACACGGGTCATTTTGGGAGGGCAGCAGGTATGAGAAGGGATCTGCATGTCCATCCATCCATCCATCTGGCCATCACTGGTTTACCCGTAGGGGAAGACCTGGGGGCTGAGGGCATCCTGGTTCCAGCATCTCCCAGGCACCCGATCCCAAAGGCATAAGGGCAGGGCAGTGGGCAGGATGACACCAACCACTGACAAAGCTGAGGAAGCACAAAGGAGCCTCCCAGGGGGCGGTCGGGGGGGTCCCGAGCTGCTGCTGCCCCCACTGCCCCGCACCGCCGGCAGCACGCACAGCTCTCCCACACCAGCACGGCCACCCTGGCAGAGAGAGGTGGCATCCAGCTCTAAGCTCCATAAGTCCTTGTCAGAGCCCCGAGGTGTGGGTACAGCCCCACGGCTGGACCTCTGCATGTGGGAAATTACATTCCTGTCCCCCTATAACACCCGGCGGAGCGGTTGTAGGTGTTGAGAGCTGGCCTCCGCCGGGGCAGGGGGCTGACAGCTACCTCTGTGACACCCGCCAGAGGAGAGGAGGCCGCTTGCTCTCTTTTCTTCCCTTTTTTGTACAGAATTACCGTGCTGAGCGCTCCTTGGCGCTGCCGCAGCCGTCCTGCAGCAGGGCCCGGCGCAGCACATCCCCGGAACCACACTGCTCCCCGCAGCAGCGCGGGCTGCCTCCCCTCCGCAAGGAAGGGGATGGAACGGCTTCAGCATTTGTTCTTCTGAACAAGAAGCATCCGTTTTCCCAAAGACACCACCAGCTCCCCCTGCGAAGGGCTGTCAGGCTCTGCCCCACCGCTTTATACCCGAGCTGGCCAGGGCAGATCGCCCGCAGCTGTGGGGCTGGGCAGGAGCCACCCTCTCCCTGGCAGTAGCCAATCTAACCCTTTAACCTCCTAATTCCCATTCATACCTCTCCATCTTGTTACCTATCCATCACAGCTGATTACACCCAGCTCGTTATCTGAGCAACTGATGCCCTCTAAGTGTTTTCATACTGCCACCACGATGCTTACAGACCTTGTCACAGCGTGGCTTGCTGCGGTGGCACCTTGCTGGCCACAGCAGAGCAGCACAATCAGCAGCAGAGTGGTCTGGAGGGGGGGAGAGGTCCTCCCCCAGCCCTTGTTTAAGCGAAATGAAGTAATAGGCAGGGTGAGGACGAGTTGGCAGAGCCAATTGTTACGAAGCATCGCACTCAGAAGGGCTGTGCAGCACCAAGGCACGTGCGGCAAGGGCTTTGCCGTGCCCCCCACCAAACTGGCCCTCCCCGTGGCCGTACCCATCGCTCACCCTTCCCACAAAGACTGCCGTCGCTTTTTCCTTGCTGTCAAAACAAAAATACTCCAAACAAACCCTAACCCCCTCCCCGTGTTTCCAGCAGTGTTTTACCTTTCTGCTGCTGTTCTCTTGAGATTTATGCCTCCTGGCCGGGAGGAACCGGCAGGGTCCGTCCCTCCCTGCTCCTCGCCTGTGTCAGTGGCGAGGGCTCATCGATGCAGGGAAGTCTCATTGATTTACTGGGGGATGGGGGATGGGGCTGATGCAGCCGAAGCTCCGGCCACGCTCCCGTTCCGGGGAAGGAGCAGTTCCCCTCGGATGGGCAGAGCATCCCAGAGGTGGGAGCATCCTATGGGCACAGGACCAGAGCTGAAATGGACCATGAGCCCATCTTTGGCTAAATCACAGCAGCCCCAGCCAGCTCTGCTGGCCCTGGGCGAGGAACGGGGACTTCTCCTCGCCTCCCCCGGCCCTGCAGGGAACCGCAGGGTCTGCAGAGCCTGGGAGCAGGAGGACTTGGGGATAAGTATGTGTTTGTTTGTTTTTACAGCTCACTGCAATCTTCAGGTGCGCCGGCACCATTAAAAAAAGGGAGCAGCATGTAAATTGCTGGCTGTATTGCAGTATAATGAAGTATTATGTTTCCCTCGTCGCTGCATTTCATTGTACGGAATCAGGAAAGGGAATTGGCCTGAAACGAGCTCCCGCTTTACTCCTAACGCTGTGGAAATGAGAACAGATTCACAAACCTCCTTTTCTTTCCAGGCTGGGGAAAGAGGTGGCTTGGTCCAGGGAGCTTGGATGGTCCAGAACCCCCTGGGGAAGCTCAGGCACCGCATCAGGAGGGAAGGAGGGTCCACGCAGGACATTCTGGAGATGGAGCACGTGGAGAAGCATCGCTGAGGCTCCACAGCTGAGTCTCTTCTCTGGCAGACAGCAAACACTCCAAGCACGGGAGGGGTTAGGAAGCTTGTAAACTACTTCCAGTTAATAAGTGATTGATGTTGTCATTCTTCGGGGTGTATTTTAAGCGGGAAGATTTATTGTGGTTCTGAAAAGCCAGAAGATGTGACAGGAGAGCTTCTGCCTTCTGGAAGAGGGAGCACGGAAACCCTCATGTTTTCATGCAGGATGGATTTGATATTCCCATGCCTCGGACTATCTCCTGCACCCTCTCCTCATCAGGGTGCCTGGTGCCTCCCCCGAGAGAGAGGGAAATCATAGAATCATCTGGGTTGGAAAAGACCCTTGGGATCATCGAGTCCAACCATCTGCCCTACTCTACAAAGTTCTCCCCTACACCATATCCCC